>CM061144.1:28480724-28923224 GCA_030710495.1 Labroides dimidiatus | reverse complement strand
TTTAATAACACTAAATACAGAGTAGGGCCATGTTAAAGTAGACAGACAATGAAGGCTGTAAGTTAGAGTTTATTGCATGTACAGATATTTGCTGCACTTTAAGGTCTATATAGTATAGTATAAAATGTCCTTGTTAAAGTTTGTTGAGGATAAAAAAAGAGGTTATAGGTGGCTAAGGGGACCTTTTACTTGCAGGATGGTGGTGTAAAATGAATTACTCTTGTCCACAGACTCCCCACGGTAAACTGTAATCTACTGCATGTAAACTATAATTAACTCCTGTTGTGTAGTAGAGTGTACTGATAGGGAAAAAAAATAGCCTTATATCATCTTTTATTGTACACTTTAGAAAGGGAAAGAGGCAGAAAACAATCACAGTCATACAACTAGAGAACTTGCAGCAGTTATTATCGCTGTAGTCGCTCCTACACTAACCTGTTTCTGTTGTGTTTAGCTAACAGCATGAGTTATCATCTTCATGAGTCACATAATTTGTTTGTGTCTTTAAACCTGGAATGGTTTTGACACAACTTGAGGCCATTGATCACTTTGACTGTTAAAAATAAGAGTCTGCAGCCTGTTTAGATTGTAGGAAACTGTGCGAAGAATAATTTTCACATTTAAGATCAGTATCATTGGTTATGTCAAAGGTATGAGAAATGTGTATGCTTAGTGTACACTTAGCTAAACCATTCCAGTGTTGCAAGAAGACACTGTCATCTGGCATTTTAAACCTTTGTTTTCCAGCCCTGTTGGTGCTCAAAGCATTGTCAGTACCTGGGAGATGATGTCATAGTTATTTTCATAATATGACCAAAGTGTTCAAAGCCATCTGTGAAATATAACTAATTAATAGTTGGTTGTAACTTAAAAAATGCCATGCTGATTCCTCAAATGAAATCCTACTTATAGTAAAGACTTAATGAAGACACATTTGGCAGCTCTATAAACAACCTAACTCTCTCTGAACTCTATCTTACAGCTTTAGCTGCAGTTACAGAGTCATTGGCATGCATGGGCATCACAAGGTTGGCCAGGATCCATATTGTGCTCACAAACCAGCCGTAGCCAAAAGATGACACGTTGCACAGATACTGTGCTTGTCTCAGTTCAATTTGCATCTTGTCTTATGTGGAGACCTCCCACCGCAGTGCAGGCAGGGGGGCTGCTTCCCAGGAATGTTTAGTGAGCATCTGGCACTCCCTGATGTCATGGTACTATTTAGTCGTCTTTCAAGGACTTAAACTTACACCCGTAATGCTTTTAAAAGCACCTTAATTAAAGTGAACAGTGCACTCTGATGCTCTGCTACACTGTCGTCTGATGTTATTTCCCACAGGTGTGATTTACTCTGACAACCTTGCATGCACTTTCTTTCTGTTCTATCTATCTATCTATCTATCTATCTATCTATCTATCTATCTATCTATCTATCTATCTATCTATCTATCTATATATATATATATATATATATATATATATATATATATATATATATATATATATATATATACATATATATACATATATCTATCTATCTATCTATCTATCTATCTATCTATCTATCTATATATATATATATATATATATATATATATATATATATATATATATATATATATATATATATATATATATATATATATATATATATATATACATATATAACTGAATGGTCAGTGGTCAAACAAGTTAAATCTTTATATTCTCTTTGAAAATAATGGACCATTTGGCTTATTGTCAGCTCACAGTTCAAAAACCAGATAAATGACAGTATGAAAGTGATGGGCATGGGTAACATCACCTGGGGATCACTAACAATGGTGAATAACATGCAGGTTTTGGAGAAACATTAGCTGTCATTAAGTCATCAAGCGTTTTTAAGGGAAGACCTTCAGAATACATCAAAACAAGGCCAGACCATGGAGTGCATTAACATTTAATACAGCTAGGACTGCATTTGAAAGACTGATTTTCTATCATGTGGCTGGTAGCCTTCATCGCGCCTATCCTCTCTCTCTCTCTCTCTCTCTCTCTCTCTCTCTCTCTCTCTCTCTCTCTCTCTCTCTCCCTCTCTTTTTGCCCCCCCCCCCCCCCCCTCTTCTCTAATCCCAACACAGCTGAGGCAGATGTCTGTCTAACATGAGTCTGGTTCTGTCCAAGGTTTCTGCCCATTAAAGGGAAGTTTTTCCTTGCCATTGCAACTTGCTAAATGTTGCAAAGGTCTGTGCTCATGGTGGGAAATAATGAGATAAGACTTCTTATCTTGCCTTGATGTTGGGTCTCTGTTAATAAAATTTATTATCATTTACAGGTCTAGACCTGTTAATGCTTTTGGAAAGTGTGTTGTGATAACATTTGTTATAATCTGATGCTATATAAATAAAGATTGATTGATCGACAACATAGACCCTTTATATAATCGAGTGGTGCTCGGTTTTCCAGACCCCTGCAGTAAAAGTTCATCCTCCGGTGGAGCTGTAAAGCTCTTTGATAAGTACCTCCAGTCCAAAATGGCAGATATAAATGTATGAGTAAAAGTGAATGTGTAATTACCAGGTGATATGTGCTTATGATGAGCTGTTTGATGGCTAACAGCTCCTCTCAGCACATTATTAATCATATCTAACGACTTCAGATACCGCACTAAACAGTTTGCCCTACAGGATTTCCCCACTGCTGCAGCCAGCTCAATAAGCTGCCCAAGGCATGACTGTGTTACACATGACAAGATGTGTGTGTGTGTGTGTGTGTGTTTGTGTGTGTGTGCATGTGTGTGTGTAAGAGAGATAGTAGAGAGTTGGAGAGGAGGTGAGGAAGAGGGAGAGAGGAGGAAAAGAAGAGAGGGAGGGAGCAGCCTGATCTCAAGCGGCAAATTAGGGCCTCTCTGAGATCGATAACAGGGGAGCCATGCACAGATTTCATTAGTTGGCAAACGTGTGCGGCTAAAGGGATGCAAACGGATATTGATGTTTGAGATTGATTGATCTCTTCTTTTCTCAAAAATGTACACACTGAGTTGCAATGCAGAGTTTGTTTTTGGTTTGTGAGCTTTCTGAGAGCACATTCAATCTTAAATACCAGCGAGTCCCTGACCTTTGTCTAAACAAAACAAACTCACTTTTTATTCAACACATGGGCATGTGCTGAGAGTTGATTCCACACATTTCTAGAATGGACTTGCTAGGTCAGATGACAGTCATACCTGGCTGAACCCTCCTCCCCTCCAGGCTGACTCCCCCGCCCACTTTCAGCCAACCACAGCTGCAGGATATTTCTTCTGCGAGATTTAAAAATCAATAAACAGAAGTGACATTCAGGCCTTTTGCATCTTAAGCAAGTCCAGCCTGCCACAGAGGTGGCATTACAAACTGCACCCCCTAAAGTAGATGTAACAGATAAGGCTACATGGCTCAAACTGCATTTGCGATTCCATTTTAGCTTAATTAGGTCCCAGAAGGGTGTGGTCTGTCACAAAGGAGAAACCAGAGAGGCTGGAAAGGTTAAGCAATCTCAGCAAAAGCTAATGCAGGGCAACAAAAAGTGATGGACTACCTCTTTAATACTATCTGAACACCATGGATGAATTAAAGCGCACTTATGGTGGTTAGAGGAGCTAAAAAAAAGAAGTCCACGAAGGATTTGCATGACTCAGTCAAAAAAGATTGGGGGCCGACGGATCAGCAACAAACAACACAACAATGATCAAACTGATCTACAACAAGTGGGTTCATTAAGTCACTGTTTATACTAACTGTTTAACAGATTAACTGTCAGGGTTTGATGAGATTAGCTTCATTTTGTACTGCAATAGCTCATTTATGTTGCTCTTGTTGAACTTTTTCTCATCTTTTCCACTGAGTTATCGCTGTTCTGTTTATCTCCTCTCCATATTTAGATGCACGGTCGCACAGATCCAGCTGAGTGAACCAGAGGCTGCAGCAATGTGTTATTCTGCCATCTTAATTTTTCATCACTCCTTTGATTTCCTGCAGCCATCTGATAAACGTGACATTGTGGTAGTCTTAAATGATTAATTGAGCTTGAATATGTGCTTTAAAATTTCCATTCATTATGCCACGTCACATTTTATCTGCAGAACATTTAATCATTTGCCATATGCATATTAATGTCTACTGTGGTACCTGTGTAATGGGCGCGAGCCACTTGATGTAAGTGTCTGCTTTGTGCTGTCGCACTGCCCACAGCGCTGTGCGTGCAGGCCTCAGTGGAGGGACGCTGGAGTCTTCTAGTGCTTTTTAAGTAACAGTGAGATGACTGAGCTGTCTCAATTCGTTAGCCAAAGTGTGATGTCGTAATCAGTGTCAGGCAGAGCAGTGCCACTAATGCTAGTTATGGATGCTAACCACATTTCTTTGTAACTTTTCCTGAAACAAATAGCTCTGGAATGTTCTGTTCAGTCTTCAAGCTGTTGAGTGAATCAGGAGATGACACCAGCCAAACTGTGGGCTTGTATTTGTAGTGGACTCAATGCTCCCATGTATGATATCACTGCAGACCCCTTTAACACCCATGACATCATAAAGGAGTGCAGAAGTGGTGTTTAGCTCCATTCATACAGACAAGTAAGCATCCTTTAAACACTAAATTCAAACTGTAAGTGGCATAAAAATGTCTTCTGTGGCCGGTTGTCAGAAATGATACTATACCATGGAGTCTACTTCTATCAAGTTTTCACTGTTATAGAGCAACCAGTGTTTTGGAGTAAAGAATAACATCACTAAACATTAAACGTTAACATAAAGAGTGTTAACTGGTGACTTTCAGCCGAACGTGTCAGTGATGGTCAGCTAAGAGTCTCTTGTTAACAGGGTCACTGAAACACCAGGGATGCCTGCAGCTGTGTTATTAAATGTGTCTTATATGTTCACCCTCGGTTAACCAGGTTTGACTGAAAACAGGTTTGACTGCTGATATTATGAATCCAGTTTTTACTTTTTGTATTCATTGAAAAAAATGTTTTTGGGCCAACATTATGGAGAGTAAACAATAAGGTAACCTGTAAATTGTGCTAAACAGAAACAAATGTTTCAATCAAAGTAAAACTATGATATATATATATATATATATATATATATATATATATATATATATATATATATATATATATATATATATATATATATATATATATATACATATCCAAAATTATACTGACTACGTCCTTGAGCACACAGACTCTGCCACTAAGCTATAACCAGCCCAAGTGTTTTAATGTGAAATGATGTGAATTGTAAACTATGATTAACAGTCTGTCCACTGAAGAGGACATCAGTCAAGACCAAGTATATTGCCAACACAAAGTTAAAATATGTGAAAAAACATCAAAATGTTTTGCAAAAAAGAAAATATTATTTATGGAATTAACAAAAAAAAAGAAACACAATTTTATTAATTTTACATAAAGTTCATACTGTTCAATGTTGAATACTCAGGCCCAGGTGGAAATGTCTTTAACTTTATAAACACATTTTTTTCCCCTTAGAAGAATAAAAACAAGGAAAAAATCTTGACATGGCTATTATAATTCATGTATCAGAGGGTTAAGGGAGAGTTACTTTAAACCTAGCTTACTTATATACATGAATTGTGAAATGCAAATAATAAAAAACAGAGGAAACAATATAATTGCAGCTAAACCAAGGTAGTTATAAAGACAGAAGATTGACAGAAATCAGTACTCTGAGTCGGTCAGACATGAAGTAAACAACATACTAAACAGCTTGTAGTTGTTGTTGAAGTAGTAGAAGTTGAAGAACTTGTAGTTTTTGTCTGTTTACTAAGAATACAGAGTTTAGCATCCAAATGAAGATGATTTCAACCAACAATCATGTGTACTGCTTGAAAAGGGTGAGTGAAATTCTACAAAAACAAACTGGTGAACCTTCAGATTAAGAAAACACTTTGCAAATCAATATTTCAATTTCTAAAACTAAGTTTATGTGCATTTAGCACTTCATTTTTCAGTGATTGGGTTACAGGGAGTCAGGCTCCAGATGTCTTTTTATACCTTTGGAACATTTTGCAAACTCTCATCACTTTACTTCCAAGTTAAAAAGTTTCTTCAGTGGTAATTTCAGAGTTTAACGGCGTACCGAGCAATAATCAGGAGACCACTACATTCTGTGTGTGCATCCTGCATGTGGCGAAGTCTTTATTTTATTTTTCCTTTTGTAAGCTTAAGATTACAGTATGAGCTAAGTATTGAGTGACGGTCTGTGTTGGTTCAGGAGCCACCTGCTCAATTTTAAACAGCCTGAATCTTCTTAATGTCCTGCCACACAATCCTGTTTTAACAGGAGATTAGAAGCAGTGAGACGAGGATGATGCCATTATGAAATATCATGAAATGAGGACATTGAATAATTAAGGAATCCTCTCATAAAGTTATAGATAACCGATTCCTCTTTTGAAAAGAGTGCATGGATGCAGATACTTTAGAAGGTAACGGTTTGTTTTTCTTTCTAAAAGGGAAACATGAGTGATAAGATAATCAATACAGCTTGAATATAACCTGAAAAAGCTGGCTGTCAGTGAGATGAGAGGGGCTAATGGTGTCACTCCATATTTATTAAACACGTCAGGAAAAAAAGGTTTCAGAAGTGGCTGAAACTCTCAGAGGAATAAGCTCTTTTTTAACTGTCTGCATTTAGGAAATAACTCCAATTAGATCGAACAGTTTGAAGGTGTCAGGAACGTCCCGAGTGACATTCATGTGGAGACGTGCACACACCTTCTGGAGGAGGAGAATTATTGATGACTATGAGCTCATCTGAGGACATCGTAATGTCTTCACAGACCTTGTGCAGGATCCAATATGGAGATCTTACTCACTCGGGGCTGTCCTCTCATCCTCGCAGAGACGTGAAACATGAAGCGCTGCAGCAGCCGTCATGCTGTTAATTCCTCTTTTTTAGACTGACCTTTGGTGGAGCTATTTTGGGAGATATGTTCATATCATTCTAATATAATCCTCCACCTAGGTGACATTGCAGAAATAATTACCCAAAATTGTTAGGGACATGCTGTTAATTAACTGTGGGTTAGATTCAGAACATATTCTGAAATAAGACGGTGAGAAAAGAAATGGGACCGAGTCCTGCAGCTGAATAACATTATGTACTATTGTTAATATATATTTATCCTTAAGCCAATTAAGTGGCCAGCCAGTGTTTGCTTCCAGCCTATAGTGTGTGGATTAACGTTGGCCAAATATCATTATGAGACTTAAGCTTGTTATTGGTTTAGGTGTCATATTTCAGCAGATAGAAACAACATAATTAGTTTTGCTTCATATGAAGAAGTGGTGGAATTTTTTTTTGTTAAATCACAGCTGTGACTACAGCTCGTCTTTGAGTCGACTTCTTCTTCTTCTTCTTCTTCTTCTTCTTCTTCTTCTTCTTCTTCTTCTTCTTCTGGATTTGTTGTAAAACAGTGACGTCATTCTTGCTCATTGGAGCAATCTGCCTACCTTGAGAAAGACGTTTACAGTGATTAAAATATGCCAAAAACAAAAATAACAACAACGAGATGAGGCAACTTTTTGCATATTTATTTTGGATATTTGAAAAAAAAAACAAAAAACTATTAAGTAGATCAAGCAAAACCAACCAAAAACAGGAAAATAAATAAATACATAAATACTTAAAGAAATAATATTCAGGTTAATCATTCTTTGGTGTTCAGCTGAAAAATCATCATCCTTTTCTCTACTGTGGCCATCCTTGCCTCAGTGAATAAATTGTCTGTTCTGAGCAATGTTTTGTTTTACCTTCTAACCTAACCCTAACCCTATCCCTAGAAGATGCACAGTGTAAAAGTGTGGCTGTACCACTTAGATTTAGACACCATGTAGAACCATTAAATAAATAAATAAATAAATAAATAAATAAATAAATAAAACCTGTGCCTTATTTTTGAGCGGATAAAAAGAAAAGAAAAGAAAATTCATCAGTGATGTCAGTAAGCAGAAATGATAAGGAAGGGTTAAAATAAGTTTATCTTAAAAATGATACTCATGTAAAAACAGATACTCAAATAATTAACTCAAAGACTCTGTTTCCCATGAGCTCTGGCACCATCTGTTGCATGGACACGACTCTCACTAGTAGCCTATGTGTGATTGTTTTGGAGAGCAGATCTTTTTAACTCTTCTTTGTTCAAGACAACTTTTCCCAGCATGCAAAGTGAAAAGCTACTGTTTGAAACATGACAACATTCAAACTTTGTAAACTCTGTTTGTAGTTTGGTGTCCAGAGGGGGAGTACACTGGTTCTTCATTTTACTGACAGACTCTATCACTGCAGTATACCTGCTGCATGTGGGTTGGAATGAACATTATCACAAACATAAAAGTTTTAGGAAAAACTAACACAAGATAAAAGGAAAATCACACATACCTGTGTGATACACAGTAATGTCAGTACAGCAGCTTGATGTCTTACAAAGCTTCTTTAAAAGAAAGATGGAGACGAACAGCAGACTGTGAGCTCTGTGGACCTTGCAAAACACATACACACAAAATGTGACATCTACAATTTGACACAAAATTTTACCACTGTTTTTTTTTTCTCCTATCTAATGAAATGTTATAATTACTTTTTTTTATTATTGATAATACATATTGAATTTTTCATTGTGAGCACACTTGCATGATCTTGATATTACCCAAAGGCTGAGGGATACAATGTAATTTCAAAATCAAAGTCCTGGAAATATATTTAAATCAAATCTAATTAATTAAAATCTAACATAAGACTTTTTGATGGCAGACAAAGCTTAAAATAGTCACAAAGAATAGACCACAACAGACAATAAGAGTAAAGAAAAGAAAAAACAAAAAAACATGAATCCATTTTCTTTAAACCACGGGAACATTTCTTACTGAGCCCTTTTCCTGCAGTAAAGAAGAGCTCATTTTTTAGCGTCTTCTGTGTGTTTGACTGTGTGTTCAGTGTCTTGCCACTGAGTTTTTTTTTTCCTTATTCTTAGAGAAGAGGAAAATAATTGATGGTGACATGAAAAACGGGAGCTGGGAATAGAGAGCGGCGGGGTCGGAGGAGGGGTGTGGGTGAGAAGAGCTGAATACCAAAGTATTTAGCCTGAGTGGGAGCCACCTCCAGCCCCCCCACCCGGGAGGAGAAGAATTTTCTCTGTGGGACATCAATCCCATTTTTTCCTGCCTCCTGCTGGGCACAGGTCAATTATATCTTTATTACAGTAAAATGCAGATCGTTTTCCCGCACAATGTAGGCGCAGAAAGACGGATGACGGTGAAGGGCTGCAGAATTTTGTATTTGTGGGCTGTGTGCGGCTTATACAGTAGCATGTTGCAAACGGGGAGTTCACGGTCATAAACAAAGGCAGGAGTTCACTAATCTAATCGTGACCTGCTCTGAAACCCAGCCATAACCTTAAAGCACATTAGTGAGGATTCGGCTTGACACTTTGAAGCATCAGCACCTTTGCTGGAGTGGGGAAGAGGTGTTGTTTTTGGCACCAAACAACAGAGGATTGATGCCAGAGACTGAAAAGCTGAAGCTTTCTGGGTGGTGCTTTTTATTCATTTCACGCAATATTTAAAGATCAGGGGTTGAGAAAACAGTATGGAAATGACTCTTTGCAAAAGGCCTTGACCGAGTTTTTTAAAATATACTCTAAAATGTGACCCCTAAATATGCCAACTCTGACAAATCGGAGGCATTCAGCAGTTTTCAGAGCTGGTATTTATTCTTGGAGCTGTCAGCATGTCCAGCCCTCAAACAGACCTGAAATACTGGTACAAGTTTAGGAATTTGAAAGTATTGTTCTAGCTTCAGGAAAGGTCATAACTATGAGCTCATGACAATCTTTTTTTTTTTTTTTCTTTATTACAGCTGGATGTTTAATGTCGAGATTTAATTTGTGTTGACAAAATGACAATCTCTAAACCTGTTTCTGTTTCCAAAACCAAGTAAGAAAGTCTCAGAGATGCAGATCAACTTGATGAAAACAAAAACAGTTTATGCTGATGAAAAGCTTAATTCCTCTCAGTAGGTCTACTGTGCAGAGTGTTTCTTTCAATAGTTTGACCAGCGGGTCATGAAACCAAAAGCAACTTGATTTTTACTGGACCCTTTTATCCATTGTGACACCAGTTTTTCCTTTCCCAGCAAGCACCAGGCAGGAGGCGGGGGAAAGCTGAACAGGTATGGACACTGTTTTTCAAAGAAAGAGATATAAACACTAACATTTCAGTTTGTGCACAGAGTACAGACGATAGTTGTACAAAACATAAATAAAAACAAAATACAATGATTTGTAAATCCTGTTTAACCTATATTCAATTGAATACACTACAAAGAAAAGATATTTATTGTTTAAACTGATAAACTTTATTGTTTTTTTTGTAACTATTCACTCATTTTGAATTTGATGCCTGCAACACGTTCCAAAAAAGTTAGGACAGGGTCAACTAAAGACTGGAAAATTTGAGAAACGCGCCAAAAACACCTGTTAGGAACATTCCACAGGTGAACAAGTTCATTGAAAACAGGTGACTGTCCTGATTGGGTATAAAAGAAGTATCCCCAAAAGGCTCAGTCATTCTTAAGCAAGGATGGGACGAGGTTCATCCCTTTGTGAACAACTGCGTGAGCAAATAGTCCAACACTTTAAGAACAATGTTTCTCAACGTATAATTGCAAAGCATTGATGTATTTCATCATCTACAGTCCATAATATCACCAAAAGATTATGGAGAAATCTCTGCACGTAAGCAGCAAGGCCAAAAAACAACACTGAATGCCGGTGACCTTTGACCCCTCAGTCAGCACTGCATTAAAACCAACATCATTGTGTGAAGGATATTACCACGTGGGCTCAGGAACACTTCAGAAAACCATTGTCAGTTAACACAGTTCATCACTACATCTACAAGTGCAAGTTCAAACTCTACCATGCAAAGACAAAGACATATCAACAACACCCAGAAACACTGCCGGCTTCTCTGGACCCGAGCTCATCTGAGATGGACTGACTTAAAGTGTGCTGTGGTCTGACGAGTCCACATTTCAAATTGATTTTGGAAATCATGGAAGTGGTGTCCTCCGGGCCAAAGAGGAAAAGGACAATCTGGATTGTTATCAGGTCAAAGTTGAAAAGCCAGCATCTGTGATGGTATGGGGGTGTGTTAGTGCCCATGGCATGGCTAACTTGACCATCTGTGAAGGCTCCATTAATGCTGAAAGGTACATACAGGTTTTGGAGCAACATATGCTGCCATCCAAGCCACGTCTTTTTCAGAGATGTCCCTGCTTATTTCAGCAAGACAATGCCAAGACACATTCTGCATGTTACAACAGCTTGGCTTCATAGTAAAAGAGAGTACTAGACTTTGTAGCACTAGACTGGCCTGCCTGCAGTCCAGACCTGTCTCCCATTGAAAATGTGTGGCCCATTATGAAGAACAAAGTACAACAACGGAGACCCCAGACTGTTGATCACCTGAAGTTGTTCATCAAGCAAGAATGGTAAAGATTTCCACCTCCAAAGCTTCAACATTTAGTGTCCTCAGTTAACAAACACTTATTGAGTGTTGTTGGTCTGTTACAGTCTGTTGGCTGCTCCTCTCTCCTGCTGCTGCCTCTGCCACACCTGCAGCAGTTTTGTAATAAGCAGCCCCAGCTTTTAAGCTCTGGGCAGAGTGGAAACTGGTGTCAGTGGATTCCAGCTTTCACAGCGATACTACAGCTCACCAGTGAGCTAAGCATCTTTTCTTCATGGTTAATATTCTTCTCAAGTTATTCCTGTGACTTACACCAATGTCTTCCCTCTCTTCCAGTGCCTCTTTGAGTATCAGCCTGCAGCCCAACTTCCAGCCACACAGCCACAACACTCTCTGGATTCCATCAGCTACCTCAACTCGGCTCACCTGCACTCTCTGAACAATAACATCACTGGACTCAGGATTCACATTCTAAACATAATTGTTTCAATAAATCCCATTAAATCTGCTTCCTCTGCCTATGCCTGCTTTTGGGTCAGCAACAAACAGTTGGTTAGAACGAACTGTTACAAAAGGGAAACCAAACAAGTATATTTTTTTCTTACTTCATTGGCAGATTGTTTTTACTCTTTACAAGCAACTCAAGTGTCATTTTTGTCTTTTAATCTCTTGAAATAAGACATTTATCTGGACCTGTCAGGTGAATGCGGCTCATATTTAGTCTAATACAAATATTTTTCCTACAAAGTAAGACATAAACACATAAAGATTTAAGTTTTGCAGTGTGTGCAAACAAACATGAATGTGTACATACATACTTTCTGAACTTTCTCAGTCTCAGGGTTTATTTATAGCAATATCATTTTTTTTTTAACTTTTCTTTTAATCCAATTATCATCTATATGAATCCGTCTGCAATACTGGTGCATGTTGGAGCCTTTTAATCACACCAAGGCATCAGGGTGCTACATACGTATTGAATTAATCATTAAATGTACGGTATAACACTGACAGGAAGCAACAGACAGACAGCATCAGTGTGAATGTGAACTTCGGTGCAGACGTACAATGAAGATGAGATGAATACTTGATCACTGGAGACTGCTGCTGCTCTGTTAACTATGATACTATGATCTGTGTGAGTGTGCGTGTGTGTGTGTGCAGTCATATGAACCATTTCTTCACAGGCTGATCATGCAGGTGCAGATCAGCGCCTTCCTTTTAATTTTCGGGCACATGGACAACAATTTCACTTCTCTGCTTGCTGCTTTGGCCCCGTTTTCACTGAACAGACTGGTTTTGGTACTGTTTCCATGGTAAAGTTCTGCCATAACTGCAATAAAAAGAGAATTTCAGTATTAGTGCAGTTCTTTATGAAAAGTGTTATAAGGACAGAGGGCGGTTCATGAATCAGGCTGAGGTGGCTGCCTCATAGTTTAACTTGCAGGGGGGTAAAGAGCCTGTCAGAAAGCAGACCACTTCAGGAAATGAATGGACTGCTCATTAGATTCTACTGAATAAGAATCAAAGCTTCAATATCTAGCTTAACATTTCCCTAAATGATGCTTACATAACCTAACATCCTTCCCAACAGGGTTAAATCAGACTAACATCTGTTTCAAGTTTCAGGGTTTCGAAGTGCAAACTGGTGAAGAAATAAAATAAAATAAAATAATGTGTTTAAAGTTATAATCTGGTTTCAGGTAAGATATTTCAAAGCCATACATCAGGTGTTGAAATATGACTAACTAGTGTTTTAGCTCAACAGAGAATTGGGGCAACAGTTGGAAAAAAAAAAAAAAAAAAAAAAAAAAAAATAATAATAATAATAATAATAATAATAATAATAATAATAATATGATATTTGATAATAAGGTCTAAATATTAAGAGACTGAGGTGTAATTATATGAGAAAAACAGTGTGACTAACAGACTATGGTTAATCTATGTGAATGCTGAAATTTCAAAAAAGACCATATGAAAACGTCAGCCAGCCTCCTGCTCTAAAAAGAGGGATGTAGATCATTTTGTACAGTTAAATGAAAAAGCTGAGGATGAACAGCGCCATGTTCAGGGTGTATCCCACCTTGTGCTCAATTATAGCTGGGATCGGCTCCGAGGAACGGGTAAAGCAGATGGATGTAATGTGTCTTAACCAAAAACTAAAGATGAGAGACAGCTCAAGTCATATAAATGTTTACAAGCATTTTTATTTATTTTTAAGTGTTATATGTGATTCACTAAAAAGGTATGTTGAAATGATTGCATTCAGGGAAAAGCTTAACATGAGCAGAAGCACCTCTTTACACCCTCACCTAAAGGTTTATGATGACGCGTTTCATCCGTGATGGTTCAGTTATTCTGCAAAGCTGCTCATTGCTTTAATGACTCTGTGAAGATGAATGGTTTTGGACTCATCTTTGCTGGACTCTGGTATTTTTTTCTGAAGAGTAATTTGTAGTTTTAAGACTTCAACTGGAACCTGAAAATTACAGCTGGATTAGAAACAGAAGGTGTTTTTTTACTGGCCTACCATAAATTCTGGATTGTAAGCTGCTACTTTTTTCACACACTTTGAACCCTGCGGCTTAAACACAGATGTGGCTAATTTATGGATTTTTATGGGCTAACGAGCTTCATGCTGCCAAAACATTTAGCCCCGTTACATCAGACCAATGAAATTACAGAGCACGTCAGAGTGGACCCATGAAACGGTTTGAATTAAATCAAACGCACTCACACTTAATTCTTCAGATCAGTCATTTTGCGCTTCATGCACACACCTTGTGCACATGATGATCCTGCTGTTCAATAAGGAAATAGAGCTGCTAAATGTAAGCTGGGCATCAATGAATCGATGGTGAGTGACTTTGGAGACAGCAGCATGAAGAATTATTTGATCAACTAAAAAGACGGCAAAAGCTTTCAGAGGTAAAAAGCAGATGGCCCGAACTTGACACCTGCGGCTTATATTCAGGTGTGCCCAATAGTCCAGAAATTATGGTAATGTAGTCAGGACCCAGTTCACATCTGATCCTGGACCACCTTCCTACAGACTCAGTTTGTGGTACAATCAAGAACTGTGATACGCCCTGCCATTGTAGTACTAAGATGCTTAAAGTTTCAATATTTTACATTTAAAGAAAATAAACTTTACGAGATGCTGGCTTCTCATTTTTGTTCGGGAGGCTGCTCCTCTGAGCTGTTCCATCAAAATCACATACAGTCTCACCATAGCACAGAATTATGACTTTTTTTTCATGTGAAATTAATGATTTTATGAACCTAAGACAACTTCATTCTCATTATAAGACCTTGGCCTGATAACATTGAATTCATTCACAAAATCTTATTACTATCTTTTTTTTTTTTCTTTTACTGTGTTTACAATTGACCTATAGCTAAGCAACGCTCCCCTCTACTCACTCAGACAAACAATGAACATTCAGTGACAAGCACTATGGGAGGTTTTTTTTTTTGTTTGTTTGTTTTTTTTTACTGTGGGGTACATTTCCAAGGACATCATTCATGATTTTTATACCAAAAAGGTCTAAACTACACACTGGAGTGATAAATTAATCAATTTATTGTTAAGAAGGTCAATGAAAAGCTTCAGTTACAAACCAAAACTTACAGGGTCAATTGCAAACAGGATAAACCACATTTGGTTACCATCAGCATCTCAGACAACAAGATAGAGGATCAGCATTGGTCAAAAAAAAAGAAAGACAAAGAAGAACCTTTCTTCTTAGAGATGTGGCTTAAGGAAAGGGTGAAAAAAAAAATCCCCCATCCTCTCAGGATACCTTGTGTCAGAGTTTTATGTTCACCATAAACACAGTTTGACCATTTCTAAACTTAAAATCTTAGAAAAACTGAAAGAAAACTGACTCTCTGCAATGCATTGCAATGGATAGTCCAGGCAGAGAATGTTTGAGTGTATGGGAATGGCTATACACACTGTGATTGGTTTATAGCGTTTGAGGGTGGGACTTAGCAATAGGTCCATTGTCCTTTCAAAAGAAAAACAGTTTGAAAGACAGTTGAAATTATTTAAAGATTTGTTGTTGTTATTTTTTTCTCCTTCGTTTCTGTGTAAACATTTTATTTTACTAAGAAAACATCTGTCAGACTCCTGCTCTGTCCCCAATGATCACACATCATGCAACTTTACGTTAGCCTTCAGCGTCTTTAAACTTCCAGCAGCTCAAGTGCCTGTTGATGCGTGCATCTTCTTCCTCCAACTGAAAAATGTTTCAAAATACTCTCCATATGGCATCTCTGAACCTCTACATTCACACCACACAGCAAACATGACTCCTACTCTTGCTTTTTGTATGAAAAGAAGTTTGAAGTGGGTCTTAAGGTGGACAGGCTGTGTTGAAATACCATTACATGAATCATTTCCCCCCCTTTTTACATCCATAAGCCAATGACTTACTCTCAGGTGCTTCATTTCATTTTTAAGAAATCATGTCTACAAGGACATGAGACCAAATATTACGCTGTAGCCTTTAAACAGCGTACAATGGGCGCTTCTTTATTCCCACAGACGTATTCCATTATTCTGAGCCGGTGACCCACAATTCCATATTTTTCCTTGGTATTACCTCCTTGTCCTTGTTATGCCAGATGCCTCATGAGCTACAGATGTTTACTGAGCACGTGCGTCAGCCTCCCCACGGCGATGGAGCCGGTACGAGGATGGATGGAAGATGTGAAGAGAAAGCCTGCCTCCCCCATCCTGCGCAAGGTTAATCTCGTCCTCAGCCGCAACTAGCATGTCACCCTAATGAAGCCCCCACAGACGAACACTTAATAAGAGTTAAGAGTAAATTAACCTTGAAGACTTTTCTCGCATCTCTCCTTTTTTTATTTATTTTTTCATACCCTGTGTGCATCCATTTCCCACGATCAAGGACGAGCGTTCATTTAGCTGGAGGAGGTCAGAACAAAAACATTCCCCTGACGGTTGCAAATTTCTCTCTGACATCTATGTTTGAGACGGCAAGCAGAGGATGAGCCTGCGTTTCTCCCTCGCTCTCTCTCATGTTGTCTAAAGCAGATAAAACGCTACACCCACTCACCATTTTTCCCTCCCGCTGCTGATCAATGGTCTTAATGACGGTAATCAATCAAGAAAATGAAAGATTTACTCTCCAATATTAATTTTGCTCAGCATCGATTGAGGAGCGAAGAGTATTACTGCCATTAATGCCTTTTGAGGTGCTGTATTGAGTTGCTTGCCTCTTAAAACAAGTCGTTCATCTTTCATTTCAGCAGTTTTATTACACCTTTAAACATAATTAGAAACAGATAACAGTCACCCCAGGTGTTATTTGGTAAACTCTTGGATAGTCCTGCTTTTTTCATTAGGGGATAATTACATTCAAATCAGATAGAAAATACCAAGTGGGATTTTTTTTCGGACACATTTATTCCTCCAGATAAACTGTACAAAAACAAACTTCCATTTGGATCATATTATACTTGATCTTTTGGGATTTTCCAGTTTAATCCTTTATTGCATAACAAATCATATTTGAGTTTCAAAGACCTCTATCTCATCAACATGATACAAATTTATAAAACAATAAAAAAACTGTTGTAAAAGACCTGATACATGTTTTCTGCCCCCTTGAGGATTATCATTTCACTACAAGCAGCTGAAGTTGTGTTTTGGCCCTTTTCAAAATGGCTGCTCTCATGCAATCATCCACAAACAATTTTCAGAGAAATCATTGCTAATTTTCAAGAAGTTGTGGTAAGAATCATTGCTCATTTTAAAAGTATTTTCTGCATTGTAAGAATCCATATTATCTGCATATTTCATTGTTTATTTTTCAATTCAATCATGTTTGAATATCTGAATCAAATTTTATACACCAGGAATTTAACTCACTTTTTTTTCCCTGAATATTCATGTAACATTGTTGAAATGTAATCTACATCATACCAATGAAAGTACAAACACACACTATTTTCATGACTTAATTAACTTAATTAATGGACTAAGTGACATATTTAAATGTATTTTAAGAACTTTTATGAGAACAATTCTTCTGAAATCATAGTAACTATATTTATTAAGAAAAAAAAAAAAAAAAGACCAGAGGAAGAAGAGAGACAAAGGGAAGTGCATTGGAAATGTAGGCTACTGCACAGAAACACAAGTGACATGGATCAGTTAGCAGAAGATGAGGATGAAGGTGAGGAACAGACCCCTCAGGGCATGAATGATGATTAAAATTCATATAATAGTGATGAGGAAGGGCATCATGATGAAGGTGTCGCCCAGACAAGCAAAGATGGCAGGGACCCATCAACACAGGACAGAATCAGAGAGGTGTAAGTGAAGGACGATGCTAAAAGGAACATATTCATGTACGTATGTACAAAGTGAGAAACTCTTGATGTGTGAAGGGATGGTAGTGAACATTGTCCAACATGGGAAACCCGACAGAGATGCAAGAATTGCACCAGCAATCATTATTCACATGTTTACTGTGGGAAGGGTGCTTCTTTACCTGAACAAGGACAGAAACCGTGATAGCATCTACTACAAAGTGAAATAAAAAGGCTGTAAAAAGTGTTATCTGAAAAAAAAGAAAGAAAAAATACTGCATGTTTTATATTAAAAAAATATGGAAAAATATTTTTTGTTTCTAAAATCAACATTGTTGTTAGAAAAAAAAGAGTTGCCCAAACCACCCATTGTTTCAAAAGAGATACAAAAAAATAAAAAATAAAAAATAATAATAATAATAGAGCAATAATTTTATGGTGGATTTGGTTAAAAGTGTCACTAAACATCTCCGTTCCATGAAATATTATGGCTAATTTTTGATGAGTCAGGCTTTTAAGGGTTAAGAAAAAAAAAAAAGTCATTTTAAGCTTGATGAGGTTACATTTTCTTGTAGTTTAAAGGCCACAGATGACTGTTCTGAGCTTCTAATTCAATAAGCATGTCTCCCAGTCTTCACCACACAAGTCCTGACATCATTCCTTCAGTCGGCTGCGCTGAATCAAGGTATTCTGATGACAGCCGAGCGCTCGGGATTTGCCTCTCAGTGATCCACCAGGGACACACAACATGCCAAACCAGCTGAAGGACTCGTACCATGAGCTCTTTCTTCCCGCAGTATGGTGTCATGTTATAGTTTCAGCTGATCAAAGCCTGATATGTAAATTTAACGCTCAGTGCTGCTTCTCCCTGCACTCACTCAAATCTGCTTTTACCATTCTTAAAGTTAGCTGTGATGCAACAAAATCCAAAAACCTGCTGGAACCAAAAGGAAGAGCTTTGATTACTGTCAAGTGTCACGTGTATGGAAAAAAAGAAAAAAAACACAAGAAACACTCATCAAATCACAAAAGATATAGAGAAAGGAAATTTCTGACCCAAGAACCTAACCCTAACCCTTTACAAATAAATAGCCTAAAATCAGTCATCCTCCTCGGCCAGCACAGAGATACTCAAGCCTGATAAATGCTCACTACACTTATCAAATACATACAAATCAAACAGACTCAATTTACTCATACATTAAACCTTAGAGACTCTGTAAGTTTAGGACTGACTCAATTCTTGTGAATTTTATTTTTTATTCCTGTTTTTTTTTTTTCACTGAGCAAAATTTAGGATAAAGAAATAACCGATCTTGCAGATTATGAAGAGGCATCATTATCAGAGGGAGATATAATTTTAAAACCCTCTCAATTACTCTAAAATTTGACCTAAACTTGAATATTAATTTTTGTTGTTGCTGTTGTTGATATTTTGAAGATGTACAAGGCACAAATAAACTAAAAGAGTCTTCAGACAAACCGAAAGTCAAACGGAAAATCTGAATGTGTCACTCTGTGTTTGAGGGATCCAACTGATCAGACTAAAAAAAAAAAAAAAAAAAAAAAAAAAAAAAAAAAAAAAAAAAAAAAAAGGATACAACCAAGGGACAACATCCAGTAGTGAAAAATCAAGCCTATGCAAAAGTGCAAAAAGTTGCTGTTTATGGAGAATTCACTAGATGATGGCTGCAGAAAGACCAGAATTCATGTTCACATCAAGCCAAGAAATAGACTTTTATGGTATTAAAAATCATATTTACAGCCTGGTTCAAAAACAGCTTGGGTCTCAAATGCTAATTTCGCTATCGGCACACATTGTACGGTGAGTGATTTTTTTTTTTTTTTTAACTCAGCGGTTCAGAACTTATTTGAATCGTGAGTTTGTCCAATCAGGGGCTCAGCTCACGTGACTGACGGGCACCCTGTAGCTGTTAGAAAGGAAGCTCAAAGTCAGCGTCATATCCAAGATGGCCTTGTCCAAGGATTGGTTTCATTTGACTGCATCAGGAACAGACAGGTGACATTGCGGAGACTATTATACAGTCCATGGATAGGATAAGAAAAGTTTTGTCCATTCGAGAACAGAACAAAACTTTTGTTACGTCAGTCTTCACAGTCAGTGTGCTGACTAATTGTTTTGGGAGGGATGACGGTTCATAATCACTTTACAGACCAAAAATCAGCTCTAACGCATTTTTAGAAACAAAACCTAAAAAAAAAAGTTCTTTTTTTTTAGTAGGGTTTTAATTTTAAATCAGTCCCCATTACAGAGAAATCTTTCTTTTTAAAGATCATCCCAAACAATGACCTGACTATGAGTTTAAACTTGTCACTCAGTGTAATATCTTTAAAGCAGTTATATTAAGTTACGTGTTTTGGCTGCGCTCCCTGGAAGAACAAATACATTGTTTGGATGATGATCCTCATTATGGTCATTCTGTGTTATCGTCACATGGATTGAGTGCCTCCTGGCTCTGTTATTCGCTGGTATAACACACTATAATACTTTTAAGCTCGGTTGCCGATGCGTCTTCTTTATCCCTGTCTTTCCTTTCTTTTGTCGGTGGTATACATGCTTCTCACCCACAGTGAGAAAAAAAAATAGTGGAGCAGGTTTTGTTGATGACTTAAGGGATGGAAAGCACACCGGGGCCTCTAATGCACCTAGTATTTAAATAATCCCCGGGTCTCCTCATTCCTTTTGATGCCTTTGTTCACTTTGAAAAGTTATCACCATACAGCCTGTACTGTTGGCTTGGGGATGGAGAGAGAGAGAGAAAGAGAGAGAGTGAGATAGATGTTGAATTGCACTACCATACCTTTTTTTTTTTTTTTCTGCATCCAGTTCCCAGAGCGTGAAAGAACATCTGAATACACATTCGAAATCTTATCTCACTCCAGCTGTACCGCTGAATTCTTCCTTTTCCAGGCACTCTAGAAAGCACGGCAAAAAGGGAACCCAGAAATAATCAGCCATGCTTATCTTTCTGCAGTACTGAGGGGAGCTATAATGAGACTCACTCATCCATAGTGGAGAGCTTAATAATTCATTGTGGTAGCTTTGCAGGTGAACCCTATCACATTACAATTTAAAAGCTCTAAAGCTAGTATTGCTGAAGGGGAGAGCAGCGAGGATGAATGCTCGGCTGAAAAGCTCTCGTGCATACAGGTATACGAGCACCACACACTCTTCCGAACACACACACACACACACACACACACACACACACACACACACACACACACACACACACACACACAGACTCTTAATGAGCTCCAATTTTCCCTCAATAGACTGCTGTACTGCAGTGTGTAGGTCTTACAACACCATCAACACCATAAGCGACAACCGAGCCATTCTTTCGAAGCGGTAAACACAAACAGTGTTTATTGTGAAGTGGACCCTCTTAATTTGAGAAGCGCTCATCATATTAGCGAGCGTAAATCACTCCTCCCCCGGGGACACGAAAGTTAACATTCTGTTGGCAGACGTGCTGAGAGAGAGGAAGACGTAAAACAAGAGATTTTACTTGTTTTTCTCTCAAGGGCAAAAGAGTTCCTGTCCAGTCTTTCACCCCCTGCTGGCACGCTGCCACGGATACTCCTGCAATGAGCGGGAAACATTAGTTTTCCCGTGCTTCAACACCCTTGTTTTCATGTGGACCTTTGCTCTGATTAGGGATCGAGAAAAGTCCGCGGGCACTTTTTTTATTCCCTCCTAAAACTCATTTTCTCTCAGGGAACCTTCAGACATTCTACAAAGATGGGGTCGGCTTTGTCAGTGACCTCTGGCACTGACTGTCTGTGGAGCGCATCCCAGATGGGCTGGACGGTGGCCCGCACCCCCCTTCTCTCTCTCCTCTCTCTCTTTGTGTCTCTCTCTATCTGTTGCTCTCTCCGTCTTCCCCCTCCCTCCTTCCCTTCCCTTCCTTCTCTCTGTCCCTGTAGGACACAGCCAGGCTTGGCACACAGGCTGCATACTGGAGTGACCTTGCAGGGCTCCCTAATGGAGAACTTGGCATTGTTCCACAGTTTCTCAGCCAGCAGACATGCACCCCCCCTTCGCCGCCACCACCTCTTCTCTGTCTATAGATCTGGGCCATGGTCACCTCTAACCCTTTGTCCCCCCTTTATCCCCACCCGAGAGCCAGGCCACATCACATCAGTGACATTAATTGTCACCAGAAAAGGCATCTGATAAAAGCTCTCTGCTCCGTTCCTCTGCGGGGATACTGTGGAGTCACACGGGAATCAACAGCGCTCCGAGGAAGCTACGCAATAAGCACTGTTACATGTGTTTGCATGTGTGTGAGTGTGTGTGTGTGCGCTTAACAGAGCCGTGCGTTTGCACATGCAATGATGAGAAATGTCAAAACATGTTGGAATCACGTTAGCCCACTGTAACCCTCAGGAAATAAGTGTGATGAGATTATCTGATAAGTAGATAATTCGCATCTAAGGGTATTATCTGAGGATAAAACAGTGCTTAAGTCTTCTCAGATGGTTCACTGCTACAACACACTCGCTGCACTGAACCAACAATAATATAACCATGTGTCTTTTGTGCAGATGAAATCTCAAAGCCAGTGTTTAATGGGGTTGATGGATTAGGAGAAAATGGGAGCGAATTGAATGAATATTTAATAACCTCATTATAAGAAATGGATCTCATTGCACAGTCATAGTATCACATACAATGATGCTTTAACATGAGCACATAAAGGACTGTAAGAATTGAGCTGCTTAATACCAGGAATTAAAACACTGAGCTGAGTTGATGAAAGGTTGATGTAGCCGCTGGTTAATGACCGCATTGTTTGCCTCCAGTTCAGCCTTTTGTTAGTTATCAACTTCTTTTTTTTTTTGAGACCAGAGGTGATCAAAGTCAGGAAACAGGATATGCAACAGGATGGCTCTTCTGGCTGAAAGGCCTCCTACATGATTACCTGAACTACAGGCCTGAAATTGACTGTTCATGTTGTTTTCTTAGACTATATACTGTCACACCTTTTCAACCAAAATTTGCTTCAGGCTGAAGAGTGACATTGTGACCACTTTACAGTGCTGAAAAATCCTTCTCTCACCAAAAGGGGTAGTTTGTCACAAAATATACATTTATTAAAAAAAAAAAAAAAAAAAAATAGCAGTGTAGTGCTTTGTGTCTATTTATTTGACTGCAGCGAGCAGAAAGCAGCACCAAACAGCTTCACTTCTATTAGAAACATGAGCACTGATGTCAAACTAAACGCTGGACTAAACATTCATATAAGGGGAGGCAGCCACAGCAGCTAGGGAGCACAAGGAGCAGAACAAAGCAGTGTTACCTTCTGCCTACAGGTAACGTAAGTAACTTTTACCTGTCTCTCCTAGCATGAATGTTTACTCCAGTGTTTCTGTTGACTGCCGTGCTTGTGTCCCAAGTTGAAGTAAAGCTGTGTGGTGTTGCTTCCTGCTTGCTCTAGTCGTCACTTGTCCTCAGTACTCATTTCACTGGAAATAACTCTCTAAATGTTATGATTTGGTTTTTGGGTTGTGTTTTTCTTGTCCTTTTCAGAGTTTGTGTTTTCTTGTATTTCTGTCTTGTGGAGTTTTTTCATCATTATTCTTTATGATTCTTGTTTTGTGTAATCCCTGTGTTTACAGTGTTAGTTTATAGTTCTTGATCTATCTGAAAACTTTGTTTTAGCTACTATCTCTTTAAATCTCCAGAAACCCCTTCCCTCTGATTGGCCAGCCCTTTGGAGGCTTGTCTGGGGCAGAGCTATGGGCATACCTTGGTGTTTGAGCCCCCCCCAACATCTTTTAAACCATTTAGGAGACTCTTATGTAATGACATCATAATTTCAGCAAGTGGAGTGAAGATCTCGTGCTTATTTTGGAATGTAGTGTTTTGATCAGTTTACAAACAGATTCAGGGATTTCAAAAACATGAGTTTGTATAGCAGTTTTTTATTCTGTCCACGGCACGTGATCAAGACTAATACACGCATAGAACGTGACATTCTATTTCATTAATAGTGTTATTATTTATTCCCAGACTTTTTTCTGTAAGGATCTTGGAATGTGTTATTAATATTTTGTTATGTGTGGCTTCCTGGGAAACAATAAATGTTTACATTCAGGCACCCCTGCGATCCTCACACTTTTTTTGTTACAAACTGACCCCGGCCTCCTATCAGAGAAGAAAAAAGTTATGTGGCCCTCACAGGAAAAGTTTGGGGACCCCTGCTGTAGAGGTTTAAAAATTGGCACATTTAGTTTGACCATCCAGAGTATTTTTTACTTTATATGCCTTTTTAAAATATTAGGTTGCAGAATACCCCTCTTTAAGTTTTTGTCATGAATAAAAACATGAATTTAAATGGATATTTATGAGCTAATAATATACACCTGTTTGAAAGATAGAACATGTGCCTTGTCACATTCTGCAAGGATTGTCATCAACCTCATTGCATTAGCTTTATTTATTTTTTTTTACTTGCAAATGTGTCTCTACATTGTGAACAATCCTTTCAAACCTTTATTTACAAAGTCATATTATCTGTGACAGAAAAAAAAAGCTTCAATGACCTTCTTAAAATAATGTCTGCAATTTTCTTTTATCTAATTTTCTTTTTTATTTCAGATGGTGATGGACTAATACAATGTCGTCTCTAGTGAACATTCTATTTTTATTTTAACCATTAAAAATTGGAAGGAAAGAAACAAACTGATGTACAATAAACAGGAAAAGCACATCAGTCCTTGTGAAACAGAAAGTACAGCAGTACAACTGCACTCCAAAATTACCCTGAACATGTTTTCCTGTAATTTCTATTAAACAACCTGAAAACATCCTCAGAGGAGATCCTGAGGTAAAATTACTCCTGTGTGAATTCCGCTTAAAGGGAAGAGGATTGCAGGACCCTCTTAATAAAACCTTCACATTCCTTACATGTGCATTTTAAACAAAAATCTGCATTTATTCTTTGTGATCAAGACCCTGGTTCAAGCAAAAGAGCACTGCTCTGGGATCCCAAAGTGCACTGTAGCTTGCGCAGGACTTCAAGGATTGGGATATAGCCAGGGGACATAGCCAGCTGAGCCATGAAAGTAGAATCTTAAAAAATCAATTCTGAACCTCACAGGTAGCTGCGGCAGAGATCATTTCTCCTTCAAGCACTGCTACAGCATTTTGGAGGAGTTGTAAAGGGGAGGAAGAAACACTTCTCAGGAAGTGCAGAGAGGAACAGAGCAAGTCACAGTAATCCAAATGAGAAAATAAAATATGGAGGACTTTCTCCAGGGGTCCCTGGCATAAAAAGGCTCCAGTTTAGGTGCATTTCAAATGTCAGCCGGTGGTGCCCTTGGATGTCCACACTAGTGCGATGGACGGGATAAAGCTTTAATGTAGTGTCATTTTAGATCTGTTTGGAAAGGATCTGCCAACATTAAACAAAAAAAAAAATGTAAATGAGGAGAGCATTAAACACATTGTTTAATAGTGTCTAGATAAAAGAATGTGGAAGGTAAGAGTCATGAAGAAGAAAGTGGTTTTATAGATTTGGAAATAAAAAAATAAAGGAAAGATGATGAGAAACAGTGCTTCCTTCCAGCTTGAAATTCTGACATTAACGTTTTTCTTTTTGCTGACAGCCGGAGAAAAAAAAGATAATGTGCAATGTCCCCACAGCAACTGTCTGCAACTGAGTGTGAGGAGCTCAGGATAAAATGGCACGGGCTGCTCTCGGTTATTTTCCGAACACACAGAGTGCCTCACGTAGTGAGGCTGAGACCTTTGGAATGAACTGTGAAATCTGCTCCTGGTGATAGCAGGTTAATGGAGACACTTTCTGAACACAAAGCTGCACCAGTCAGCTTGTAAAAATATATCCTTCAAAAATATAAATAAAAAAGAAAAAAAAAAAACTCTTACACTTCAAAGCGAAACCCTAAAATATTCATCCATTATTCTTGATGACAAACATTCACATTTGAAACAGCAGTTGTGGGCAGAGACGAGGACTCATGACACAAACTTGTGCTGGTGATGGCTATGGAGATGTTACAGTGCTGGGTTGTGTTTGAAGATTTTAAAGAGGGGTATTCTGCTTTCACATATTTCAAGCATGTGTATAAAGTAACAATGCTTGGATTGTTTATACTAAACATGTGCAGATTTTCAAACCTTTCAAAAAAAAAAAAAAAAAAAAGCTTAATACCCCCTCTTTAATTTTTGCCAACTGTCCTGGTTAAATACTCAGTTTACTATGAAAAAAACAACAACACATTAACAGACAGAAAGAACATGTCTTCACTGTGTTTATGAGTGCGATAACCAACACGTGGGTTCTGACCAAAACCTGAAGGAGTCCAGATTTACTAAAGAAAAAGATTAATCTATTCCAAACACACATTAAACCAACTCATAACAAGACATATGAGGTGTGTTGGATCAGTACAATCAGTAGTAGGCATGTTGATGTGTGTAAATTATTGTGGCGTATGTGGTGTTGAAGAGTGCACTAATGAAAACAAACTAAAGGGAGGACGCTGTCGGCTCAGGTCCTGGCAGAATAGAGATAAAGCCAGAGGGAAAGAAAGCCGGTCCTTTTATCCTGGGTGGAGAAATGGGCGCAGGTGCTCCAGATCAGGCAGCACACATCATCAGCACCTCAGTGACAATACAGGCACATTAGTGACCCAGACACACACTCTTAGCAGGGGTCACATGAGTAACAGTGTAGGTTTGGTATTTGTCTTTACTGCAGTAGTTTCTACTGAAAGCCAAAAATGTGTAACTGCATGTTTTAAACTTCATAGAAGACCCAATGACTACAAAAATAACATCTGATGTTAATGTGCAGACTTACACAGGATTACTAAAGTTGGCTGATTTAACATTTTCTTCACTTTATGCGCATATAAAGTGACATTAATGACCCTGAAAGTAATTACTCTGGAGACTGGAACATTTCAGCACATTTTCTGCAGACTCTTTTACACACTGATCTTTGAGACAGAACAACTTGAAGGATAGAAAAAAACAAGTTTCATTAACTTCATTTTGTGAAACTTGATAGCTCTCAGCTCAAGTGTGATACCATCACCTGATAATTAGTGACAACAGAACTCGAGAAAGGACTCTCACTCACTGTGAGGCCAGGAATCAGTCCACATGTTATCCAAAAAAGAAATAAAGGGTAAGTCTTGTTTGTGATCTCTTATGCTGTGACAAACACATATAAATACGTCATAAGAACAGAAGACATACTTTATCAGCTGCTTGTCAGTCACACAAAATTGTATGTGCCTTGGCCCAATATCTCATAGAGAAGTTAGAAACAACTGACTGATGTAACCCACTTGTATATTGTTGAGGACTTTGCTCTGTAGGCGTTCCAATAATGATGTCATGTCACCAAAACTGCTGAAACATCTTTAAAAAACATCACGTGAGAAGTTTTGAAACCTTGAATGCAAATTATTTCTCAAAGGAAATCAGCCACAGAGATTCCCCAAAACATATACAGACCAATAATATTAACCCTATTTCCTTTACTGTGTTTGTATATGGGCAGGTAGTGTCAGCACAAGACTGAGGAAAAAATCTGTCCAACAAAAATGTGCAGCCGTGCAAGCATTGGGATTGAGGATATGAAAAATAATACAAAGAAATGCCCATGAGAAAATATCAAAATGCGCAAAAATAAAAATAAAAAAGTTTAACACAGTTGGGGTCAGAAGACTTAAGAAGTCACAGCAGACTTATTCCTGGTCTGGTCCTAGATTTTGCTGAAAGTCATGTTATAATCACTATCAATGCAACAAATCCACTGAAAAGTGTCAGAAACAAAAACCTATGATGACAGGTTGGGTTCAAAGACTTAAAACTAACTCTCACGTGAAGTGACAACACTGTGATTTATGCATAAATTTAATCCTAGATGAAATCATAACACACGAGTCATACGAAGTTTAATTCAAAGTGTTAAGTGAGAGCAAAAACTTTTCTGCTCCTGACTCTCGATATGTGTTTTGTTTTGTTATGTGTTGTATTTTTTTCCAGCCTTTGGACTGAAGGAAATATCAAACCACTCATATTTTGGCATGAGACTTCAGAAGCTCAACATGCTGCCTTTTGCCAGTTTAAATGAAAACATCAGTCTAACATTTGTTCCTGCAAGTCATGGTTCAGTCTGTTAAAGAAAATGATCATGATAAACATTCGTTCATGATGCATTTTTCCATGATGAGTACAGGAAAAAGTCACTGATGATAAAAACTCTGATTAGCACGTTTTGTTTTTGTTTACCAGATGATGAAAAGATGAAAACATTATTTATGGACAATCATGTATTTAAAGTCTCCGATATTTACCCCTCCATGAGTCTAACCTATCAAAATATCAACATTACGGTGACGTTCAGTGGTCAGAACGACTGGAAAGGTTCTCTATAAGAACTAAGTTTTTTGTTTTTTTTTACCATTTGCACACATGTCAGATGTCTTCATGCAACACAAGCACTGGTTTATCCACAGTAAACATAGAACTCAGAATCCGCATCAACAGATCCAGATAGGGACTAGCTAACATTGTGGAAGGATTTTAATGACAAAACATGCAAGCTTTCCCTCAGTCTCGACACAAAAAACAAGGGTTTAAGATTCAAATTTTCCACAAATATGATGCAAAGTTCTCAAAAATGCTTGTTTGTCTTTCATTTGTCAAATGGCCATATAAAAATCAATTAATACCAGTTTAAATCTTCTCTACTCAAACACTGAGAGGAGAGACATGTTCAGTAGAATTTGACCTGGGACTGTTTGATTGACAGACGCTGGTTTTTAGTCTAAAGGAATCATTGGTGTGACTGATAACCTCCCCGTCTCATAGAGAGCCAATCATGACAAGCTGTTTTCTTGCTTGAGCCTGTTCCATTCTGCACTGGTTATGGGAAGCACAATGCAGCAGGTATGACAACAAAATGAAACATCCACAAGAGAAAGCATACCTGCAGAAGCGTCTGCTGAGACTCCTGGTAGAGATGACTTTGCCCTGAGAGGGATTTGTGGCTGAAAGAGAAACTTCAGAAGATCAATAATGTCAGGGACTGTCAATAATGACTTGCATATGTTTATTGATATGCTGACAACTCAAAGAATGGCTTGTTTGTCCAAAGGCTTACGACAAATCAATACACTTGTCGAAGTTCAATGACATTACATGTTCACTGGCCTTCACAGGACTTAATGATGTGTTGCTGCAGCTGTATATCTCAATGTATCCTCCCTCTCGTGTCAGCTGTGGAGTATGAAAAAAATAGTGAGGGATCCACTCAGACCTGTAAGTTTGGGACTGGTACCTTTACACCAAGCAGAGTGAATAAAACAACATGTTGACTCGTCTTGAATGAGTTTGTTTGGAGACTCAGATCTCCCCACCTGAAAGAATTCGTAGACTCTGTGTGTATCTCACACCTAACGTTGTTTAAATTCCCTGTGAAGCCATTTTTCTCCAGCTTTCCATCAAATAAGTTTAAAACATTTTTTTTGTCTAAGACTGCCTCACAAGAGTGTTTTCTGTGTAGTCTCTCAATAAAATATCAAGTGTGAGTTTTGGATGTGAAGAAAACATTAAATTTTTTAAATTCAGATCATTTTTTGATTGATTCTGTAGGCTTGTCTTTGGGTTTTAATCATTAAAGAAAGAGAGCATTGTCTCTTTTTGTCTTCCTTCTTTTTTAGGCTTAACAATGTCCCTCCGATACACCCGTAGTACCACAGACATCATGAACCTCACAACCCCAACTTCCACGACCCTAACCAGGGTCTCCACCTCTTCCCCCTGATCCCAACCCAACCACAGATGGAGGTTGGGACCCCTCAGAGCCCTGCAAGCTGACACCTCTCTCCTGTTTCCTTTGATCTAAACCTATTTGATTCTCTATTACTAATGATTTGGTTTTATCTTTTGGTGCCTTGGTCCTCATGTTTTCTGTAACCTCCTGAGTCCTCTGCCTCCCTCTACCTCTGCCCTCTCTCCAATGATGGACAGAAAAGGGCAAAAAGCCTTGAGCTGTCCCCCCAGGAACAAGTATCTTCGTCATCATCGCATCGTGAACCTGTCAGGGGATCCTTATTTGATGACCTTATCATTTCAAAAAGTCCTGTCAAGACCATCTTGTGCTATTTTGAAGTCTACAGGCAGATTCAGGGATTTCTATGACATGAATATGTAGCTGTTTGAAAATATGTGCATGTCTAGATTGACAATCCAGCATTATTTCTCATCCGTCTTTAATATAAAGGAAAGTAGAATATCCCTTTAATACAGTAACAGTGCTATGTGTCTTGTATACATGTGGATCTCCTGTTGAGGAGTCAGATCACTGCAGGTTTCTGATAAACTCATAAACTTTGAAAGCCCGTCTCCTTTAATTCAGGGCCCGTATTCACAAAGTGTCCAAAGATTAAAACCAGCTCTTATTGACATCATTCTTAGAAAAACCTGAGAATTCCTTGAATTGAAAAGATTTCTCTCAGAGTTTTCCCTCAGTAAGATAAAAGTTATACACAAAGTGTCTTAGGACTTAATAGAGCTTCTAAGGTGAGAAACTGTTTGGATGAGGAAGAAGGACTTATAAGAAGACTAAGAGAGGTCAGTGATCCTGGTGTCAGACTTTCTCAACACACTAAACACAGTCTGCCACCTGTGACAGCTGATTAGCTGCTGATCCACCCCCTAAACAGTCCAGAAAATGAGATGAAACTCGTTAACATTCATACAGTTATTGATATCAAAGTAAGTGATGTCAGCAGCCTTAATGGATGCGTTCAACACTGTTCGAGAACAACTTCACTTGTCTGCTTTAATCTCAGCTCTCGCTTGGGTTTGCAGCACGTACCGGCACTTCTCACAGTTGTACGCACAAGGAGAGGAAAGGACACATTGATTTGTAAGGCAATGCACTCCCAAGTCTGCCTTTTCCCTTGTGTTGTGATCCCGGGACTAAGTTTTCCATTGTAATCCTTTTTTATTCTCCTCCACGAGCTGAGCCAACAGCCGACACGGCTCTTGTATCCAGTTGGCTTTTTTAGTTCTATTTTTTTTATCCATTTTGTTCGTTGTTTTGGTCATTCTGAAAAATCAAACTGCTTTTTAGAAGGACGCCGGCAATCACAGGAACTGCTGACAGCCAAGTGTGCGTCCGCCATTAATCTCCAGGATCACAAACAGTTTCTGGTTGAGGCAGAGGTTGTTTTGTTTTTGTTCTTGTTTTTTGCTTCTGTCACATTATTACTCACTGTGGTCTCATTATCAGCAAAGTAAAGTAAATATTGGTAGTGGATCTACATTCAAAGAATGTCTGCTCTGTTTAGACATGTTCTAACATCACTTGTGATACATTCAGGTACCTTTAGAAACTTGATAATCTGACAATTACACCATTTTATTTTTCTTTCCAGTTTTTGTATTGGACAAACAGTTTGTGAATGCCAGTCATTTAAAATAAGTGGTGTTTTGACCTGTCAGCGGGATAAGGATTCTGAGGCACTAGAGCCTCTAGTCTGGTCTGTTTGGAGGCTTGAATTTCCATCAGCTCACAGCTACATAATCATCGGTACAAAGTGCCTTAAGTGTCCTTCCTGAGCAGATCTCTGTTAAAGTTAAAGTATTGCCATCTGCTCCTCTGTGGTTCTTGTCCATACTAAGCTAGCTGTGCTGCTTTTGCTTGCATTAGTTGTATACATTTGCTGTTCCTTCCTTCAGACGGAAATGTTGTATTCCCTGTGGCTCTTTACACATTGTTAAGGTGGTGGAAAATCTGCAACTGGAAGAATGATCTTGGACAAATATGCAGAGTAGAGAACTGTGGCATAACTTCACTGACTTCCAAGGTGCATAGAGAGATAAGAGGTCCAAAAAGGTCAAAACCCCAGCAACACGTTCAGCAAAGAGTAAAACTTTATTTCACACCAACAAGTTTCTGCTTGTGGCCTTCAAATGCTAATTAGACAAATCCAAAAACACACAGAGTCCAGAGGAAGAAAACACCAGAAATGCACTGGAATTAATTAATAAATTATTATTATTATTATTATTATTATTATTATTATTATTATTATTATTAACAATAATAATAATAATAATAATTAGAATAATAATAATAATAATAATAAAGATGCTGAAAATTTGATAAATTAATCAGCTTTAATATCAAAGGTCTGACCATGAATGGGAAGTCCTCATGTCTGCTGTGCCAAAACACAAATATATACGCATGGAAATGACACCTACTCAACTTGAAAAAAAGTTTCTGATGGACAGAAAACTTTGCTAAAGTAACTATTGTAGAAGGTTGTTCATAAATCTCAGTTAGCTTAGCAGCCAGCAGAACTATTAGTCACTTGCTTCTGAGCAGCAGGATGTTAGTGTGTATGTCTCCAGCAAGCACCTGAGCTTCAGGTCGTTGACCCCTGATTCACACATACACCATGAGCGCCATGGTTTTTGGTGCACACCAATTCACACTGGATCCGTCTCTGGAGCGGAGCTCAGCGTACTCCATAGCAGCTTAGCTGAGATCATAAGATCACAGGAGAACCCCATGTTCCCGCAGGAATCACACCCATGACAGCTTCTTTTATGATAATTAATTAGTATGTTAAACTCACCTGACCCTCCAGAACTTCAGCAGCTCCTTCCGTTTTAGTTTCTGTTGGTGTCCTTATAGAAAGGATGTGTCGTATCGTATATAACTGTAAGGTTTTCCGCCTCCAAGAAAAACTTTTCCTTATCCATGGTGTTGGATTCCCTCTTGGTCTGACCTGCTGATGACTGCTGGCTCTGTGCCAGTGACGTAGTTTTAATATACAAGGATAATTTCATGATTGAAAGTCTAAAAATGGTGCCTAATTTTGAAAAGACCGGAAACTCTGATCGCTTTTCGTGTCTGTTTTCCTGTCTGGTACGATCTGCTCTGCAGTCTCTGCAGTGTACTCCGGCAAAAATAGACTCGCAGTGGAACAGCAGCAAGCAGCTGTTGGTAGCACGTGTCGTAGACAGATTGCGGCACGGGCAGTGTGAATGCACTGATTGACTAGAGTGGCAGCAAAGTACAGCCCTGACAGACCGCTGCGCTCACGCTATATGTATGACTTAGGGGTGAGAAACCAAAGTAATCATGCATGGAGGATGAGGTTTAGCCTTAAAATAGCTGCATTTGATTTGGACTTTTGCAATCTGTTGGATCTGTTTTGTTTCTGTACTACCACGCTTCACTTCAGGTAATGATTGTTTGTCATTGTAGATGATGTGTAACCATACATTCAACCTTGGTGTGCTCGTGCATACAACTGAAAATGGCATGTGCTCTGGGTAAATGATTGGAACCTTCCATATGGAATTAAAAAAAAAAAAATGTAACAAAAAATAAGAGTCCTATAAATGAATAAATAAGTCAGAGGTTTCCTCTCTGTCTTCTAAGTAGGGTTGCAAAAATTCCAGGAACTTTAAAAGTTGGGAACTTTCATTGGAATATTTAGAAATAAAGAGGAATGAATTTGATTTGAGGGAATTTATGTTAACTGCATTTACCTGGTCGAATACATGCATAAAGAAAAGAAAAAAAAAAAAAATCTGTTATCAGCAGACACTCATGCAAACATGTCTAATGCAATATTTTTTAAATCAAATTAATAGCAAGAAAAAAACAAAATCAGAGACAAAATTTCCAAGGAATTTTTAGAAAAATTTGTTAAAGTTGACGGCAACAAAACCCTGAAAATATAGAATATTCTTGAGTTAAAATTCCCATGGAAATTTTAGAAAACTTTCCTGAAATTGGAAATTTTCCATTCCTTTGCAACCCTACTTCTGAGTAAGACTGTGTAAACTTCCAATCTGAGCCCAAGTCTGTGTGGTCAGTTCTCTGGTAGGAATAAACACTTATACCCAGCCACATTTGTCTCTGTAATGGGGATAAAACTAAATGAAAGACGATTCAAACCAGAACATGCAACTTCTTTTAGGTCAGCTGGTCAGCAGTAACAGTCCCTGTAGTCTGGCAATCACATATTCACACATTCACAATCCACAGCTACAAATTTAGACGGCCCTGTGACCTGATTCACGGGGTGTACGCTGTAAAGTTCTACATTGTGTTTGCGTTCTGTCTGTTGTCTTCGTTCTGCTCTGACCTGTGTCTGCAGGTCTGTCTCCCGTGAACAGAGATCACACCTCAGTGAGCATTACCAGAGCGAATTAGAAATACAGATGTAATCGCAGAGGGAAGATTGGAAACGTTTGTTCTCTGGATAACGAGCACAGATAATGATCACATTTTAATAGCAGGTGTAGAGGAAGTCGAGTAGCTTCTTTTTTTTCCCCACTTTGCTTTAAAATGTCTGAGCCAGCTTGTTCATATCTCTAAACGCGGTTACTTAAAGAGTTCATCATCCAGAATAATGGTACCTTCCATATGTTTTACATCTGTTAAAAAAAAAAAAAATGACAGAAAACTGAATTGAACTGTTTTTATTAACACAGTGCTAAAATTTAAAGACATGCTTCCTCATTGGAAAAAAAAAAAAAAAAAGGATATAAAGTAACAATTCTGGATCTCATACTGAACATGTGCAGATTTTCATATTGCCACATACTCAAATGTTGTAGTAATCCATGTATCTTTCTGTAAACTAATTCTGTAAAGATGCACTGTCTTAAAAAAATATTACAAGATCTTCACAAGACTCGCTGAAACAATGAAGTCGTAGCATAAGGATCTCCTAACTGGCTCAAAACACACTGGAGGAAAAAGCCTCAAACACCAAGGTCTGCCCAACCCCAATAGGCCTCCAGAGTGGTTGGCCAATCAGAGAGGGGGGGGGGGGGGGTTGTGGAGCAGGAAGCCTTAGAGACAGCAGCTAAAACAAAGCTTCTCAGACAGACACTGAAATAATGGTTTTATGAAACACCAGAATGAGAAGAAAAGGGATTTTGTAAGCTGTAAATCACGTAAAGATACTTAATTCCATGATGCATCAAAGCGAGACCAGCCCAGGAGTGGACTCTTTGGTATTGTTCAGAAAGAACTCAAAATTGATCTAAAGCGCAAAATTTTGGCAATTTTGTTTGGTAAAGGCAACACAACCAGGGAAATACAGAAACCACAAGCAGGGCTTCCGTCACAGTGACCAGCTGTCTCCCTGACTTAATGGGTGGAGAAATGCAGAAAGAGGGAGATCATTTCAGCATTTAAGATGAATGTTAATGCCAGGTGTGAAGGACTTAATTTGATATCATTGAATTTGATGTAAAAGATAAAGTTGTTCTTGATTAAATAATATCCCTCAGCAGGCCATAGCATCACAGCAAGCTTTGTTTTATCCGTAGCCAAATGTTATCAGTCTCTATCTGAACGTATTTCTTTTAGATTTCTTAGGTCGTTTTTTCATCTTGATCAGAGCACATGCCTGGATTAGCTGAGGGTGTCATGGACTGATATTATTCCCTGTCACATGATTGTTCCCTCGGGTTTATAGTAGAGCTTTGCCAGACTTAATTATAATACTATGAACCTCCACAGGAGAAAGCCTGCTGCCATGTCAGTTTGAAATTCATTTATCGTGATGGGAAAAAAGCCTGAAAAAGAATGGGGAAAAAAAGAGGAAGGAAGGAAACAAAGAAGGAGGAAAAGAAGGGAGAATGAAGGAGAAGTGGCTCTGCACGGATGGTTTGACATCTGAGGTGAGACTGAACAGAGCACAGGTAAACAATGGTTGTTTGGTAAAAGATGGAAGCAGTCACTCAGGCAGTAATAAAATAAAAAAAGGGGAAAAAAATAGAGGGGTATATAAAAATAATTTTAAAAAAACAGCTGAAAGTCTTTCTGAAGGGAAGCTGCCAGACTCCATTTGTCTGAGCACACAGCACATTCTGTCACCTGCCATAACTACCAGTTTGTGTGTGTGCGTCTGTGTGTGTGTGTGTGTGTATGTACGTGTGTTTGGCATGGTGTGAGGACTAGCTTTGAAGTGTGTTAGAGGAATGCAGGTACTGATAGCAGATGACAGTCTTGACTGTGTTGCAGTGTCTTGAGTGCTGACCTTCTCACATGGCTTTGCCAGCACCGGGCTTCTGTCGGGACCTTTACTTCCTCAAACCCACAGACAGTGGACGCTTGCTATTTCCTTTCTGAAAAGACCAGGGGCCTCATTTATAAATGCTGCGTACAAACAAAACGGGGCTTGAGACTGACGGTAAGCTGTGCACATTAGTAAGCAAACTCTGAACCAGGCGTTGGTACATTTTAGAAGCATGCAACAGACGTTGAGTGGTGAATTTAAGCCTGTAGATACATACTGATGTTCCTCCCACATTTTATCTGACTAAATATCAAACTTTACTGAAAGATCCACCTGATCAGAATCATTAAAACCAACGGCTTTATGTAAATAAATATTTGTACACCACATACATATTTATTCAGCGCTGTCTCTATTCCAGATGGACCTCGCTGCTTTTAAGAAATTGTCAAGACTTCAGTTTTGAAAGTTTTTTTTTTTTCTCATGTAAACAGGGGAGACATTTATGGATCAAAGTCTCTCTATCTAGGTTAGTTTAGGTTAGTGAAATTTATATTACATCTTCGATAAACCCCCAACAAAGGCTGCAGATCTGATCCTGAGTCAAGTCTTATTTTCCTTGTTGGGGAAATCTACAACACATCTCACCTGGATTTACACACAGAGTAGCCTGAAACAGCATGGTATGTCTTCTCTTGCCTCATAACTTTTAATCCAACTTTCAAGGTACCTCTGAAAAATAAATATTCAAAAGCTGCATAAGGTGAAAACAAAGTTAAATTAACTAAACTGCTGACCTCAGGTGTACAAATGTTTTCGGGGGGGGGGGGGGGGGGGGGGGGGGGATTTTGGAAACTTTAGGTGACTTGGCTCAACCCCCTGCCTGACAGTTTGGAGCCAGTGTTCTCCTCATCCTTGGCTCTGTGCTTTATTGGTAACAGAAACTTGACATTCAAACTTAAAAAAAAAAATGTTGATAAATAAAGCTTTAAATTCAGAGGGTTTTTTTGGGCTTATGAATTATAGAAAAGAACACATGGCAGCTCTTCAACATTGTGGTGGTTTTATGGGTATACCAGTTTTTGCTCAAAACTGTAAAATTGTTTAAAAATAAATAAATAAAAAACCTGCAACAATATTAAAACAGTCTCTAAGACAAAAACACAAATCTGGGACTCTTCATTTTGCAGCCAAAGCTTGAGTCTAATCAAAGGAGTCAGCAGTGATCAAGGCCAAGTTGTGTCACAGGGCTCAAGTCTAACTAGAGTCTGAGACTGGATCACTGCTGCAATGGCGACTTGAACAGCAATAAGTTGTTGATGATATCAGATCTGGTGTTTTATTGAGGATCTAAAGAGAAATAATGGAGAAAGCTCAAAACTTAAAGCAGTTTAGATCTTGTACACTGCTTTTTGAGGTTGTGGAACACTTTGAATAAAATCCTTTTCAGCATTCTACACAAAATGAACTCTTAAAACAATCAAAATAAATTATTTATTTTCAATAACAGGCCCACCTCTGTGCAGAAAGCACATATTGCAAGGTGGATTTGCATTGTTTAAATATTGTTGAGAAGCCATCCCACAAAAATTTCATTCAGTGGACTTTTGGAGTTGTGGAAATTGGGAGTTTAAAGGGACTGTGAGGACCTGAAAAGGTTGCTCTTCTAGATATCTGCTTGATCCTAATCCACAATTTAAAATGAGATTATCAGCTCCAATAAAGGTTATTTCTAAATGATATTTCTTAGCTTCCTGGTTGAGTTGGGAATGACTAGATTTGATTTATAGCACACTGAAGTCTCTATAACAACACCACACTGGCTGATGAAGTTTAGAAGTGAGAAGAGAGATCTGTTTTTCTCTGCTGAAAACTTTCTGAGATTAACTTCGGATGGTGGACACTGGAGCTGAACTGTCAGACAGAAAAAGGACAGTGGAGGTGAAGAAGGCTAAACGTGAGCGCGATAGAGCATGGGCTAAAAGCAAAAACACAAGCTAAAGTCTAAAACACGGGATAAACTGTTTGTTATAATGTTCCTTCCAACCCACATGCAGCAGTTATATTAATGGTAGTTATATTGACGGAGCGGAGCTGCAACACAGCCGGTGTATTTAAGCCGTTGGTGATTGTATTTACAGCCAAAAATGGAAGCAGTCTCTGTTATTTCAATTATTTTCAATAGTTACTCTAAACAAAGTAAATTTTGGTTATCAGAGTCTTTGTCTTCAGATAGATCTTGGGGGGGGGTCATCTTTTAATCAGGTCGAACTATATTTGGGTCAATACGAAATCCGTCAGTCAAACATCATGATCAGTTTGACTTAATTTGTATTTTGTTTTTTTTCAGAAACCAAGACCTCGTCCAAATCCATCCGATAAACAGAAACATATTTTTAAAGACAGGGCTGCAGAAAACACAAAAGCCAACTCAGCTATCGAGGAATGGTGACTGGCTTTGTCGTGTCACACCTGCTCTTCACACAATGCCAGTAATGTATGTGGAAAACAGAGCCAGCGCATTCACACCAATCTTTTATTTTCACACATCCAAATCAGCAGCAGAAGACCAGTGTGACACTTTTCTAGCTGGCACCCGTTCCAGATTTTATACAAACAGAAGGCTTTGACAAAACCTTTTCTTTCCTGTGTTTTTTATTTTTTGTTTGTTTGTTTGTTTTTTTTTTTTTTTTAGTGTCATTCCAGCTGCCTCTCACCTCCAGAGAGGTTGACAAAGTGAAAAAGCTTGTCTTTTGCTTTAAATGAGATGACCTCACTTCATATCAGATCAAACTGTTTTTGTCTGCGGAGCTGGAGATGCTCTGTGTTTTTGGATAAAATGTGTTTGAATGCGTATTTCTGTGACTTGCAAAATCTAAATTTCAGCGTCAGACATCACTCTGCCTCGAGCTTAAAGATGTTTGTTGGACCCCAGCCTCTAACACATCTCATAGTGTTTTCTCTCACAGCATTATCCTATGATCCGGGCCGTCATGTCGCGCTCACCCACCTGCTTTGTTCCTGTGAAGGACAGCAATTCCAGGTGCAGCGAGGAGCGATGCAAATCAATCATTTTATTCTGAGAGAGATAATTTATGATGTGCTCGGAGGGTTACAGATTCAATCTCCAGCATGTTCCCACTGTCATGTCCCATGTTTGGGGCTGTCATCAGTCTTCATCACGCACACAAGCTCCATTCGCGCAACCGCCGTCTCCAGAGTCACGATTTATCCCGCAAATAATTGATTATGACAGGCTGCATGCAAACACAGAGAGACTTAAACGTGATTAATCACTTTGTTCGATTAATTACGCCTGATTATGTATTTTAAGGGACAATCTCACAGTGGCTGATCACTGGAGAGGCGCCCGGACTCTCATCAGACCTTCACCTGAGATTGACTGTCCTGAATGTGGAACAATCAGACAGCGAGGGTGAGGAGCCCAGCCTTTGCATACCATTTCATTTTTTCCATCTAAGAGAAATAAATTTGTAATAAAGCGAAGTAACACATTGATGTCCTCTTTGAAAAGAACTATTTAACTTGTCTTTCCTGAAATTATAATCCTTGAATCCTTTGAACTACACGTAAAGCCATTAAATGTCCAGGAGCACATTGTGGGGAGCTTGTTGCCCTGTCTGACTTTTCTTGATATTCAAAGTAATACAATAGCATTCCCACTGAAAATTGCAAATCAGATCACATGAGCAGGTTCACATAAAAGCAATTAAGATTCAGTGAAACATGTAATTTAATCAGAGAAAAATGAAATATATTAAGGTTAAGAGCGAGTATTCGGCCCTCTTTTCCTTGCCTATTATTCAAATGAAGTCAGTTTGCACACCTCGGTTTAGTGAAGAACACAGCCAGCTGCAGTGATGGACAGAGCCGAGTGACTGAGGAGACAAGAAAATAAGTGAGGCCAAGCATTCTTCGAGCCTCCGAAGTCACCGTGTCTCCAATAACAGGATGGTGACGGAGGAGAGGAGCACTTCTTGGTTGTCAAGCACTCACTTGTTTCATCGCCTTTTCATTGAGGATTCTACTGCTACGCTCAGCATCAATTAAGCTTGCCTCACAACAATCCATATCAGTGAAACGTGTTCTTGTCGGACGAGGCATTCAGTCGATTTCTTCCAAATTACAACAAATTAAAGGAAAATAGACAACAGCTGCCGATATGTAAGGAATAGCTTCACTAACTTCTAATTGTAACAATAGACTACTGAGGACACTTTAATTTGATGAGCGTCAGTTCTTCAGGGGGAGTTTACATCCTGTCTGCCTCTTCAGAAAGATCGTCCTCATTCCTCTCAAGACTCAAACAAAGTGGTGTGTGTTTGTATGTGCATCAGGTGATGAAAAGGTTTTACAATTAATAAGTGCTTTGAGGGAATTTCTCGTGTTACAGTATAAACACCCACACAGACGAGGAGGAAGCCCTGAGTAATCAGATATTGACATGCTCAGTTCTTGATCTCCATTTACAGAGTCTCTTCAGTAATGCAAAATCTGCATTCAGGGGTCTGGACTTTCATCATGGTGAATGGGCTGAGTTCAACCTGTAATGTGTTGGAAGTTCAATGTAGAATCAAAAAGTCATCTCTCAACAGGTTTTGGATGCCCAACACACTGATCTGATGATTTGTTTGTCTTCTCAAAGAGATCTTCTTGCAAGTGATGGGAACGTTTCTTAGGGTGTGTTCACACTGCAGTTAAAAGTGACCTGAATCTAATTTTCTTGCTCAAAAGTGACCCGTATCTGCTTTGTTTATGATGGTCTTAACAGCACAAGTCACACTGAATCTGACATTTTCAAGACAGATTCAGGCCACTTTCAAAAATGGTACTGAATCGGATACATTTTTTATTTTATGTTATTTTATTTCATTTATTTATCTGTTTTGAAAAGAACTGAATATACCTTATTTATCCCCAAATAGAAATTCAGATGTCTGGCAGATGGGGTTATAAAAAATCCATAAAACAAACATAAAAAACATGAACTGAAGTCTGTCTATGTCCATGTTGCTTTCATCTGTTTCCAGCAGCTCACTCCAATGTGTACAATCAAAGCAGTCCCAGAGCCTCACCAGCCTCAGAAGTCCGTCTCCTGACTTTGAGGGTAGTTGCCATTGACTGTAAAAAAAAAAAAAAAAAATGGACGTCATCTCGCTCGGCTCAAACTGAGGTCTCCACAAAAACTTCCCCCGCCCCTGCTGGCAGGCTGCAGTGCAAGTCAAAAACTCTGCTTCTCTATTCATTCCAGATGGGATGTGGTCAAACTTTAAAAAATTATTACACCTCGTAGAAACATTTCTAATATCCGTATGCTGTGGTGATATTTAGATATTATTGGGCTGGATTGTGTTCAGGTCCCCTTTTTTCTGGTATGTTTCTTTTTTTATTAGTTATTAGAGGTTAAAAACAGGGTTTTACATTTTGTTTAACAATGATTGACAGCTGCCGTTCAAGTGTAGTCTGAGAAATAATAAAATACATCAGGAAGAGAGTCAAGAAGAGATTAGACTGTCGAAAGAAAAAAAAAACGTTTTTGTCACCCGCTTCCATTCAGATTTTCACAGAGTTCCTCGTAAGTCTCTACTGTGCAGACTGGCTGCACAATGGCGGCTCCCGTGACAGAAGTTTTTTGGCTTCAAAACCGTACAATGGTAAAAGGCGGAGCCACACTGTCCCTTCTATATACAGTCTATGGTAGCTGCAGGCTGCCTCAGCACACAGGGTCCACAACAGGTCTGCAGGACAACCAGGCTGACCCAGCCTAGTGATGGTAAGGCAGCAGCTCTGTAGGCATCCCTGACACTGACATATAGCAGATCAGGGTTTTTATTTTTTTTCTGGTTGGACAATCAACAAATTGTGCAAACCCAGACAGATGGGAGGAGAGGGTAACATGATTGAAGTCTTCTGATATTATTGTGAGAGCCTCAGGATGAGCAGTCTGAACAACAAGGTCACATGTAATGCGACTTTGACGTCATTCTGAAGTGACATGTCACATTACGAGTGTTCTGCACTACAGAAAAACGGAGGTGGGAGTCAAATTCAATGAAAACAAACTCCTCTTTCTCCTTTTTAGCACAACAAGCTCATAAATTTGCCGGCTGCCGCCACAAACTGTTTTTAACCTAAATGAGACTACCAGCCGCCCCCATGTTCATTTCGGTAAAGACAGTTCTGTGCATGGCGTCATTAATGTTCAGCTTAGCATGTGGGTCACTTTAGGAGTGTGAACTGTTCACATTGCAGTCTGCAGACCGGCCACATTAAAAAATGTAATCTGAACGGCCAAACAAACAAAAAAACAAAACAAAAACAAAACAAAAAAAAAAGCACATTTTTCTGGAAAAATATGATTCTGAGTATTCTATATAAATGACTAAAACATGAAACTGAGGTAGGGCTTTTACATGAAGGTCTGCAGCTTGGACATTACATCAAAGAAAACATTGTAATTGTCAGTAACTGAAAAAAAAGGAAATGTGCTAACATTGGGCTCATACAGCGAAATTGTGAAATTGAAGACTGTGTAAAAATCTGTCTACTCCCACCTGAAACAAAAAAAAAAAAAATGGACGCTAGTCCAAGGGATGCAATGGACCATTAGTCATTAGACTTTTATGTAAATGCTGTGCAGACAAGGGAATCTTAGTTGGCATCCATCCCCAGAGGTATATAACATCTCTTGGTTGGTCTCCCAGACTGCACAGCCCAAGAACTTAAGTTTTGCCCCACCCCCCATCATTATCTTGGCCTTTATCTTTTTACACAGCAGACAGACCACAGAATGGAGAATGACATGCAGCAAAAGACTGCAGGTTTCGATCAAACCCACCAACTTCCAAGACCATGGTCTTATAATTTAGGCCTATGACGCTGCTGGGATATTTTTTTAAGCTGCTGTATAGATCTGTGCATGCCTTTGTTCCTGGAACCATTCCCTCTGTTTCCCTACTTCCAGAAAATGAGGGGAATGGACAAAAAGAGCAGCTTTAGACCTTTCAGAAAAAAAGGAGGGCTCGGACTGTAAATTAAGAAACTGTTGAAGGGATAAGGAAAAAGCTGAGCGCCTGTCGTCTGTGGTGAATGCTCCAGACTGCTGATCTAGTGAGTCTCTGAAGTCTGTCTTCGAGTCCAGTCCTATTCCTCAGAGTCTGTCACCAGGAGCCAATACATAGTCTCATCACAATGATAGATGGAGGTGTAATCACACGCTGACACTCTTGACTGAGAATCACACTCGTAGAAACACTTGAGTCAGCTCGATTGATCATGCGTTTTTGGAGGCTGGGTACTCCAGAGAACTTAGTTTGTGACAGTTTTCCTTTGTGGGGTCAGGCGGCCCTGGCTAATGGCTGCTTCATCATGACTGTGACCCACCTCATGGGCAGCTTGCTGTATGATAGGAACAAGTTAAGGTTAAAAGGATTTTGTTACATTGACCTCCTGTCCTGCTGTCGCATACATCTGCCAACTTGAGACAGAGTTATAGATTTAGTAGAGATTGAAAGAGCGAACAGTGGAATGACGGCCCAAAGACTGGAGCCTGGAGTATAAAATATTACAGCTCCTGAAGCACTGATGGAGGAGGACTGAACAATTTCAAAGATTTTAGTGTTAGAGGTGGCTGAGGTAATTCATTCCTTCACTCCTCACAGATCGATCAGTAAGGTGTGGTGTTTCTTTTTGTGCAATAGTAAGTCTATGGTGCTCAAATAATAGTAATTAAAAAAGCTAACACATTCTTTTCAGTATTGTTTGAAAATGAAAGTCTGCATCTGAAAGCACAAAAAGAAATAAAACCAGCAAGTGGGCCCTCAACACCTGTCGAGGCATGTCTCAGCTGCCGCATTTGCAGCAAGATTTGCACACTTCCTATTGACAGTAGGGGGCGCTGTAGTATAAGGTGAATCAAAGCTGCACTCATGCTGTGACACTTAACATGTGTGTCCAGATCCTTTTTTTTTTTTTTTTTTTCATTAGAGAACTATTAAGATTTGCATTTAGCCAAAAAAACATAAGCTTTGGCTACCTCCTGATAAATTTTAAACGTGAATGTGTCAAGTATACAGAACAATGTTGTGAAGATGATCGGAAAAAATCTATGGGACAAGTTTGATCAAATATGCACCCCATAAAACCGTAAAATTGGATGTTTAATTCAAATTTCCCTACTTCCTGTTCGGAATTAACTATGGTGGTAGCATATTTTTTTTTTTAGGTCTTTGTGTGATGGTTATGCATTGAAAATCAGACGCGTAGCTCAAACCAGTTGGCCAGACTGATTTTTCAGTGGCTAGGGGGCGCTGTGGAGCATATCTTGGCATGCATTTTGTGGCGTGTTTTGTTTTGTGGTAGGATGAAGGCACACAATTTGGGGAATAAATAATAATAATCCTAAGAGTTTCAAGAGGGCCTTCAATAACAGAATGACATGAAACAGACACAATGGCTTCAAATGATATTTCAGTTTCTTTTAATGAGTGGAGCTGTATGAGTTACATATCACATGTAACTGTACTCTTTATTGTATTAATTGCATGTGGCCTCTTTTTTCACTAGTCCTGAGAAAAATGGTAATCAGATTACACGTCATAAAATAAATTTATTTATTTCTTTGTTTTTCAAAAACCTTTATTTGTTTGTCTGTCTGTCTGTCTGTCTGTCTGTCTGTCTGTTTGTCTGTTTGTTTGTTTGTTTGTTTGTTTGTTTGTTTGGTCATGTCAAAGTAGGATTGAGCCAAAAACTCTAAAAACTGTTGTTTTAGTTTTTTTGACAACATGAAATGTAACTAAAATGTTTGCACTGAACCATCTGACATTGAGAATCTATGATATTTCCCTTTTTGGGTGTTTTATCTTTCAGAATATAAGACATGCAGCATGGTTCTAAGTCCTAACCGCCTTCATGCCTGTCTGCTGTTATTGGTGATAATACTTTTCTGATGCAAATCAGAATCGGCAGCCATGTAGATGCCGGTATAATAGACCTCTACAGACATTTGCAGTTTCCATGACAGCTGACTTTAAACTCTGATAGAGCCTGACTGAAATCTGTGTAGGGCTTTGCTTTGTTGCTAGTTGAGTGCATACTCTCATCCGTCAACTCACACCTGCTGCATGTTCAGTCCAACACCTCGCAGGACAGCCAGACAGTTAGAGTTGGGAGAGTGAGGAGTTCCTGCTCTTTCCACTCCATTAATGATCCTCTCTTCATTCATGTTGGGCTGTAAAACCTCAAACCTGTTGACTCCTGGCCCTACAGTCAAGCCAAATATATGATCTGGTTTTGACAGGGTTTTATTTTGAAAGTCACTGGGTGTTTTCAAATAGTTTTCATGCACGACTTCCTGTCCTGCTTAATCTGCCCTACAGGGAATTAATGTGTCACAGCTCCAGCATCCAGCAAAGTTCAGAATTAGGATATCCATTATGAGATGACACGTTGACTTGAAAGGAAACCTATCTGATCCAGCTCCCTGATGGAGCAGGGCCAGACTGAAGACACTTCTGGTGTATGTTGGCCCTAATCACTGGGATAGGCCGGAGACCTTTTTTTGGGTGAGTCCTACCTTGGGTCAAATAGCAGCTGAGGATTTATAAAAAATACTTGAGCTTACTAAATAAACATTTTAATCTAATCCTGATAAGTTAAAAAAAAAGAATCTGAAAACATCTTTCCAAAAATCATCCAATGAGCAGAGTGAAAAGACTTTTTTTTTTTTTTTTTTTTTTTTTTTTTTTTTTACTGGGCACATTTTTCCTGATTTGAGGCATCAGGTCTTGATGCAGCTCAGATGACCTCTGTATCCCATTACTGCCTATTGATTCATATTTTACACAATCCAAAGATCAAATCAAATGCAGTATATTGGGCAGAGGGTGAACTTATATATTTTATAACTTATTAATTATCCTGTTTATATCAAGGAGTTAGCCACAGTCACAGGATACCAACACAGGGCCCAGAGGAGAGATGTTGCAGACACCAACCACCACCCAGAGGGCTCCCCCTGGAGGAAACACTTAAAGATAGATAAGACCTAAAATATGAAAAAGACAGTTTATAAAACAATGTAGGGAGCTATGAATAAGAAGCCTAAACTACTAGAATAAATAAAGATAAAATAAATAAATATTAACCAAAAGCTACAAAGGTAGGTCTTGAGCCTGCTCTTAAAACATGAACGTTCTCTGCAGCCCTGAGCTCCTCTGGCAGGTTGTTCCATAGATGGGGACCGTAACAGTGGAAAGACACCTCGCCGTGAGTGCATCCTGACTTTGGGAATGACTAGGAGCCTGCTGCCAGAGGAGCACAGGGTCCGTGAAGGTTCATAAGGTAAAAGCAGTTCCCTAAGATAAGTGCGGCCAAAGACCATTAAGACATCTAAAAACAAGTAAAAGAAGCTTTAAATTACCCTAAAACACACAGCGAGTCGATGCAATGATTCTGAAACCGGAGTCTTGGGCCTGCCTGCCTTGGGCTATGACTCAAAATCCACGGCAACAACAAGCGTGTCTGGACGTGTCCATCACTTGTAAGTGTCCCCTGCAAACTCTTCCATTGTGTTGCGGTCTATTTGTAACACATTTTTCTACTGTGTTGTGTTTTGGTCTTTGCAGTGTGCTTTCCAAATGCTGCGCATGTTGTCAAATTGATGAAGCTGTTTTCTAATTTGCTTGTATTTTGTCTTTTTTGCACTTAATTTGTAGTGTGAGCTGTGAGCTCTCAGGGCCACCGTAGAATAGAACCTACAATCATGATTCTCCATCTGTTTTACTGGTTTTCTGAGACATCAACATGCAGCATTCAGATGTCTTCTCAGTGACCTTTTACTTCTGATTTGAGGCTTCTCATAATGGTTGTGGCTACTAATGATGGAGGGGAAAAAAGGCCCTGCAGCTTCATGGGAACATTTTTAGCTTCAATTAGAAAGCAGAGTGCATTTGCTAAATGAAAGCAGGCATTTATTCAAGAGCATAAGAAGTCAGATCAAAGGCAAGAAAGAAAGCAGCACAACATGATAAACACAACAACTAGTCAACCTCCTGATCCCCGGGAGATCTTTGAAAATACAATTAAACATGGGGAACAAACCAACATGTCAATCAAAGCCCGAAGTCTTTGAAATGTAGAAAAAATAAGAATCCTCGCTGTGGTGAAAATGGGCTTTGTAACATCTCGCTGAAGACAGAACAGCAGTGGCGTATTTATAAATGTGCTTTGGTTTTACTGGATAACCCCTATCCTTTTTTTAGCAGAAGTGCTGCTGTGTTAGTGCTCTTCTTTCTTGGTATCACAGCTGCTTTGTTTCTTTGTGCCATACTGGAAGCGTATATATATATATATATATATATATATATATATATATATATATATATATATATATATATATATATATATCCTTTTTAGTGCATTTTCTTGATATCTACCAAAGCCTAGCCAAGGACGAAACTTGATGGTGCAAACAGCCACTTAAGAGGAATGACATATCACGGAGACATAGGACAAGAACGTTTGACTCATTGAATTAATAAAATCATTAAACTGCATGAAAGCCCTTGCCATTCAACCAGGGTCCCCACAGTGTTTCACCTTGTCCGTTTGGCAGTGAGGGGCCCTCTGTCTTGTTGAGAAATGAGGAGAGGTTAGTTGAGGCTTTCTCCGCTCTCAGCGAGCTCGTCTCCGCTGGCCCGCGTGTCTGCCTTTCCCAACGCCATTGATTACGTGATGCAAGCAAAAGCCAAGTCTGCTGCTCTGATCATTAATCCTGCTGCAGACTCGCTCTTAAACAACAACCCCTCCCAATCTCCCCCACCCTCCAAACAGCACCAACGCCGCTGCTTCTTTCCTGCTTTTTCCCATATCTGGCATTTATTGAAGTTACAAGGGCACGAGCTAAATGAGGCCTGAGTGATGGAGGGTTTTTCTCACGCAGGGGGGAGGAGCTCACCATCTCCAGACAAAAGCCTCTGATGTATGCAATCATGGGAGAAATTCAAATAGAATTAGTAAGTTTTGCAGGAGAGAAACTGGCTGATTCATGATGATTGCGGTTTCTGCCATCATGTCACCCACACAGGCTGTTTCTTTGAGTAGCTGCTGTCATTCATGTCTCTCTAATAAGTTTGATTTAAAATAAGCCTGTAATTTCTGTTATTGAAACATCAGAGGTCAAGTGTACAGGGAAGGCTTTGGCTATGGGCAGTGTGGATGACTGCACAGGGGCCAATCTATGTGAGCTCCTCCAAAAAAACTCACAAGTTTTCTATACTAACGTGCAATTCCACGTCAAATTAGTGGAGTGGGTGCTGAGGCCCCCCTATTATCACGTCTGCTTGCTGCTGTGAGTCATGTATTGAGGTTGTGTGGGTCACTGTCAGAAAAAAGGTAAAGAGGAAGGGGGTGGGCGATACTTAAGTTTCACTTTCTCTTCTCTCCGTGCACTCCTCACCCTCACCTTACCTCCATGCTCTTCTGTATGTGTTGCCGCTCAGTCATGGCACTCAGCAGCAAACTGCTGGCCTCATTGGGCTGAGAGGACCACTGTTTGGTGTTATTTTACAGCTTAATACTAAAAAACTGCAAGCTACAGTGTTTTCAGAAAACAAACAAGGTTCTGTGGCAACACTAGAAATTTACATAAATGTCTAACAGGAAGAAGAGAACTCTGAGTCAAAGTAAACAGAGAAGGTAAATACGAAGACTCCTCAGACTCCAGGATCAGAGAAAGAAGCCACGAGCAGAGTCCTTTCAACATTATCCAGGTAGCTGATGCATCGAAATGAAGTTAAATGATCTCAAGCATTAGTGTATCTTATTTTTTAAAGTATAACTGTTCTTCATAGTTCTTACTTTAGAAACCTAATTTAAAACTGTTGAGACAGTCAGATAATATATTCAACCAGTTAAAGAAGCCTGAATGAATTATTTTACTGCAACTGAAGATATATAACTCTATAAATATATACATGTTATGTATTTTAAACCTGAGTTATGAAACAGAAAAAAAATACACTACAATACTCTATATACTAAATTGAAACACTTATGTTGATTCTTGAAAATCTGATGTAATATTATCAGTTTTGCATAGGCTTTTGTATAGGTGCAGGCAGTATTAAACATTTTGTACATTTTTTGTTAAATAGTAATTTAAATAAATAAAACTCCAGGGTGTTTGACAGACAATGAAAAAAGGTGATAATTGTGGGGTATGACTGGGGGGGGGGGGGGGGGGGGGGGGGGAGGACTTATGGTGAACCATTGTAGTCCACCTGTATCAGCAGCTTTTGGTGTTCTACCCTTCCTAAGAGCACGATCATTTCAGAGTGGTTACCAGCATTTTATATGGCTATTGTTGATTTTTTTATGTTTAACCAGTAAAATATTTCCAGTAAAATATTTCCTTTTTAGATCACCTGACTGCTAATATGAGGGGAGGGGATGGGGAGGTAATATGGCCTAGGCCAATGTATATCCAGGGGAATAATCTGGCCTAGGCCACTTAATGTATTTTGGCCTGTTACCTGGAGCTGTGATGTGTCAGAAAGCTATAAATAAATATTTACGAAACCCAGATTGAATGGGACAGGAAGTCATGCACGGAACCAAACTATAAACAACCAGTGACTTTCAAAATAAAACAAACCATGTCAAAACTTTATCGTCTTTATCTTTAATACAACAACAAACCAAAATGATGAGCAGAGCCAGACCAGGGTTCAACAGGTTTGAGGTTTTACTGCCCAAAATGAATGAGGAAGGAATCATCATTGGGGTGAGAAGTGCGTGACTCCAGCTGTCTAGAGGTCCTGCAAGGTGCTGGACTGAACATGCAGCCGGCAACCCTTGCGGTGCCTACTGCTTCAAGGTGACGCCTCACTGTGACTCTTGGTTATGCGCATTGAATCAGGGCTAGTGCACGCCAGCAAAATGTACGCAGAGGAGGTTGGCAGAATGGCAGGACAGGATTTGATTGGTTTAATAACTGACTGCCAAACACTAGGATTGGTTTGAGTTTTTCCATGTCTACTCCTGCTGTAGACAGCAAATATTTTTCACTCTATTCTTAGAACACGTCATGCCTTGATTGTCATCAGGGCATAAAGATCATTTTAACTAGAATAACAAAAAGTCTATCTAAATGTGATTATCAACATTGGCTTTTATACTGGTCAGTTTTGCACGAAAAAAAAAAAAAAAAAAAAAAAAAAAAAAACAGCCCAGTGTACAAGTGTTTTGAGTCGGTTGTCTCTCAGCCACACAGTTTGTGGTCCTTTCCTGTGGTCAACTAAGTGTTATCTTGAGCAAGACTTCGTCATAGAAGCTGTTTATGAGCACGATGTGATAAAGCAGTACAAATGAGTGGTTGGAAACCAGCTGTTCATACATGGTGAAGTGAAGGATAGATGCTCTCTGAGTTGCTCCTAACACTGCAGCTCACAGAACAGGCCTTAGTGTATATTCAGTAATGCTAATGTACTAGAATTGCTATGTTAGCCTGCAGTCTCCATGGCATATATCATTATCCAACAATGATAGGTGATGATTGCATACTGTAGGGGTGCTAAGATTAGGTATGGCTAAAGTACATCCATTAAAATAAGGGAAAAAAAACAGTGAGATGCATTAGAAGTCTATGGTGCTGATAGCTTCTGTTTACTTATTCCACCAGGTGTTTTTTTTTTTGTTTTTTTTTTTTTTTTTTTGCAAGGTCATGGGATATTGAGAGAAGTAATGGAACAGGATTTGGTAATGCAAAACCTCCATAAACTGAAGTTGTGTTGAGTTACAGGTTTGACAAACAGCCTTCTTAATACCTCTGCCAATAGAACCTGGAGCTTTCTGATGAAGGAAGTTGAAACTCGTAGCACTGTAGGCTACCACATTATGACAGAGGATTTGGGCCAAGTTAAAACCTAAACTAAAGTATAACTTCACAAGAGGCTTCGTGTTCCTCATTTTGTACAGGCGGCTGCTGCACTTCGGATAGACAAGATAAAGACTAAAATAACCAGATTATTCTCCTCAATTTATTACTTACTTCTCTTAAATCTAACTTTATTCTTATAAACTGACTTAAAATAAAAATTATCCAAATCCTCCGTCATAAACCTTGCTGCAGGTAGATACAAAGTTAAATGTTTAAAGCATGCTCTCAAACTTCCTGTATTGTGAATATCTCATAATTCCTCAAAACTATGATAGTATTTTCTAAAATGACTCCAAGGTCTCCGAAAGCTCATGCTTACTCCTGTTTTGTTCTGACTCAAGAGAAGTTTGTGCTGAGAGCAGTGGAATATTTTTCATTTCTACGAAAACTCATGAAAAAGTTTTTATTCTAATGTTTGAAAGCTGGAGTTAAAGTGACGATTTAGTTTTTATCTTTATATATTTCACAGCACTCCAAAACTCTGCCTCACACAACTTTTATTCAGTGTGACATGAGAGAGGCACAGTTTCGTGGTCAGTGACAGAACCTGTTTGGAACCCCTTACCTTTACTTTAAAGGACAGAGAGCAAAAAACAAAAACATTATTTTCAGAAGTGCTTTTTTACCTCAGGGGGAGCACCTCCAACACAAGCATCAACACATTTGCCGTGTTGCATGTCCTCAAACCCACCGTCAAATATGAGTTGTGTGACTCCCACATATTGCGTGGCGAGGACACCGGCTGCGAGGAAATTTCACACCAGGTAATTATCTGCTGTTTTTCTTTGCCTTTGGGAGAGATAGTGAAGGAGGTTGGCAGAAGCAGGGTAAGGGATATTTGGGGGAGTGGGAGTAGGAGGGGGAGGTGAGGTCTCCCATACACTCTCAGATGTGAGGGTGAAAATTACAAAGGCTCCTCGGTGGGCTTGGAGAGCCACCAGACCTCTCATCAAGCAGCAGGTGAGCACTTTTTTTGCATCTCACCCTCAATGTCGTCCCATCCAGTATAAATAGAACAGTATGGTGGCACAAGTCACATCTCATTTGATGTGTTGTGTTTCAGAGCACCTCCGCTGAGACGCCGGGCACCGAGGGCAACTGGGAGTAAGCAGAGCTTCGTTAATGGACAGCAGCCAGGCCTTGAATTCACAATCCCTGCCGAGAAGTCATTCTTTGAGTCTTTCAGCAGAACCCTGATGTGTTCAACCACACGCTGAGGCACACTCATGGCGTTTTCCCTTTTAAATTTGTGTTGGTGGAGAGCAGACACTTTCAATATTGGCTTTTTTTTTTTTTTTAGCATCTTATTGCAGAAACATGTTTATCTTAGTGTGACAGACAGTGAGGATCTTGAAATTCATCTCTTCCTTCTCTCTGGGAATCTGATCCACTGCTTACACACAAAGAGTAATAAATGCAACTTTAACGCTAAATTTATTAGGTTTCACAAATTCAGAATGCAAGTGAAGTTATTTAGGGCAGGTATCACAAAGAACAGATTGTGGCTGCTTGTTGCACAAACCCACAAACACAAATAAAAAAAAGAATAAGTGCCAGGACAACTGCTGAAAGTCAGTCAAGGTTTTCAAGGTTTTTCCTCCCAAAACTGATGCATCCCTTTAGCATTTATCAGATAAACACTGCACCCCAGCTCCTTCTGCATGTGGAGCTAGTGGAGCGAGTGGGGGATTAATGCCGTCAGTCTCCTTCATTAGATATACAGTAGGGCCAGGAGAGAACAGGAGAACAATAGAGGACTCACCAGCATCTCAAGAGGCTCCCAGCAAAACACGGATTAGGTGGAGATTATTAAATGTCAACCCTTAAGACGAATACTTTTTACAGCCCCAAAGTAAATCAATACTACTTATCTTTGATAAAAGAGGCAGAGTAGATGTGCCAGCATTGCAGTCTGACAGCTCTCTCTCTCTCTCTCTCTCTCTCTCTCTCTTTATGTCTCTCTCGCTCTCCCTCCTCAAACCTTTACTAATCCAATAGAAGAATCCCACAGGAATGTGAGCAAAATGCATCACAGTGCATTTCAGATTTCTACACGTGCGCGTGCCTGTTTGTCATTAGACCAAAGTCCAAAAACTCTTTTTTCATTATCTGCTTTATTCCTCTGCTGCTTGTCAGTCTAACTCTTTGTTTTTCATTTAAAACACATAAAGCTTTACAAATCAAATTCGAAATTCTGCTGGAAAGTTTCCAATGTTGGACACAAAGCAGTCAGAATGTGTGATTTCTGAGACAGCAGACTCTTTGAGGATATTATTGGGCCGTTTATAATCCTTCTTCTTTCTCTGTCCGTCTGTCTATGTGTGTGTGTATGGCTGTGGATATCAGTAATACTTGCAGGTTGGCATGTGCGTCTCTGTCGAGCGTATCTCTCTCTCTTTCTCTATACGTGTGTCTGTCTCTCCCTCATTCTGTGGCAGTGCTAATACCAATGATTTTTTCTGAACATTCTGCTTCATGCTGAAAAATCCATTTTCTCAAAGGCGCCCAGAGTGGCATCTGCAAATATTGATGGTAAACAAACCAATCAGAACGGCTCTGTCGATAGCTATATGCAGCCTGCTCGCCGACCTCATCTCCTTGCTTTCAAAATAAGTGCAGGATGCATCAGGGCGGTGTCTGATCCCACATTATGCCTGAAATGATGCAGACACAAGCAGTTTGAAGTTTCAAGTGCTTCCAACCAGTGGTGTGTGCCGTCGCTGCACCTTCGTTCTGCGTGCGTGTGTGTGTGTGTGTGTGTGTGTGTGTGTGTGTGTTTGCATACATTTTTGCACATTTGTAGTGCACCCTCAGAGCTTCCTCCGTGCCTACATCCAAATCATAATTACAATGTAATATCACGCGTAAGGCAGTGCCCCCACTGTTGTTTCACTTTCTCCTCCTCTTCCCTTCCATGAATACCAAATGCTGCCATGCTGAGCTCTGAAAGCTGCACATCTCTTTCCCAGACACACATACACTCTGTATGTGCATGTGTGTGTGTGTGTGTATGTGTGTGTGTTGAGAAAGAGTGGGTAGTTGGATAGTACTTTCCTCCCCTGGCTTTGACAGGAAATGCCAGCGGCGGGACCTCGATTTAAAAATACACCTCGTCTCCCTCTGGTCTGTTGTTAGTGCTGTCCAAGCAGACAACCTTACATCCTATTCAGCTGTCCTCTGTAGGCTGTGCATGATATTTCTTATTCATGTCACATAAACTGCAGACATCACAAAGGCTATCTCAGATGCAGTGTGAAGCTGTGTGCCAGAGTCCTGGCATGGCTCTGGTATCAAATAGATGAAGCCTGCGAGGCTCCAGCTCTGCCAGTGGCTGAGGAAAAAAAGGACATCTGTCAAACGCTCCCTCAATAGAGCCATTCTCAGGGAAAGAGTGCTGAAATACAACAGGACTGCTGTAAGAAATGCTTCTTGTTTGTTTCTCAGTTGTCCACTCTGTGCTGTGCATGACTTTGGTTTCTGGTTTTCTAATATACTGGCTCCATTTGATGCAGTTTTCTTTTTTCTTTTGATTTGAGGGGTTTTTGTTCCCTCACAGAATAGATTTTTTTCTAAAGAGATTATTTGACAGATGTCGTCTTTTCAACCATCCAACACAGTCAAGAAGAAAGTGGCACTTTTCCCCCTTATGCAGTGTTTACTGAGTAAAGCGCTAATTCAAAGAAAGTGCCGGGAGCAGTAATATAAACAGATTACCCATTCAGCTCAGACGGAGGGCCTGTTTTATCTATGAATCAGAATTGACGAACACGTAGCTCACATTGTGATGTTTGCTCCGCAGGCAACAAACAGATGCAAACACAAACAAATTCAATAACGTTTGAGGGCAAGATAATATCAATTTGTGGGAAACGGAGGCATGTTTAACTTTGTTAAAGTGGTGACTCACACACACAACATTTGTATTAATGGAGCGCAGGAAACGTGATTGTAATCAGCAATGTTCAAGCGTCTTCACTGGTCATTGTAAAGCCGGTACAAAACAACCTCACTGAGAAATAAAACTCAACAAACCAAATGCACAAAGTCTGAAAAATGTGTTAAGCCATCAAACACACTTTTTTATACACCCATTCAAGAGAAGGATGCTCAGACTAGAAAGATCATAACATATCGTACACTGGGCACAAAGCTTTTGGCAAGTAGTTTTTAGCGTCATTGTAATTTTCTACCCAACACATGGGTCATTTTTATGCTCAGCACCCACAGTGTGGAACGAGAGAGGGAACTTGTTCAGACATCTTCACTAGAAAGCCTCTAATTACACTCAGTGCAAAGCCTGTGGCGAGTAGTGTTGCAGCTGAAATACACCAGACCTGTCTCCAGTCCGTCTCTGCTCCATCACGGCACCAGATCAGCTAGGTTACTATTCAAGTCAATCTTTTGTCTCACACTGGATCCACTCTGTTGCAGTTCAGGGGCCTGAACTAGGAAGCTGGATTTTCTCTAGGCGAGGTAACTTCTAGGTTAAACCTGTATTTTCTTTCCTACGAAGCTGGTTCACATCTTACCGGAATGAATCACAGTGGCAACGTATGCTGAATGGCTAACCTTCTCCAGAGCAGGTTACAATCTGGATAAGAGATCAACAAGAAGAAAAGCACCACCTCCTGAACAATCAGCTCTCTGGGAAAATACCATAGACTGTATAATTAATGGACGTAGTCTCCGCGACGTCACCCATCTGTTCCGGCCAAATTGGAAATGAGGTGTGTTGTGAGTCTCCACAGTAACAACCATAGGACGCTCCTCAGTCACGTGATCTGAACTGTGCCTCTGATTGGATGAACTGGTGAGCTTGATATTGTGGAAACAACTGAAGTAGAAAAAAAATTCACCCCCCCGTACAGTGCGTGCCGTTAGTGAAATTAACGAGTCAGACAGGAGACATTCTTTGTACCAGGCTGTAAATATGCTTATTTTGGCCGTGAAAACGGCTTTTTTTTGGCTTGGTGTGTATGTGACTTCCGGTACTTCCGGAGCCAGCCTCAAGCGGACACTCAAGGAACAGCAGACTTTAGCACTTCCGCATTGCCTCATATTTTCAGACTGGAGGTTGCTGCTTGGAAAATACCCTGCCCATTTTGAGAAGATCCTGTTGATGTTGGTGCACCGAGCCCTTAGGAGAGAGTTTTTAGGGACAGACACAATTTTGATGTCCATGATAACACCCTGTACAAGAGATTCAGATTTTCATTAAATGGACTGAACAACATTTGTCAACTCATCCAAACATCAGAGATAGTGTGAACAAATACTGACCGCTTTGAAGGATGTTTTTGTACTCTTTTCCAACTCTGTTTAGCTCCACTGTTTGCATCCTAAATAATGATGTTAATAATAATGGTCACACTTAGCAGAACTGTAGAAACAGGAATTTATGGAACGCATAATTACGTGGGAGTTGAGGAATTAATATTAAGTTTATTCAATATTCCAACACAAAACGTGCTCAGATGGGGGGCGGAGCCTCAAAAGAACTCAATGGAAAATATAAACCATAGAAAAACATTGAGGAAGGCTTTTGCTGCTGTGTTACTTTTGGCTTTGATGACGTGTTTAAATTCTTCATATTTCTAAAGAATAGTTTTCTGCTTCTCCATGGTAAAGTAGGCTGCTCTTCAGGGTTTCTCCTGTTTCTCCATGTTTTTAGTTTTTTTCTAAGATCTTTGATTTCGTTCCAAAATTCTGTGCTCGATTAAAAAAATATTTGTAGCAACCTTTCCTGAAATAACTATGAAATGGAAACTAATTATGGTGAGTCAAAAAATGCTGACAGCCGGATGGGTGTTTACAGAGTTTACTCAGAATATATTCTGGTTTTATCAATGAGAAGGTGATTCATAAAGATATAAATGACTTACAGATGGAGCATTTTGACATTTAAAGGAGTGACTCAGGGGTTAGATGTATATAAATAAATAAAAAGTCTGCTGTAACTCGATGCATCGTAAACAGCATTTTGACTTAATTAACATTTAACCAAACTACAATGTTTTGATGACCTGTGGTTTCTGTTTGATGAAACCTAACCATGGGTGGGACTCGGGGTGCGACCCTGGTCCCTGGGTGCTACAAAAACAAAGTGCTCAACTGAAGATGATCGCCAAGCTGCCAGCAGCAATCATGTTTCTCGCCACAATGCAACTGGGAGAACAAATTAGCACTATATCAACACAATTTGCAGAAGGCAGCACAGCATTAGGATGGCATGCTGAACACATCCAGTTCCCAACGTTTGAGGAAACATACAGAAATGTGTGTGCTTGTATAATTTATGTACCATATAAACTTTGAAGGATATCTCTATTTCTCATCAAACATAACAATTATCACCAAATGACGCCACATTAGAGGAAAACAGATTTTACTTTTAATAATGTTGACAGCAGCTGCTAGTCTGCCGTATTCTGTAAGTGTGAGATGTTCAGTAAACCCGTCATACAACAGAAATGCTGCAGTGCGAGTCAAAATCCATTTGGCTGTGATTCAGTGGAAAATGCCAGAACATCCAATCAGATTAAACTAATGAGGGACATTATGAGGGAAAACATTCACACTGTACTTGGCTGCAAACATAGATGTGTTGGCTATAATTCATCTCTGCTGCTTCAACTTTTAATGTGCATGATACGAATGAGATCATCCATGTTTGTGACTCAGTAAAATCCATAAAAGCAGGAGAAACTTCAGCAGGTAAATACTTATTCATCTGCTCACATTAGCGGTCTTCATTAGACATGGGAGATGTGGGAAAAATAAATCAATCCAGCAACGTTCTCCACATTAGTAAGGTGCTTCTGCAGCCTGACGTCTCATGGGAACAAGTGAGATGATGGCTGCAAATTAATTTGTGACACTCAGAATTGATTTTCTAATCCCTGATGGTATTTGATAAATAACCCTTCAGAAGACGAACACCTCAGACGATAAATACAGTTATTATCTCTTGGAGGGATAATTAGTGCTTCCTGCAAAGACTGAGCACCCTTGCTCCTCTGCTGCCGTGATCCAACCTCAAAAAGTAGCGTACATAATAAAAGTTGCATCATTCGCTGAGCCACAAACAGAAGGGACACACGATGAGATCAGATTTCAGCTTCAAGGTGCCGCTGGTCTTAAGCGGTGGGAGAGAGCATATCTAAAGTTTCCCAGAAGGCTGCAAAGTATCCGGCTCATGATGTGTGGATTTCAGGGAAGTTATTAAACTCACCGACAGTGGAGGTGAGTTTTGGAGGCTGTTAAACCAGTTTTCTGGGCCTCTGCACTTGAATTAGCAGACTCCTTGATATTTTTGTCGATGTTTGGTATGAAATGATATAAGTCCCAAAAACAATAAGATGTGGTAGTTTAATACTCCTTCTGTCACTTCCAATTACAGTAAAACATTGGTGCTGTGCTGCAGATGTTTTGGTTTGATTGGGGACTTTAAGAAGTTTTGGGCAATCCCAAAATATATGTGTGATTTTTGGAAGGTTATTCAAAAGGAAATCAACAAATTTTGGGGCATCAAGTTTACTCAAAATCATTCAATATTATTATATTTATTATATTTATATTATATATGTGTATTATATTATACTGGGCATAATACCTAATAGTATCAAAAATAGAAACTTAATTTAACTACTGAGAATTCTGCTTTTAATAGCAAATAAATAAATAAATAAATAATCCTCCGGTTGAAGCTGCTTCCCCCAAGTATTACGCAATGGAGAAACAGAGCTGAAGCTGTCTTAACTATGAAGAAAATTATGGCAAGGTTAAAGTTTAAAACAGATAGGCTTTTTGATAGATGGGAACCAGTAATTCAGGAAATGCCTAAACTCTGAGGTAAATCTTATTCACCTACTTGAGTTAGTTTCAGTTGTATTTCACCTTACCCAATACATTTTTGTAATGTTTAGTGTAAAATGTGTATATATTGCTAAATGAGACATTAGGAAATAATTAGTGATGTTGATTTTCTATCTGTGGAAAATTGTCTTTAAAGAGAGTCAGTAAAGACTTAACAAATGTACTGGGACTGCATCTCTTGTATGCGTATTATGTGTTAAACAAAAAAGCAAATATATATGTATATGTTTTTCTGCTTTGCTGTAAACTAGTACATTTGAATATTCATGGATAACAACAACTTCTATAATTTAGCATTAAATAAATTACTTTGATCAAAGAGATTGCACATTCTGGTGGATTAACCATCACAGTGACATAAAAACTACCATGTAGTTACATATTTTCAGTTACAATAAAATGATTCATTCAGATTTATTTTAACTGGCTGAATATGTTATATGATGTCTCAACAGTTTATATTAAATAAGTTTTCTAAAATTTTAACGATGAAAATGAAATACACTTTGAAGAATAACATCAACTAAAGTTGGGACGATTTAAACATAACGTACTGTCCTGAATATAAGACAAGGTTTTTATCTTTGAGAATAATGTGAAAAAGTGGGATCGTCTTATAACAATGGTCTAACCATTGACACATGCTGATAGTTGTCTTGGGTCACTACACGACCAAACAGCAGAGGGCGCCAGCTTTTTGTAAAGCCAGTGAGCTCACTGTAGCATCCAATTACAGCAGAGACACAGTGACATGACAGTGACAGTGCGCGAGTGAAGTGAGTGAGAGGAGCACACATAGAGAAGAGAAACTGAAACTTAAGTATCCATCAGTACTGATACTAACACTGGTATTGATATAGCAATGTTTTGGATCCGCCTACCACTAGAGGGCTGGCCAACCAAAGAGAAGGGGGTTCATGGAGCATTTTGGCTGATCTTTCAAGACTCACAGAATATTATGCTCTATGACTGTATAAACACTGAAACTACCAAGAGAAAGAGCAGACTCTTTGTTTTTAGCAGGAAAATAAGTGTTTTCCATTCTTTGATAATGGCAGTATAACATACGCTGGTTTCACCAAAAGCACTTGTTTTGACCAAACAATGGCATAAATGTGCTCTTATAGATAGCTCTCGTTTGTGACGCTCCTTCCTTTTATCCTCTCCTTCGATCTTTGTTGTCTTTCCTCACAATCACAACACATACTCGGAACTTTTCTGACTAGCAATGTCTCTCTGTCATCTCGCGTCTTCATCTCATATCTCTTCTGATCCCCAGAGAGTACTGCTGCCACCTACAGTAGTTTACAAGCCTGATGTTGAAAGACAAGATCCACTAGACTGTTCCCCAGCCCGCCCAATGGCAGCCAGTGAGTTAAAGTGACAGCAGCGAAAACAAACGTGTTTTAGACAGAGGCTGAAATAAGGGTTTTCTAAAACGCCAGGGAGAGAAAAATAGGGATTTGTTTGAGCTGTAAATCATGTCCACAGTGGTATCTCCTCCTGAAGTTCTACCCTTACCCTTTTCCCTTAACATTGTGTGAGCCACTGCAGATAAGGATATCTCCTGCTCCTTCAGACACACACACAAGCAGACACACACATAAACGTGCATACATTCGTATTCATTAAACCTGCATATCTCAATTAGTTATATCTACTTTATGTACTAGCAGAAAATTGACACTCAGATATATTTTTTGGCTAGTGTTGTTAAATCATTCATAATTGCTAAGAGAAAAGGAAATACATATGTACATATTTACAAGAAAGCGATATTTATGCTTCAGTCAGTGCATTTACATGCATGGGATGGGCAGTACTCTGGGCATGTTGCAGATGACGTAACATGAACCTGTTTAGAATTTGGTATTAGTGGTAGTGAAAAGCTGTTAATCCTTAGCAAGCTAAAAAAAAATGAACTTTTTGTTTCCCTCTGAGTGGGGAGATTGTTGTTTCATTAAGTATATCTGTCAAAGAGGGGCAGTTCCAAAAAAATGTGTGAGAGCTGGTAAGCAGGACAGAAGTCCATTTTTACTGTGCCCAACACTGTGGGGGGCTGCGAACACAGCATCTTATTGCGTAACTCACATTTTTGTACAAGAGGTTGTTCAAGGATGGTGAAGTTGTGAACAAAGCATTTATGTGGTTCCAGTGTCCCTTATTGAGGCAGAGAACTGCTCTAATCAGGCCTGTATCTGGTTCACTTCTCTGTTCCTTGTGTTTATGTTAAATACTGAAGCAGGCTTCTCCTAATGGCTACGCCTCTCTGCAGCTTTTACAACAAGCTGACTACTATTTGTGATGAGTTAAGCGGCTATTTGTTCTGGATGCTGGTTTAATTGCGTTCTCACTTAAATAAAGCTAGCATGAACCACCTCTTTCAAGGTGATCCTGACATGCTTCTTGCAGTCCACATCAGAGTGAGATTATTGTGTTTACAAGTGTCCAAAAACCAGAGAAAAAAGGCAAATGACCCCCTTTCCAGACCAACTTCTCTAAATAATCTGGGTTTGAAAGCACTCTAGTCCTGTTTCCTGATTATGTGTCCTAGCATTCTTCACATTTAAACTAAAGTATCAAACTCTGTCCTCACATAGTCCCTGTGGCCCCATTTGGGTTATTTTTATATTTATATCTGAGTTATTCTCAAGTACTAGTAGTTTATAGACTCATTCTAGCTCCATTTTAAAATTCATAGAAAAAGAAGTTCAATTTCGGCAGTTTCGACACGCTATGATTTAGTCTTTTCGATCCTCCCCACAAAATAATACTTATCATTCTGGTAAGGACTTTTGCCATAACGCCAAATTAGAGCGTCTGATGCCTCCCTATCTCAACAGACTATTGTTTCACTCTCTGTGCACCGCAAAGTAGGAGGCAGAGAGGCTGTGAGGGGCTTTGTCCGAGTGGCATGGAGCCTCACTTACAGTGTGGCATTCACTCTAAATGTAAATGAGAGCGTTTTAGGAGTGTGCTGGTCAGGTAACACACGACTACAGTCGAATGTGCTCCTTTAGTCTGGTCTCAAAGATGACAAATGCTGTTAGCTAGCAGGAGACCTGAATGTCACATGTAGCAGGAAGTAGTGGGAAGATTCACTTGCATACAAACATAGGGACACTTGAGTACACGGATGAGCTTTTTTACAGTACATGAATATTTTCTGAGTCTTTGACCAAAACATGCTCAGGTTTGGTTGAACACGAATAGAACAAGTTCATTCGCAGACGAAATTGGCTTTGTCCTACAATCCAAACAGTCCTGAGATGAAAACAGCCAGATTTCTAGTTTCCTTAGAAACTCTCGGTAGGCATGTCGAGTCAGATATCACAGCACCATTTTGCAGGTTGTTATATTCCTTAAATGGCCTGGTTGGTCTGTGAGTCAGCCCGTAGCTTTTCTGTTTGCTATAAAATAACAAACACAAACAAATTTCGTAAACCTGGGAGCCTCTTTCCTTTCAAACAAACCTACACGAGTCAGGATGCTCCTACCTGTGCTCTCAAAACACTCTTATGAAAGATAACACACGGTAATATTGTCTGGAAATCTTTTATGATTTCTTTCATTTTACTTTCCAAGAAAAGGTTCAAATCAGACAAATGTGTTTACTGAACATTATCAGCTTTTTTTTTTTTTTTTTTTTTTTTTTTTTGCAGAAGAGGCTAAGATGAGGCCCCTCTGATTCATGAAATAAAGTTCAAGGAAGATTTTTTTATTTTATTATTATTATTTTCATCTCTTGTGTTTTAAATGCTTTGAGCACAGTGTTAGCTACAGATGCAGATTTATCTTAAGTTAAAATTCTTGTGAACTGCAGCTAAAATCTAGAACAAAAAATAGTGCTAAGATGTTGATAAGAATTATAGAAGTAAAGAGAAATGTATACATACATTTACATGTGACAATATATCCTCTTTTGCCCAGGCATGTCCCCCTTTTTGTTCATAAAATTATTCCTGGGTAAATTTTTAAAATCCCCCAAAATGTCTGCATGTTGCTCAGCTTGTTTTACAGACCAATAAAGTGCTGCACTGGGCCACATGCAGGTTGCATGTGTCATAACACGTAAGTTCCAGGCTGCTCCTTCACTCAGATCAAAACAGAAAACATTCTCAGACAGCTCTCAGAATACATAGACTTTCATGTTTATTTGCTAAATGATAGGAGACTTCTGGGAAAGATCAGCGATTCAGCATAATATGCATTGGTAGACATGGGAAACAAGAAAGACAAATAAAGTAAGGAGGACTGAAGGAAAATAAGAACAGCAAGAACGAAAAGTATGCCACCCCTCATTTTCTTTCTTTAATTTTGAGAAATTATTTTATTTTACATTGGCCCAAATAAAACAAGAATTTATAGTTATGTATTAAGCATTTCAATTTCCACTTAAAATAGAGAAGGACAATTTTAAATAAATTCATGGTTATAAATCTGCCTTGTCATCTTTGAATATCTTTAGAATGTTTTTGCAGTACAGTGCGTTTGGACAGTCTTGACAGTGCTTCACTCTTACACATTCTGCAGGTCATAGTCTCAGTCCAAAATGGAATTTTTTTTTTTTCCCACTCAATCCTGACTTGTCTGCCAGTTCCTGCTGCTAAAAAACATCCCCACAGCATGGTGCTGCCACCACCATGCTTCACTGGTGGGCTGCCATGAACCTTTTACTAAGGAGTGGTTTCAGTCTGGACATTCTACCATACAGGCCTGATTGATGGATTGCTGCAGAGATGGTTCTCCTTCTGGAAGGTTCTTGGTTCTTCTCTCTCCACAGTGGACCTCTGGAGCTCTGACAGAGTGACCATCAGGTTCTTGGTCCCCTCCCTTACTAAAGCCCTTCCCCCCTGATGGCTCAGTTTAGATGGGCATCCAGTTCTAGAAGACTCCTGGTGGTTCTGAACTTATTCCATCGTCAGATGATGGAGTCCACTGAGCTCATTGGGACCTTCAAAGAAGCAGAAATATTTCTGGACCCTGGATCCAGATTTGTGCCTGGAGACAATCATGTCGAAGAGGTCTACAGACAGTTCTTGACTTCATGCTTGGTTTGTGCTCTGACATGCACTGTCACTTGTGGGACCTTATATAGACAGGTGTGAGCATTTCCAAATTAGGTCCAATCAGCTGAAATTACCACAGGTGGACTCACATGAAGCTAAAGAAAGATCTCAAGGAGGATCAGAGGAAACAGGATAAACCTGAGCTACATTTGGAACTTCATGGCAATGGTGTGAATATTTCTGTACACGTGATTCCTTATTATTATTATTATTATTATTATTGTTATTGTTGTTGTTGTTGTTGTTGTTGTTGTTATTATTGATTTTATTTTATTTTTTTAAGAAATTTGCAAAAAATTTCAGGAAAAAAAAAATTAATGATGCTTTAACGTAAAAAAAAAAAAAAAAAAAGTGAAAAACGTGAAGCGCTGCGAATAATTTCCGACTATAATTAGTCTCCATTAGGCTGGGTAGGGTGTCCTATTTTGGGGTTTTCATGATAGGGTCACCCTGTACATAAATTAATTTAAGTTCATTTGCATTAAAGAACTTTGAATATTTGTCATAGTGGTGTTTGCTGCAGTGATTTCCATCATCGGGTGTATTAAATGTGTTCTTATCACTGTCTGTTATTCCAGTCACGTCACTGGATAGACAGTGTCATCAGTCTTGCTGGGCTGAAATTCAGACAGAAAACACTCCTTTCAAATGAGTTAAAAGTAAAAGAAGAAAGGTTATACAGCGAGAAGAGCAGAAGTGTTCAAATTACAGTGAAGGATCTTTTCTCTGCCATTCACTCTGAGACATGAGGCGGCTTTATGAGAAGAGAACCTTTTATAGATCCAGTGTCGTTGTACAAATGGTAAGGATGGATGTTGCTCCTCAATGACAGCTCAGTGAGACTTTAAAGCATGAGAGCGTTCATGGTACCTGTAGTATGTCGCTGTTCATCATATTTCGGAATAATAAAATGCTGTTTACTGATATGAGAAGTATATATATCTCTCCATCTATTTACCTGGCTGATTATTTCTACACAGTGTCATGGGGAAGAATAAACCTCAGGCTGATTTGTCTGGGCAACATGGTTGGATCCAAGTGGCCTGAAATCTGATTGGCCACTTCAAATTTCTTAAATGATCATTCACACAACTGTCCCTGTGATGGGATTGTGTGTCACTATTGTGACAGTGTGTCTCTGATAGTTAACTTCTTTGTTACAATGAGTCTGAAAATGAGAAGGAAACACATTTCAAGCCAACACCTTAAGCTTCAATTTAATGTAGGAATGACTGTTGAAAGATGATTTGATGAGCAATTCACGCAAGAGTAAAAAGTGTGATGACTAACCCCATTTCCCCCCCTACATCTAAAGGCAGCACAGCAATTTATGCACAATATACTTTGGGCAAAAAAACAAATAACAATTACACAGAAACAGGCACTGAAAATAATAATTCTGTCAAATGGCTTCTAAAGAAAACTGTAATTTTCTGAGCTTTGAGAGTTTTGTTAGTTTTTCATTTTAAAAAACTAACTTTTTAAGTGAGTACAACCTTGCACCAGAAATCCTTCATCTGCTGGTGAATAAACAGAGCAGGGAAATCAAAAGTAGAGGTGCTGTAAGTGGAAACTGAAGAAAGAAAATGAAGAACATACCAGATACTGAGAGATCTTAAGGTTTTAAACGTAAGTAAAGAAAGGGCTGAAAATGGAGCAGATCTGTGAACACTCACAGCCAAATCATATCAGATCTGTCTCCGCTCTGACACAGTGTTGGATCTGATAGGTTTTAATTAAGTCAGTGTGTTACCTTCACACTGGCTCCGCTGCATTGCATACATAAGCCTCCTACTGTTGCTGGATCCTGGAGCAATGAGACATCAATTTACGCAGAGCAGAAACCATATGAAAACACAGGTGACTACAAAAACATCAAACTGTCAAAAGAGGAGCATCCCAGAAAGGCTCAATCATGACACTCACCTGTTTCCAATAAACCTGTTCACCTGTGGAATGTTGCAAACAGATGTTTTTGGCACACTCCTCAACTTCCCCAGTCTTCTGTTGCCCCCGTCCCAACTTTTTGGGAATGTGTCGCAGGCATCAAATTCAAAGTTAGTGAATATTTGCCAAAAAACAAAAATTATCAGTTTGAACAATAAATATCTTGTTTTTTGCCGTGTATTCAGTTGAAAGTAGATTAAACAGTATTTACAAATCATTGTATTTGTTTTAATTTACGTTTTACACAACGTCCCAACATCGTTGGAGTTGGGGTTTTAATCAGATTTATTTATATTCACAATATTTAGCAACAGAATCACATAAGTGCTGTTAAATGGGAATAAGACACAACTAAATAGGTCAACTTGGATTTGACACATACAGATGTTTGCAGTGTGTTTATCTAGAGCTGCTCCCTCTCAGCTAACAGCCGACACAAGGAACCACAAGCCTGAGGAAATGGTTAGCAAAATACCAAAGAGGGGACACAAACCTGAACAAAAGGTGGCACAGGCTGAATGCAGTCTGTGCCAGCTCAGGTGTGCAAAGCCTGTTGCAGGTAAACAGAGCTGATGAGTACAGGGTGTTTGACGGTTTGCTCTGAGAACATATTGAGAGGTCAAGTACTGAAGGGGTCTGCCAAACCTGCTAACTTTTATGGCTTTAGACCATTTTGTGCTTTTCAGGTCAGACCAAAGAAGGTTTTTATCCATTTCATACGACCCTGTTAACCTCTGTGTGCCTCAAACAGAAAAAGACCTGCACACAAAGGTCATCTTTTTTTATTAACCCAAACACATCGACTGGAACCATGTCAAACTCAACTATTTCCACTTTTTGAAGCCTTTTGCCAGGATTTTTCATCATTTTGAGATTTCAGAATAGAAAGTTTCAGATCCAAAAGTGTGTGCCAAAATGCTTTCCAGCCCAATCAAACGATAAACTGTCAGCTAGATATTTCACCCAAGAGATCCTTTTTTTTTTTTTCCTACCACGAGTGACAAACATGTAACACAGAGCAGTGACTTTCTTGACAATTTGTTTCCAGTGGAGGCTGTCTGGGCTGATCGAGGTTTTGACAGACATAAAAGCGTTGGTGTGTTGTGTGCAGAGGTCAGGCTTCTAGCTTTTACAAATGGCTGCTGTCAGCCAGCTGCAAGAGATGAGCAAAATAAAGCAGAGCTAAGAATCCATTTTAGGAGGTCATAAAAATGTTTGACTGAAGTTAACCCTTCATAAGGCCAGCGACTGTTTTAGGTAACTTCAGTACATGTTACAGTTCTCGCCCTGTGCTCCCCCTGTGTGGTCTTCACCCACCCTTTCAACAAAGATGACCCAATATCACAGTACAAATAAATAAATAAATAAAATCACTGCACACATTACAATGGTCACTGACCAACTTTCTCCTTTTTTTTAGACATAAGTGTTGTATGTGGGGATTGTAGTAAAATGAGCAAATGTACAACACAAAAACTACGACAGCCGTATTTGATCATACGCCCTCTTATGATAAAAAACACTGTCCATTTCTGGACTCATACCTTATGCATCTTACCATACTTGGCCAAATTTTTTACAACTTTATTTTATTTATTCATTTTTTTCAAACTTGATTTTTTTTTTTTTTTTAAACAAACAAGGCAATAAAATTCTGGAGAGTATGTTTTTATGTTGTACTTTGTTCTTATGTCACTTTCCAGTGATTCAGAGAGAATTCTAACCTAACCTAATTCTAATTTCCGGAAATTTTGAAGCTATAAATCATGGATATGAGTGATTTTTTATTTATTTTTTTTTAGTTTGTTTGATGTTCTAATGGTGCTACAGTGATGTTCGAACTTTCTGTGAGCACACACACTGACTGCAGCCTTTAAAAAGTTTCCTTGGAGTTGTAAGTTGCATACACTAACTGTTTGAATGCTGCTGTTGGCGTAACACTCCTACAAGTCTTCACCTACGGGACTGGTTGGGGACAAAAATGTCCACATATAAATCTTCAGACTACTTTAACTCTCTGCTCACAGTTTTTAATCATGTTCCAAATAAAGGGATGTTCTAAAAACAATGTAAACCAAGGAACAACAACAATAGGGACCAGTTTACCCTGGCCAGAGGGGCACCAGAGCCTCGCCCTGGAAAAAGGCCAAGGGTTGGGGACCACAGGCGAGTACCAGGTAGCTAGGTCTTTACTCATGTGGCCCATATGGGTGACATGGGTCCACAGGAGGTGAGTCTCACTTTATGTGGACCCATCACCTGCAGGAGGAGCAATAGGGGTCCAGTGCAATGTGGATTTGGCAGCAGTCAGAGACGGCCCCTTGGTGGCCTGATCCCAGGTCAATCTACGTTCCAACCTTCACCTATGGTCATGAGCTGTGGGTTATGACTGAAAGGACAAGATCACAAATACAAGTGGCTGAAATGAGCTTCCTCCGCAGGGTGCCTGGGCTCAGCCTTAGAAAAAGGGTTCTGAGCTCAGACATCCGAGAGAGGCTCAGACTAGAGCCATCCAAGAACATCCTATTTTAGCCCACAGTGGACAATACTGAGGTACAAAATAAATAAATAAATAAATAAATAAAAACGGATCCGTTTTCTTTACAGGACATAGTGTCAAAGAACAAAGTGGCAAAAACTTTCCAGTGACCATTATTAACGTGCCAGATTCCACAGGACCAGAGGGACAAAAGACTGTTTGTGCTTTTTGAAAAATTGTGTTTTATTTATTATTGATTTTATCAGTACAGTGATGTGTTTTAAGAGAATTAAACATAGATGCTGTACTAGTGTGAAGGGACTGTAGTATTCTTTCAAAAGGAGAACAAATGAGGACAGCGGTGGCTGCTCCTTCCGGTGGTTCACAGAGTTTGCTGTGCAGGTGCTCTGGTCCTCTGAGGTGATGCTGTTCTGAGCTGTTGCCAAGGTGTTGCTACACAGTTGATATGGTTAACCAGGCTGTTGTTTTGCTTTGATAGGAAGTCATTGGAAAGCTGGAGGTACAAACAGAACTTTTCCCGCTGTTGTTTTTTGGCAGAGGAAACCCTGGAACCACACAACTTCAAATTAATGGATTAACTTAATTTAGCTGCAGCACTCTTTCTTCTAATTCCAAACAAATGACTCAAAATTAAACATGGAATGAATAATACAGCAGGCCTCCTGGAGACAAGAGCAGTAAATAAATACAAACATTCCAACATTTTGAACAAATAAAATACAGTCAGATAGAAAAATACCCGGTACCGTGTTAGCAAAGACAGGTGAAAAGCAGAATGAAAGGAGAGTAGGATTGTGATGGTGTACTGGTTAATAGTTCCAATAGAAAGTGTATGATTTGTTTCTCTAATGACTTTAAACTGGTGCTTGTTCATGTGACTCTAAAATTGTTCCAACAGTGAGGTCCTAGAAATTTAATCAAGATATTAGATATTGTCTTGTAAAAAGCTGGATGGAGATTGTTGGCAGAATGTGTTATTTTTGAAATGATCCAAATATCTTCTTAATCCACGCGTCAAGATTGCTGGGGTTTTTTGTTTTAGTTTGGCTATTAAATGATTAATATTTTGGTTTGGGCCTTAGATTGTTCAGATTCAGCATTTTTAAAAGGCTGTAACATAAGGTATGATGAATTTATTTTCCACAAAAAATACACATTGTACATACTAATAGTCTCTCATAATCTGTCTTTTTAGCACAGGAAAATTTGGGGGTTGTAGGAATTCTGATTGGCTGTTAACTTTAGAAACTTACCAGTCACATTAACCAATGATCAAAATAGCTAATTTGGATCCCTGGTCATCATTCTTAGAGAATTTCCCCCCGTATTTATATATATATATATATATATATATATATATATATATATATATATATATATATATATATATATATATATACATATATATATATATATATATATATATATATATATATATATATATATATATATATATATATATATATATATATATATATTTTTTTTAAATCAGATAGGACAGTCTGACAGAGAATTGGGAATTGGGTATGACCAGCACCAAATCTTATCAGGACCATGAACTGATCATGCAAACAGTACAATCAGAGTGAGTATGGCCCCATATGGTTGGTAAGAAATATCACCATGTGCTTGAAGACAACACTTACCCAAGTCCTTCACAGTGTGAGCGGGCCAGCAGCCAGTTGCCATTCAATTTCAAGCGAAATTGGTGGTTGATGTCTTTAAGATTTATCCACAGGTCCGTGGTGATCTGCACGCTCCCTGATAGTGCTCTGTCACCTGCATGTTTAGCTCATATAGGTCGTTAAAACTGGAGATACTTGAGTGAAATCTTAACTGTCTTTGATGCAGTTAAAATTATGTTTCACTTCACAAACCTGGCCATCAGGGTGTTTCTTCAGGGAAGGGACCATACAGAAACTCAGTTGTGTCATTTTCCATAACGTGGCAGCAAGAGCAGGAAAGTGCTATTTAAAAGAGTGGAAACATTAATGTGAGACCTTGAGGATCAAAGTGTACTCTGATGGCCCTGCTCTGGTGATCTCCTATTACAAACCTACAGCTGCTTTTAACCTCGTCTTTCAGGCGCAGTCACACTTATGAATGTTGACTGTGAATGAATGTACAGTTTTCTTTTCATCAACAATGTGAAAAACATTTTTCACATAACAGTAACTGTGTTTCTTTCTTTTTTTTTTCCTTTGAAAGATCAACGGCAAAACAACTGTTCGGGATGACAGATGATGAAATATATTGTTTTTCTTTTTCCATATTTCTATTTCTTTTTTCTATAGTATGAATAACTAGACTGGAACAAAAACAAAGTGATGAGATGGGGTGGGTTTTCCTGCGTCATTGAACGAATCATTCAATGATCTTTTCTCATATTGATTATTGTATAACAAACTCGTCTGTTACAATAAAAACAATTAAACCCATAAAATCTCTTCTTTAAAAAGCAATGAAAGTCTTTGACTGAAAGCTATTCAGTTTTCATCACTTCAGAAACAGAACTTCCTAAGTTTTCACTTAAATTTTTTTTTGAAAAGCTTAAATTTTCTTGTCTATAAATCATAAATGGTCTTGCTCCACCACCGCTAGGGGAATTTATTAATCTGAAAACTTCCAACAGTGACAGAATCACGACCAAGGCCTTCAAAAGAGGAGACTGTGTGATTCCTTATAGAAGTATCACTTTTAGTCAGTCTGTGCTGTCTGTTCAGGGGAGTGAAATCTGAAACAACACACCGGTTTCAATAAGGGAATCTCCCACATACCACACATTTAAAACCCATCTTAAACCATGGCTCAAAACTCTTCAGGTCCGCAGTCACTAATCTGCATCTGTTGCTCTATATGGATATGCATGTGTGTATGTGTGTGTCTATCTATATTTGAGTGAAGTTTGTGTACGTGTGCATGTTTAATTGTGTGATAAAGGGTATTTGGACAACTGGAGGCAACCTTCTGTGTGGTACAACTCCAGGAGTAGCACTTATCATACCTCTATTCAGCACTTTAAATGTTTTCTTGCACTTTTTATGAGGTGACATCACTGTAACTCAGCATGTTTTGTTTTTATACTATCAGGATGTTTCTATTTGTATCTTGTATCTTCTTCTATGAACTCTGCTCTGGCCTTCCAGGGACAACAGATGAAAATTAGCTTGATGGCTAACTCTAGCATATTTACATTGAGACTGTGCTGAAATGTTCATTTATATGCACTGTCCCTTTAAATAAATCAATACATTCCTGGAGTGGAAGCTGGGTTACCTTCAGAACATCACTGTAATCAAGACAAGTGGCTCCAGCTGTGATGAAAGGGGGGACTCGATTCACTTGATTCGCTTGGAACGCCAAGTCTCCACAGACAACACATCTCGGACTACTGATTTGAAACAAGTCAGTGTTCTCTTGTTAAAACTCAATTTAAAAAAAGAAAGAAAACTATATGAGCTTTGACGACGATGCTTTTGCAGCTACCTGGTGTGTCACTGGACTCTGGTTTTGCTTGATTTCTCGTTCCTTTCCTTTTGTTTCCACTCTGTACATGTCTGGGTTAGCATCCTGGGTTCATGCTTTTTCTTAGACATTATCTAAACTGTTACGCAACAAAATGATGAATTCGTACTGATTGAAAAAATGAGGACAAATAGGGGGGAAAAAGTGTTTTACCAAGGTTTCAGCAAAAACAATTTCTAGTTCATGTTTGGACTTTGTTTTGCACAATGTTATGTAAGGATGACATTTTTATGTTCCTTTTATTCAACAACCAGTTTGGTGTTAAATAACTCAGAGGTTTTACAGTAAGCATTCAGCCTTGCCAGTCGTGACAGTGAGCAAGTAAAGAAAGAGAGATAAGTGGTATGCAGGTATTAAGCAGATTGTTGTTTTTTTGAAAAATACTTCACATTTTTTCATTTATTTATTTATTTTCTTTGGTTTCATGTCTCAGTGTTAATAAGAAAAACTCAAGTAGAAGGACAGATTTCATGTCATCTCAACTGGTTGACTTTACAGTTTGTACCTGCCGTACTCTCAGACTGGAACACATTGATTGTGGCTGGAAGAGTAGTGCAACAGCCTGAAATTTCAAAGGTGAAGAACATATGTACTTTTTGTACACACTTCCAGACACGACGGATCAGAGAGCTGTGAAGTTTCCTCAGCGCCTAGCTGATGATACATTCAAAGCCAGAGATGCTGTATGTGCTTCTAAAAAGCACTCTATGGTGCGAACAAATGATCAAACAGCAGTGAAGTGTTGGTATCCAGAGAACCGAGTGAGGCTCTTACACTGCAAAGAGGGCCGGCAGGCAGGGCCACAACCCAGCAGGGAGGGCTGGCAGGCAGGGCCACAACCCTGACTGCAGGTGTCCTCCTACAGAGGGGGAGGTAGGGGGAGGGAGGGGCTGAGAGAGCAGGTAATGGACAGGCTGAGCCAGGTAGGAGGCAGGCATACACTGGCAGAGAAACATGCCCGTTCATACAGTGTGTGTTTGTGTGGCTGTGTGTTTGTGTGACTGTGTGAAGGGGCACACACACATAGCGACTCCCTGGAGGCAACCAAATAGTGGGGGGTTGAGTGGCAGTAAACCATCTTCTGTCGCCATCAGAGCACCACCTGCAGGAGAAAACTTTCACAACACACACTCACGCACAATGTCTGTGGACAAACACACACATGCTGAGGCCACCTCCGGGCAGCCTTTTTCAGACTGTCAATCTGCTGGCCCCCTCCGTTCTGTAGCCTGTTGGACTGAACAAGTATTATACCCTGCACAAGACACCTAAAGAGGATATACATCTCCCTAAGTCAAAAGAAAACACACATTTCTGTCGTAAACAGCCCGCGGCTAATCTTTAAAGACTCATATCTCACTCCTTTGAGTATCACATTCAAACACCAGCTTCTTATGCCATGCTGTCAAAGGTATTATCTTAGTCAAGGTAATGCTCACACATTCAAGGGATGGAGGAAATGAAAGCCACCAGATAAACAAAACCCACAGTCACAGCCCACTGACTGAGGACACCATATTGACCCAAATATAAGACCAGCTTTTATTCATTGAAAGTAATGTGAAAAAGTGAGGTAGACTAATAATCGGAGTCTACTTATTGACACAGAGGGCACCGGCGTTTTGTAAAGCCAGTAACTTCACTGTGGCTGAAGTGAGCTGTCAATCACAGCAGAGACAGTGTCAGGAGACGGAAAATGGAAAGGCGTCTCTCTCTCTGATCGTCCAGAGCAAAGTGGATCAAAAGTTGGGCAAATTAACAGACAACTGAGGCGATGTTAATTTTAAGATAATGATGATCAGTGCAGCAGAGATGTTAAACAACCATCAGGCAGCGAAAATAGATATGGAGTTACAGAGTGTAATGTCTGAAGATCGAGCGTTCATAAAGACTGTCTGAAAAATACCAACTGTTAAAGAAAAACTTCAAGAGACAGACAGGAGGGTGTGTGAGTTTGTTACTGAGAAAAGTAATGAAAGTCATCATTTCCAGAGCTCTAATCAGTATTACATTTGAAATACAGATCTTAGTGATTTTATTTACAGCCAAACACTGAAGCAGTCTCTGTTATTTCAATGATTTTCTCAGAATGTCAATAAAAAATAGTTTTCCTTTTTCCTAAGATTGGTCCTGAAAAGAAGGGGGTTGTCTTATAATCTGGGTTGTCCTATATTCAGGTCATTACTGTACTTCTTTATTTTTTCGCAAGACTTCTTTACCAAAACACACACAAAAAAATGTACTTGTAGAGATGCCTGCCCCCTTTGCTCTCAGTGTGTGTATGTGGGGGGACTGACCAATCAGAGGGGAATCAGGGGGGCAGATTAGAGGTTTCAGAGTGATCCGCTATGCTGCATCAAGCCGGGGTAAGACGCCTAGCTATGAGTCAAAAACATTATGTTTAATTTCTGATATTATTTGCCAGAAACACAACTCAATCAACTTGATCAGGATCAAGTGTGGCTCTCTTTTTGTTTAAAACATTACCTGACGAGAACACACGCTCAGAGCGCACAGTATATTTGCGTAAACATCAGTCTACAAGTTTGTAAATATTCTCTCTGTGACTTCACATTCAACGAAAGACGAGAACAGCCATGTATTTTTCTTTTTTTATGCACCGTTATCTCATGATAACGACCTATTATTTTGTTAGCTTGACATAACAAAGATAGTTTTCTTGTGATAACAAATAAATTAATAATATGTTTGTCTTCGTTTCAACCTACGAGAGCTGCCATGACCAGCTTCCAGTCACTGCGTGTAGCTGTATACAGCCTCTCATCTGCTGGTTAGCAGTTGAGAGGCTGGCCCAAAGCAATATTAAATAAATTAATAAACGTTACATCGCAAAGTTGAAGTAAGCCTACATTTACGTTACCTTAGCTTAGCTAAAGCAGCCAGATAGGAGTCTGTCAGCCTAGCTGTAGCCTACCAGTAAGTTACACTTTAGTTTGTTTACTTTAGCGGCTATCGGTTAGCAGCTATGACTATCATCAGCTAACCAGCAGATGAGAGGCTGTATACGGCTACATCCAGTGACTGGAAGCTGGTCATGGCAGCTCTTGCAGGTTGAAATCAAGACAAACCTCTTATTACCACTATTACCACTTATTATCACTTTATTTCCTTTCTATTCTTCCAGCGCTCCAATTTTGCAACATATTCATGCAGTTTCACTTACAGGAGTGGCAACAAGGGAGTAGATATCACAAAATATTTCCATTTCTACTCACTGTTGCTCATGTTTATGTTTGATGTGCGGTCTAAATGTCGACTATGATACATGCAGCAAAACATTTAGTGACTCACCACTCAGTGACAAGTTTAAACAATAAAAGCAGGGCCTCTGTCTGCTCCTCTGGTTCTGACTCAGACAGCTTGAACTGTGGAGAGCTGCCCTAAGCTGAAGTACACATGTGCTTGTGTTTTGTGCTGATCCACACGGATGTCAATCAAAACCTTCAGCAAATGCGATTCCCACAGAGTCTGGAAAAATAGTCTCCACAGATAGAAGATTTCCTGTTGGTTTAAAGATTTATTATGATTTGAGTTTGAGCACTTGATGAGACCTAATTTGAACATCATATTTTTCCTTTTCTCTAATGTAAGCCAATTTTCCAGAGGCTCAAATAAGAATCTTGATTTATTTAATCATCACCACAAATGTGCTGTTAGACAGAACGATGACAAGTTTAAAAATGAAAGTGAGGAAAGGATTTGAAACCTTTTTCAAGAGAAATGATGAATTTAAGCACAGCAACCATTAATTACATCATCTTACGGCCTGAGATAGCAGTGACTTGTTTGTGTCAGTGTGCGTTTGCAGGGTTATTGTTGCAGTGGAAAACAAAAGAGTCAAGTCCTCTGGGTACCTTTGATGGGGAGGACGTTTAATCCAAATTTATGCAGCCCAGGTAGAGCTTCAGGTCAAGGACAGTGTGGGCTTGGATCTGACGGCCATGTTGTAAACAGAGCAGCCACTTACCTGCCAATCACCGGCCCATCGCTGGAGGACCGGACACGGATCTGCAATATCCACAGTCAGCAGGCAAACAAGGTGTGTGTGTGCAGAGAGAGCTTTGCATCCAGAGTGCTTTTGACCTCCAGGGTGAGACAATTCGGAGTTCCTTCAAGCAGTATGAGTGGAGACGGCGTGGCAGACCTCGCTGGCCCCGTCCTCCTCTATCACACCGCCGGTTAGTCCTAATCAGAAGCGACATATTGTCTGTCTGTCAGTTCATTCAGCAGCCATGTTGGCTTCAAAGTTAGTGCTGTTGCCAGAAATTGCTTTCTGAGCTATGGGATGAAGGACAAAATAAGAGTTGCGGAGTAAAGAAAAAAAATAAGTGCGGCTGCAAATTGAGTTCCTGCATGTGAAGGCTTTGTGTGGTGTCATAATAGTCATAATGCTGAAAATACAGATGCACAGAATACGGCTCACAAAGGCAGCGCCATTAAATCCAGCCGTGCTCCTGTTTTGAATTAAAACCAGATGGAGAGTTTTTCTTAGCCTCACCCATCTCTCTTGTTTGGTCCTGATTGGTAGATGGAAGCCATTAAAAAGTCCAAATGAGATTTTTTTTTTTTTTTCTTGCATTACTTTCCAGAGAAAGACAAGTGGAAATGAGGAGGAGGACAGTAAATGGAAAAAGCGAATGAGATATACATGAAATAAGGCTTAAAGCTCAACAGAAGCTTTTAAATGATTAGGTGTGCTCTGGGTGGATCTGCCCTCTTATTTACATTTGAGCTCATGCAAACCTAATCATTTCATTTCTGCAAATGTGAGCCATTTGGAGCAGCGTCAGAGAGTAGAAGGGGAATGGCAGACAAATGATCAAATGACGAATGAATGATCAAGGTGCTTTGTGGGGTAATTCAGCGCTCACCTCCCTTTTTTTTTTTTTTTTTTTTTTTTTTGCTGCAGCTGCACTGCAGGGATCCATGTGCAAGACGCACAAAATGTTCCTCCAGTGATCGCTGCCACTGGGTGTGCTAGAGTAAGCACATGTACAGAAAGAGCTCCCACACAGATCTTTACTGACAGGAAACTTTTTAAACAAGTTCATTAAATCTAGACACATTCTTTGTCAATTTTCTTTTCAGGGGATTAGTTGGAAAATTTAATGGAATTTATTATAACCAGAAATAAATGTTCTTCACGGTGAAGATATAGCGACAAAGATGTTGAAGTTTTTAGCGCCTTTCCTCGCCAGAACTAAAACAATTTCTTTGATTTACTAGGTCTGAAAATCAAATTGAGGTTGCATATCCGTATAATAGATCTCTTCATTATTTCCATGGGGAGATATAAGGATGCGGAGTTCCGTTCTTGTACAGCTTGTACAGTTTTCATCTCGATGTGATTGCTCAATTGCATGTTTATCATCCATGACATTGGCGAAATGTTTCCTTCTCAGAGTCACCTCATAAAACCCTCATTTACAAAAGTTTAGCCGAGATTAGTCCATTAGCCAAATTACCTAGCCAAGCAGTTGATTTCCAAACGCAGCGTCTTCAATCTGCAGCACAGCATGAAACACGCTCAGAGAAGAGATAAGAGGGAGGGCGAGAGAGAGAGAGAGACAGAGGAGGAAGAGGGGAGCACACAGGAAAGCTTCAGGCAGAGGGAAATCATCTCTGAGCTCTCAGAAAACCTTTACCTCTCCTTTGGGCTCAACCTGAAGGACTAAAGGCTCTGCACTGACCCTGCACTGAGCTGAGAGGTGGAGAAAGTGTGAAACATGAGGGTCCCTCTCAGTACATATCAGAATGAAGCTGGGTGCATGCAGCATGGACTCACCTCTTTGATTTGGGGTCTGATTTCTGACTCTGTGGTTTCACTTAGGAGCAAGCCTTTGAAGGGCTCTCTTTAGATGACTGAGTTTGGCTGCCCTCATTTTGGGTCAATAAGTCAGACTTTTGCAAAGGCACATTCACTGGTTGCAAACTGTCTGCCCTTTTCGTACTTTTTCATTATCATTAAATGGCCGAGGGAGAGATTAAAAGGCATTAATTCACAAGTACAATTACTCAATTTTCTTTCCTCTACTCTTTTTCACTCTGCTGCGTCTTCCCGCTCCGCTCTTTGGGACAGGTCTTGTGTCTCAACTAAGGCTTGACCTCCTATTTGAATAAGTTAATGCAGCAGCCTGTTTGTTGGGGAGGGAAATGGAGGGAAATGGAGGGGGAGCCTGTATCAGTTCCATACAGTTGGCTCCGGGGAGAATTTGATTCCTTTTCATCTGTCACTCTCAAGGTGTCATTCTCCACCCCAGGTTGTTATCACCACGCAGGCCCTGACAGCTTCAAGCCGCTTCCTCGAGAAAGAAAAAAAAAAGAAAAAAAGGAAAACGTAGCAAAGCTTGGCAATGAATGCATTTGAAGGAGACAAAAATGACATATCGTCTGTGCACAGGCGTGGAATGATGCTGCATTGTGCAGGCTTCTAATAAACAGAGAGGAGCAAAGCGCATGTTCATTTTGTGTTATTCAAGGGTTGTTATTGGATTAGTTTGTAATGTCCTGCTAATACCCATTGTAACACCTATAATAACAATGTGACATGCATAAGACAGTCAGTGTAAACAAACTACTGAGTATGGGTTTTAGTGTGCTGTTCAAAGGCTTTTTCTGCTGCATAAACAATAAACAGAACCCGACATGGCGGGACATATCAGTAAATATTTTATGTGTTATATCTCATAAAAACAACTCAATAGATTTCAAATTTTTTGAAATAAAATAAAATAAAGTCACTTGTAGAAATTGCTCCCAGTGTGTTTTGAAAAAAAAAAAAAAGATGGGAGTGGATAAAAAAGCTTCTGCTTCTGAAGTTTTGTAGCACAGAGAGAGTGATGTCAAGGAGAAAAGACAAAATCTCAAAAATTCACAGGACACACACTGGATTATTCACAATAATTCTTGGGAAGACAGTCCCTTCAGATTTTGTGGACTTCTTTTCCGATTGTTGCGGGCTAAAATCACTGATTCCACGGCAGCTTTTTGAAAAAAATTGCAACTCAGAGGGGGCGGGTGAAACTATTCTGATTGGTCAAATTTGTAAATATGTTGTGGTGATTAAACAAAATTGCAAGTTTGTCCAGAAGTCACAGGGATTGATTAAATATGCGTTAATTGTTGCAATCCCAACATCGCAACTTCCTGGAGGGACTGGAATGTAGCTGAAGTGTACTGCCAACAATCAGCTGTTCACTGTGTTCATGTATCTGCCTGTATCCCTCTGTCTGAGTGCCGTGCTGCTCTTCTTCAGGACCACGGACAGCACCGCATCTGCTTGTTCTGTCTTGGTACACTGCAATTTGCCACATTAACAGACATCTGAAAAGAACCCAGCAAAGTAGAGCTGCAGGAGAAGTGAGGAGATGCACGTGTCTCCTCAGCGATACATTAAATAAGTTTGTTTTGCTTTATTGTCAACGAAAAATGAAAGTGTTAAATTGCTTAAGACACGGAAAATTCCAAAAATTTCCAGCTTGATAAATTTGCTCACAGATTTTGTAAAAAGTTATTTAACCTTTTCAAATAAACCTTGCATGAATTTTAACACAACTCTGACATATTTCTTTCATTGTGTTCGCAATCATTGCTCAGTTTCACATCCAGATAGACAGAAACATTAACACTTTTCTGAAGGTGCGTTTCTCACCACTAGATTATTTTAATTTCTCTTGTACCTTTTTACATCTGTGGAAGTGTTAAATGCTGCAGCGCTCTCACAGCAGAGTTGCTAACTCTGCTGCTTGTTAAGTGTTGGGTATTTAGCACACAATGGGTTTTGAGGGCTTTGTTATTGAAAACAGCTCCCTGCTGTGGCTGAGTATGAATGCACAGAGCTATAGGAGGAAAAACAAAACTCTTGTGGGCTTGAAAACCTGACAGATATGTCGACTGACGCTGTAATAAACAGCATGAGGGGCTCAGCTCTCTGAGAATGTGCCACTGCGAGCCATTTTTGTAATAAACATTGATTATAGCTGCTTTAAAGCCTCTGTGGAGATTGTGGATTGGAAATAAAGATACCATAGAGTGACTGTATATAAGCCTATCAATTTCCCAGGATAAAAACACACCGCAGACAGGTTCCATTGATACGGTGATAAGTCATCTCATTCAGAGTGTGGAGGCTTTTTCTCTTCACTAAGTTCACCTCATCTGCCGCGGGGGCTTCGCTGATCAGAGTGAAATATATTGCATCAATCACTCTTGGGATTCCTGTGTATTAATTCCAGCCAGCTAAATATGCAACACATTGCATTCATTATTGATAAGAACAGCAATCCATGTAAGCTACCTGCAATGTAATTGAAGTTTGTTTTTACAGGCAGACCAGGCAAGCGGCCAGAAAATGGACATTATATATTTATTAAACTTCAAATCATTGTGGTGAACAAAGTATCATGACACTGTTGCCATGCTGAATCCCTCTGCTCTGTGATTATGAATCAGTGGTATGCCTCGGTCTGTATAATTAGCATTTCATTTAGAGACAATACATTCTGTCTGTACAGCATCATGAGGGATTTTTGTTCGTATGGATGGAACTGTCTCCAGAAAAACAGTTTTAATGTAATTGTAACCAAGCAATTGTGACCAAGCAATCGGGCAAAGGACAAAGGTGTGGGAAGAAGATCTTTTCCTCTAATTTAACTTCAAAAAGAATAAATCAATAAGAAAAAAATCCACTTGAGAAATAAGCAAACTCAGGGTCCAATACAAGAGGTCAACTCAACAAAAAGAAATAAAGCTACAACCTAACAAACATAATCAAACAGACCTGACCTAAGTGAAACGTAAGGGGCTTAAATAGACAAAGGACTAGTCCAACATAAACAAGGGGGGGGGGGGGGCACTAAGGTGACTACAAACCAACATTGAACAAACTCAGGAACACCATCAAATTATCAAACAAACTGTTTACAGGAGAACTCAATTGTCTCAACCAACTAATAATACAAAATGTACCAAAGTTTTATGAAATATTAAAAGTCTGAGCTTCTGCTTCCTCCCCCTTGGATGGTCTCTCCCACTTCCTGTGGGTTGGGCTTAAAAGGCCATCTTTGACCAGCAGACACCCTTTTGCCAGGAGAACTCAGACAAAGAAAGAACAAAGGTAAGTGTTACTGCACAGCAAAGCCATGACTGAAAACTGAATCGTGATGGAGAAACTTAAATAATGTGGCAGCTTGTTGACTAAATTGTGTGCACCCAAATTAGAAAACAACTGCCAATACAATAAAGTGACTTGATTTCAACAAAAGGTGTGTAATGTGATTCTTCAACTAAACAAAACTGTGTCATAACCTAAGGAAAAAAATACTAACATGAGGTAGTGGGGGTTGAAACCACCACAGTACTCCAGATCATTTGTTTATTGGACAGGTGCCATGCCTGACACAGCTGATCAGGCCAAGGTTAGCTTGATGCTAACTTTACAATTCTTTATCTAAAACTAACACACATAACTTTTCTTTTTCTATTTTCAAGCCACATCTTGTATCATTGATGAGGGAAATTTCACAGTTGCCATCGAATAACCAGAACTTCGGTCTGTGATGCCAATATGGATGCCTCGCTCTCTGCTGCCAGTCATCAAACTTCATGATGGTCTTCATTTGAGTTTTGCATAAAACTTGGTATTTCACTTTAGTTTGAAACATACATATTTACTAAATAAATAACTTTATAATGCAAAGGTTATTTTTTAATTGGTTTAAAACTTTATCAGCTAAAGCCTGAGATGATGCACTGGTGTTCTTGATTAAGACAAATGTCCCACATTGTGAAAGTTGTTTCTGGTTTTATTACGTTGAGATAAATTAGAGTGCTGTTGGAATAAAAAATTGCTTCTCTCATCCATTGCAGTAACAGCTTTAGGTAGCTCATAACTTTAGTCCAGGCTGACATTTACAAACAAATTTTAAATGTGTCGGCTTTTCTTGGTGTTTTTCTGGTCCCCTGTCCTCTCAGAAACCAACCCAAACATTACAATCAGAGAAATATTTACAGTTTGACAGTTATTAAAAAAAAAGTAAATTCCCATCTGAATATCTTTAAAAGTGTGAGGAAAAAACGGTGCTTGCTGAATGTGATCTGACATGATACAAAGAAAGTAGTGACTGGATCAGCCAACACCTGAACATGTCAGGAGTCTTACCTCCATTTGGCACATCTTTGGCTGATCTCATATTATCCTGAGCTCAGTGACAGAGTGCCTTCTTCAGCAGAGAATCCCTCCCCTGCCCTCCCCGACACTTCCTTTCTGTCTTCACATCTCTCCAGTGGAGGAAAAATAGAAATACACAGCAATGTGAAAAATCCCCTGACACCCGGAGATTGTAATAATCTCTCCTCTTCTTTACATTCTTCGATTCCTAATACGTTTCTACAAAAACAAATTTATGCTAATCCTCCTGTCGCAGATCCATTGCTGTTGTCAAATCCACACGAGGGCAGCCAAACATGCATTTTCTCTGCGCTCTGTATTCCTGAGTACAGAAGCACAACGGCATTGTTCTGTGTGATAATTACTTCAAGCACACTTTCATTCACGTACTTTAGGAGTCCTATTTAATATAGATTTGGGATTACCATATCACTGCATTCATTCTCAAGTTCACATAATTCAAGACTCCCTGGATGCAATGCATAAATTTCTCAGAGTCCAAGATGAACACATGCTAATCTGCTTAGATGTTAGAGGATGCATGTGGCTGCATCACTCATACAGCAGACCGTAGACGGTGCGACAGCAGAGGAAACCGGCAGGCTGGTGAAATCAGCACGTGAGGAGGGTTGTGTGTTATTAATGGAGAGACATTGCTGGTAGCTCTGCACTTCATGATCACCGACTCAATATATTCCTCTCAGCTCAACACAGGCAACAAAAAGTTTGCTATCACACAAGAGTTCGTCCTTTAAAAAAAAAAGAAAAAAAAAAAAAAAACATGGACAATAGTTTACACAAGAAGTGGACATACACATTGATATGTTTGTCAACATAAATAATAATGATTGTGAGACTGAGATGGACCGTCAGACTTTCCAAATAAGGGGTTGGCAACTTATTTTTAAGAGTGGCCACATAAGAAACCTGAATTATGTCAGAAGGCCGCACCAACAATAAAATTAACTTAATTATGCTCAATATAAACCATCAACGCACAAGTGTTGCCATTTAATTTTAGCTTGTAAGTCTCCACAAACACTGAAAAACTTTAAAACAACTCAAGTGAGAAAAATCTAGTCTGTCTTGGGCTTGAACAAGTGCATTACACTGTGAAAAAATAAATTATATATATATATATATATATATATATATATATATATATATATATATATATATATATATATATAGTGTGGGAAATAAGTATTGCACAAATTCAGCAGGGGATCAAATATTTATTTCCCACACTGTATATATATATATATATATATATATATATATATATATATATATATATATATATATATATATATATATATATATATATATATATATATATATATACACACACTCATTACAACATCGTTACAACATCATTTTACTTTATTTTTCTTACTTGTCTCTATAAATGCCATTTGAAAGCATGTCAAGTTTGTCTTAATTAAGTTTAATGTAAATATTAAGACCTGCTGTGCCTCATTTTGCCATGCATCTGTTGGCTGGATTCATATGTGCACATATGCATGTGTATGTGTGCGCCTGCACCAGAGGGAAGCACGAGTGTCCTGTCTGGTTGCTGAGCAGAGTTGTTCTGTGCTCCTGTAGCTCTGTGCAGCTTTGATAAGACTGGGTGATGCCTTTTTAAATGCATTGCTTGTGGTCTTGTTAACTGCATGCTGTGTAAGACCTCAGCCTGATACTGGAGCACCAGTTAGTGTGGACACCCTGAGATATAACTGTAAATATGTCTACATTGACTAAAATCTAGAGCAATAAAAAACAGGCTGTGGATGAGTGATAGACTCGCTTGTCACTCAACTGGGAAGTCAGGGTTTGATTCCAACTCCTGAAATGTCCTTGGGCAAGGCCGTTGGTGCTTGGTTACGCATACACACTGGTGATGTTTTTGTATGCTAAACCAGTGAGCGAACCAACCGGAAGTTGATAACCGCCAGCGGAAGTCAACACCCATAGGCTTCAGAAGAAATAGGTGGATACACAAAAAAAAGAACCTTAAAATGAATCCTAAGCTTTTATTTGGAGACATTAAAGTTATCTTCAATGTGACATTTCCCCCTTCAGACAGGGGCATGTTGAAAATGTACGTGAACGTTTGTACATCATGTGTAATGTGCACACCTGCATGCATGTTTAAGCCTACGTGCAGACTGTCAGGCAGTGATGGCATACTGCTGCTAGCTCTCTTATATATGGCCGGGCTGTGTGCGGTTTGCCTGCTAATAGGTTTCATGTGAGTGGCCCTGCTGCTGCTCTCTAAAGGTAATATGTCACAGTCCAACTCCCCCCAGCCGTGCGGTCTGTCTCACCACCGTCCTGCCCCACTCCATCAAGTCGTCCCTCTGCTCAGACTAGCCTCTGGGGGCACGGCTGCCCAGGAGTGTCTAAAAGTCTTTAGGTAATGCTAGATAGAGATATAAGACTGCAGTGGGTGTGTGTGTGTGCATGTGTGTGTGGAAGAGAGAAAGCCTGTGGGGCTTTGATGGTGTGTGTACAGCAAGCATGTGTGTGGTTAAGGAAACCACTTTCAGCAAACAGCTCCCTGTTGAAGAAAAGCATGTTGAATGGACTCAGAACAGAAAGAGATGAAAAGACGAATCAAAGAGTAATTGAGGTCTCAGCCTGAAACACACAAGTTACATAAAATGTTTAGTTGCTTGGCCTCTGAGTGTCTGAAACAATTTAATTAATCACTATCACCAAAGACGGCCCATGTGTTCCGACATTTTCCTCAGTTTAAAGAGAAATACAAAAAGAATGCGTCTGAATATTGTAACCTAAGCTCAGCGAAGCCACTGTTTTTGTTCTTTTGTTTCACTGTCATCTGTTGATTTCATCAATGAAAATCATGACATTTAATTTTAAATTAATTCTTGTATGATGAAAACGTATGATGTATGATTTGTTTTTTGTTGATGAGTGACAAATGTTATTGGTATGCTGTCTGACCTTCAAAATCCATGATATTTTCCACTGATTCTAAGTTACCAAAATATACTCAGTGCACTACTGTAACAGACTCAACGAGCTGAATTAACAGTGTTAGCTCTGTCACTTACCTGTAACAGGTGGGTAGAAAGTTCTCACCTCCTCCATGCATCTTTCTCATTTTCATTGATGTGTTTAAAGTCACTGATACTCCTTTTCAAGTGAGCTGGTGGTAGTGCTAGTTCCAGACCAGTGCCTGACTTAGCACTGGTTCTTTGTGTTTACACTAACAAAGAACTGCCTCCAGGTGCTCCAAACTGGTGCTTAGCAAGCACCAACTCTTTGCTGGGCCAGAGCAAAGCACTGACTACATCAGGGGCCAGGGGCAGGGTTGTGTTAAAATGATCTGCTTTCAGTTCATTTGCTTCAAAACAAACACACATCAACATGTGAGTCACATCCTCATGACAGTAGGTGCTGGTGCTCATGGGAAATAGAGTCTTTATGCCAGGTAAAACACTTGCTTTTTCAGATAGTCTCCACAGCCTCTTTAATCCCCGGTGTGTGTAAGTGACACAACCACTGCTGGTACCGTTAACAGCTCCATGTCTGTTCTACGTATTTATTGAAACCAGAGGTGGCCTTAGCTAGTTTCATGCCCTGGGCAATTGGTCCCTATGCGGTGACCCCCATCATCTCAAACCTCAAATCCTCCCCGTCAAACACCCAGTTTTATTTATTTATTTTGCAAAAAAAAGAAAGAAAAATGTACAAAATGTTTAATACTGTGTGCCTATACAAAAGCCAAACAGATAATTTTAATCACATTTTCAAGAATAATGTAAATGTCCCAATTCAGTATCTAGTGTAATGTAGCATTGATTTTCTTTGTAATATTTCAGGTTTGAGAGACATAACATGCATATCTGTATTTAGTTATATATTTTCAGTTTCAGTGAAATAATTCAGTTGGATTTCTTTAACTGGTTGAATATACCATCTATAGTATACAATAGCATGTAATCAGTTTTCTAAAGTTACAGTGAAGACCAATTACACTTTGAAAAATAACATGAACTAATGCTGGAGATGACTTAATCTGACTTTCATTTCCATGAATCAGGTACCTGAAAAATGTTGAAAGGACTCTGCTTCTTCTTCTGTCTCTGAACCTGGGGTCTGATTGTAGTTTGAAGATTCTCTCCCTCCTCCCTCTGTTTACTTTGTAGCTTTGAGTGCTCTTTTTGACATGTTTTTAGATGTGTGTACAAGTTTGTGGTGTTTCCACAGAACCTTATTTGTTTTCTGAAAACACTGTAGCAACTGTTAAATAACACCAAACAGTGATCCTTTCTGCTAAATGGGGCCAGCAGTTCGCTGCTGAGTGACGTGACTGAGCAGCAACACTCACAGTAGAGCAGAGTGCTCAGATCCCCATAGCAAAAACGGTCAAAAATTTGGATCAACTCTTCATCATCAAAGTTGAGGAAACAGTTACAATTGCATTAAACTGTCTGTCCACTGTGTCTGCAAGGCCATCACAAACATGCAACACAGTCCTTGGGTTGGGTCTTTGAAGTTATTGAAGCAGAGATAGATATATAACGAAATACAGCCATAGTACTTCTCACAGAAAGTTTTTTTTTTTTTTTTTTTTTTGACTTGGGGAAAGGAGCATTCTTCTATAACTCCACTTTTATTTGTGTGTACTTACTCTATGGTACAGCACATACAGGGACAGGACATTGAGAGGAGATTTCAGGATCAATTATTACACTAAGATATTACATGACAGAAGGTGTTCAGAGAGAGAAATATTTCAGATTCAAACACTTGGTACAACTTCAATGCCAGTCTCTGCTTGGCTGTTTGAATGAATTCAAAGAGAAAATTTTTGAGATTAAAAGTAAAAGGAAATGTTTGTTGACTAAAGGTAGTTTGAAAAGTAACTACGAAGGTCAAAAACACTAAAATGTGACTAAATCTACAATAGCTGATGCTCCTTCTTTCAAACATCTTGCTATAGTTTGTTCTGTTCTCTTCAGCCTTTGGTTGAAGCTCCTGTGAAGATTTGTTTGCAGGTTATGAAACAGACAGAACTTGACAGTGACACCTTTTTATAAACTTCAAAAGCAAAAAGACCAGCAGCAACAATACTGTATATATTTGTTATGTGTTTTACCTCTGTGAGGAGGTAGGTGTCAGACCAGATGTTTGACAGCTTGCAGAGAAAACATCCTTTTGAAACTTTGTCCGCAGCAAGTATTCAGTGAGCATCTTGTCTGACTGTCAAAGGCAGCAGTGGGAGAGTTTTTCATCAGAAAAAAAAAATGGCTCATCCATGTTCAAGACAAAAGCAGCAAAGAAAAAGAACAAGATATGAGATGAGAGGTACTCCTTTGTCCATAGGGGGGCGCCAAAATCAACAAAAATAGAAAGTTCCCTACATGAGCTTTCAGTTCAAGAGAACATTTTCATTTGTTTTTGAAAGGATTTTGTAGATGAGGCTACTTCAAGAAGAACTGCTCACAACGTGGGTTTTTGGTTGTGCAAATCAGCACTCTGCAAAATAGAGCTCAGATTTGAGTGATTGTGTTTAAAAAAAGTCCAAACAAGGCAACAGACATGCAGAATGATCTGCCGCCTGCATAGAATGAGACCCAACTTCAACATTTTTATCTGTGGGCAACAGAACAGAAGCAAACTGACTCTCAGACACACTCTTCCTGTATCCGGGATTATTAGTGACTTATTGGGTATCTACCGATCCGTGTCTGATCATGTGGACGCTCACTGTCTGAAATAAGCCCTCAATCTTTCCATTCTTAGCGTGCAGGATACAAGGGTCTGATCCCAGCATGCTAAATGAGGCACTCAAGACACCCAGCTCCACCTGAGGGATCTCTGGGCACTCCTTGCAGGATTAGACATGAAATATGTGTCCCGGGTCTGCCTCGGGGTCTGCTCCCATGTGGTTGCGACCCTCCAAGGTGCAGGAGGAATCTGAATCAGCAGCTTGAACCACATCAGCTTGCTTCGTACTTCACATGGGGGCAGTGGCTTTGCTTGGACCTGCTCCCAATTTAAATTAGACACAGATAAAATATTATTACAACATGAGGCTGTGGCTGCAACCTTCAAAAACTGAAATCTCAGCTAATGACTTTGTCTTATTTCTTTAAAAGATGTTTTATTAGACTTATTATGAGCCACATTAGCCTGACAGGTCCAGAAGAATGTCTTACATTATTTCAAAATATTAAAGACTGAAGTGCTTTTAAAGCGTAAAACAATCCACCAATGAGGATCTTTAGTATCTTGAATGAGGACATTATTCTGATTTTAAGAGATTTTACAAAGGAAGTGAAAGCTTACTTTCAAAAATAATCTCACTAATCATTATCTTTTTTGATATTTTTTTTCCTGCCATTTTACTTTTAAATGAAAAGGACACAATTATATATTTATATAAAACACGTTGTCTGCAATTGGTTTGTCCAATTGGTTTGTCCTTGAACATTATGAGCAGCATAATGTGAAGTGTTACTTTGTTCGCACGCTTTGTGCTGTTTAAATCTCTGCCTGCACTCTGTGAGCCCAGGCAGACATCTCTCAGGATGTCATGGATGATGTGCCAGCAACAAAAGCAGATGCAATGTAGGTGTTGTTGTACCCAACAGCTTTATCTGTCAGCGGTGGTATTAGCCAGCACACCCTCACTCTCCCTGTTCTTTCATCTGAACCCTTGGATTGGATTGATTCTCCCCCTCTTTCTTTCTGTTTCAGCAGAGGCATTGAAGGGCGTTGATTCCCTCGCAGCTCAGGCGAGACCAGCAGCTGTGTTGCTCGGCGAGAGGCAGAGACATAGTCGAGCGAGAGAGAGGTCACTGATATGATTATCCCCGAGTGTCAATACAAAAGGGAGACGCGAGAAAGGTCCCCGCTGAGCTGGAAAATGAATGGCTTTGACCTCATCAAACCTGCGGAAGTATCTCCACTCGCTAATTAAGATTGAGTGGAAAAAAGTCATCAGTGTACAGGCCGGCCATCTTAGCTGAAGTTAATCAGGTGCACTTCACTTCACTGCTCTTTGTATTTATCAGAAGAGTGCAGCCTGGACAGGAGAGGGAAAGGGTGAGGAAGGTGTTGCTCTTTCAGGAAGAAACGCCAGTCCATCCCCAAAGCTGGAAGCGTTGAGCTATAGTCACCTCTCAAGCCGAGTATCTTAAGGTATTGATACTCCGTGGACAAAGACCTCAACCCATTCTACCCCCCAGCTTTAAAACAGGATTGTTAATTTAGCTTCATCCAAGGGAAATTATTGCTCTTTCATTCTGCATTATTTGACAAACCTCTACACATTAATGTGTTGTTGAAACCTTGAATCTGTCTGTAAACTGATCAAAATGCTCCGTTCTAAAAATAGCACCCAATCTTTAATCTGGGGAAATGATGAGGTCATCACATAAGGATCCCCTAACTGGTGTCTGACATGTTGAAGGGGTGGGGCCTCAAACACTAAGGTCTGCCCACAGCCCTGCCCCCAAGAGGCCTCCAGAGACCTGGCCAAGCAGAGTGAAGGTGGATTGCAAAGCAGAGAGTCTTAAAGAGACAGCAGCTAAAACAAAGAGTTTCTGGAACAAAAGTGTGAGATTAATTTTGAGCTTTGAATCATGTAAAACTAATACTGGGGGGGGGGGGGGGGGGGGGGGGGGGCACAATATTTCTAACTAAACTAACTAAAGGCAAAGGTATGTGATTCAAAGCAAAGCCAGACAAAAGTGTGTCCCCAGAGCTGATTCAGGAATGTTAAGCATCCTTTATCAAAATTATTTACTCACTGACGCAGGCTTCATGTTTCAGCTTACTCTTAAGTTTTATTTGAAGTTAGGCTGATTTCAGTTCAACAGACTCTCAAAGCTGATGTGATGTTCAGTCAGCTTTGCTGACTGAACATCACGAATATGTTTACATCAAGAATATGTTTACATGACATAATTTTAATATGTGTTTTGTCACCTAAACTCAAATGTGTCCTACACACTGGTGTGTCAGTACACCAGTATGAAATCCAGAGAGAATTATGTCATCTTTTAGAATATTTTACCCAGAATAAATAAGCAAGCAGCAGCTTCGATGCCAAGTATGCTGTACACATAGCGTGGGTCTGCAGTGATCAAAAACAAGATACTAAACGAATATTTGGAATATTAAATCATTAGAATTACTGATTTTAAAAGATACAGCAAATAAACACTCATCCAGCATGAAATAACATGGAAAACAGACGTGAGTCATTTTAGGAGTGTGCATATGTTGTTCCTCAAAGAGTTAAATTTTTTGTTTCACTTCCATTTCTTCTTTTTTGTATTTTGAAAATGTACTTAGAACCTTCTTAAGATCCAATTGTGCAAAATGTAGATTCGTAAATTTTTCAACTGTTCTTAAAGTTTTCATCAGGTGTGTATATGTGAGCAACACTGGTGCACAGTGACACTATTGGTTTTCGCAGGTGCCAGTGGGCAAAAGCTTCATTTTCCTCTTGATGATCAGATCCTGAGTTTGTTTAAAAGCTTGATTTTTTCCGTTTTAGTTCAGTAATCACTGCTGGATCAGTGATTTTTATCACCAGAGTATCATTATTAAGCATGTCTCAACTTCTACTTGAGTCCCCAGCATTGAGTCTACATTATTAAGCCCAGTGCATCAGCCTGCATGTTTATAGTGTGTGTTCATTTTATCCACATGGAAAGGAGATGATGTCCCAGTAACAGGCTCGTAATTCCCAATTAAATTTTCTAACATCCATCATAAACTGCCACGTAAACCAAGCATAGGGCCATTATTGGCTCCCATTAATACTGTATATACAAGCAGATGGCGATGGAGTGGTGTGAGGCGTTTATCTGTGCGTGTGTGTGTAAGAGAGAGAGAGAGTGGATGAGGGTAGGCAGCATAATCCAGCTTCATATCTGTTTAAATATTCCACAGTTTGCAGAGCCAAGAATTTTGATTTATGACACAGATGCACAGAAAGCACATGCAAACGAAAGCAAACAGACACACACAGCCCCATTATAATATGCACCGAGCAATTAGTTCAACAAATAGCCTGTCATCATCCGTGTGCCAGCAGCCACAGAGAGTGAGGTCTCCCCTCTTGGTTATGGAGGTAAAAATCCTCCTCTGAAAGCTCACGCAGCACCGTCACCCTGCCTCTGACACCTTTTAGAAGCTCTCGCCGGGTGTCTTGCTTTCACCTCGGCAGATGTGTAGTAATCACACTTCCCTCGACACAGAGTGCACCGCGGCAGACAGGAGACACTGCCCAGCCTTATCAGAGAGAGAAACATGGATGACCCTGATCCCATGAGGAACCCGGCGATCCTCCAGGAAGGTGTCCTCCCTACGTAGTGCTCTGTGTGAGTAATGGGGACATAAGAGGTAGGATCTGATTATTGCATTCCATCTCTCCCCCCAACAGGAAAAAAAAAGTAAAAATAGCATCTCTGGTGTCAAAGCCGCGTTCCGGTGACAGCCAGCACAGCAAGGTGCCCAAGGCAGCCACCCGTCCGCTCTCTTTGGTTCTCTTCTCTGAAGGTCAATCTTCAGCTGCCCTCCACGTGGCTGCAGTCCTGTTTACCTCTCTCTGAAAGCCAATTACACCGCCGCGGTGCTGTGCCAGTCGAAGCTGTTAGTTTTCACACACAGACACACTGAAGGCATGCACTTACACAGATGCACCGTGCACACACCCACACAAACACCTGCAGCAGCCACAGCAGCTCTTCTTGGCTGTGGTAGAAGGCTCAGATAATGCCTTTTTGACCTGTCTGTGGTGAAATATATTGACGCGTGCACATGGAACAATTATTTACAGCTAAAGCGCGTCCGAGGCAAGTTAGTGCATGAGCATGAAAAACGATGATTTATTTAGCATGGGGTTTTATAGCAGGTTGAATGTGAGATGATTATAAACTTGTCTTTATTACCTTAGAAAAGGAGAGGCCCTGCTAATGTTTGTTGATTTATTCCATCACCTCCAGGGTTTAGTTCTTGATTTACGCTGCTCAGTGGCAGCTCGTGTAATCAGACAAGTGTCAGTAAAATAGTGATGGATGTCAGGTTGTTGTCCTCTGCAGCACTTTGGCTTATACCTATTACCCTGAATGATGGCAGCCTTAAATATGATCATGTAAGGTCGGAAAATCTCCTCTGGGTTCACAAATCTGAGATAGCACCTGTTCAGATTGGGGAATCTTTGTCATGTTGGTATAATAATCCCTTAAAGCATTTAAGGGCGATTGAATCAAGGAGGTTCAGATGTGGTAACAGTCAAAACTCAGATAAATGAGAAAAATGTGCACACCTCTCCTGTGCGCTCTTCCCGTTCTTCTCTGCCATCTACAGATAGCATGAGGGAGTGCTACCGGCTGAATAAATGTTAAGCCTCACATTTCACCGTGCATGCCTCTCTGCATGAGTCAGGTCTTATATCTTGCAGACATTTTCCCCTCCGAAGCAGAAGCATAAACCTGGATTTTCTCTTTTTTTTCTGGACATTTTAATATTTAATGCACCCAAGTGTGCACATATGTATCAAGAAACATAGCTTCACTTATATCCTGCTGAAGCGTTGGAGGATCCAGCAGAAGTAGGGCAGCAGATGAGTACAAGTATCTCATCCAGATGACCACCATCTGTTATTTGTGGTTTGTGCTCCAGAGATGCTGCAAAGAAACCTGCACAAGATTCAGAAAGAGTCAAAGCAGGGACAGGTTTGCTTTGTTATTTTTGTTCTTTTTTTTTTTTTTTTCCTTTTTTTTTAAGCTAGCTGCAGGTAACCTTGGATAGAAGTCGCTGGCAAAGAATTGGGGCCAGAAAACTGAAGAAGTTTTTGTTTTTCAAGGTTGTTTTTTTTTTTTTTTCTAAAATAGAAATGATTTCAGGACAATTTACTCAACAAAGGAGGATGTTTGAAAAAAGGTAGCCTGTTCCCCACATCGGTGTAAACAGGTCTTGCTCTACCCACTCCAAAGGAGAGAAAGAGCCCCGGGGTGGAGCAGAGACGACGGGCTCCATCTGCTGCTTGGGCAGCCAATGAAAAGAATAGTGGAGTGTGGGAGCCAGGAAGAAGGGGAACATCATGAAAAGCTCATTGGATTTGTCGTCCAGTTCGTTGGCACTGACTCCAAGGTGGCTAACGAGGCAGGTGGCTGAACAGGAAGGAGAGAGGTAGTATCTGCAGCATCAACTCTTTGCAGAAATGTGCTGTTTTCTCTCTCTCTCTCTCTCTCTCTCTTTCTCTCTCTCTGATGCTCCAGAAGGAAAGAGAAATAGCAGAGAAGTGGAACTGGGTTTCTGGTAAACAATTAGGGGCTCCTGTGCAGTGCCTGTGCTTGTTTGCTCCTTAAAAATGACTTCCCTGTAGCTACTTCTTCCCATGGGGAGACAGGGTGTAGTATGTGCTCTGTGCGCTACGCTTCTGAAGCATTATGGGAGAGGAAATGATGGTGAGCAGAGAGCCATCTGCTTTGCCACTTGCCATGTCTGCCGGTGCCAAAACCACCTCCTTTTCTCTTTTCCTCAGGTGGGGTGTGGAGTGGAGACACACTGTGTGAATGTACACACTAAAGGATCCTCCAACATGAAGCTGCCAGATGTAGTGAAACAGGATGTAACTGTAGAGGTTTTCATTACACTTAAAACCCCCCACGTGGATCACACATCTGGTGAATTTACTCCTGCATCATTCCAAGCAGCTCTATGTGTTGTGTTCACCTACATATTCACTGAAAACATTTACAACTGTGTTTTATTTAATTAATTTATTTATTTATCAACTTTCAGCTTTTTTTGTCAGTCTAGAGGAAAGACGGATCTTTGTGTGATCCGTTTTTAATTTTGCAAAACAGATTTTAAAAGGGAGTAACACACACATACACGGTTTCTAAATGGCTCTGCGGGTAATTTTTGACATGATCCTTTCATAATAAATAAAAAAATAAAAAGCCAAAGCAGATAACTGCATATTTTTATCATCATGGCCTTTTCTTACACGTGGTTCGACTATGGTGGTGAAAACTGACAGGGGTGCAGGGGGGTGCAGCGTTCAAGCTGCAGGGGGTCGGTTTCCATGTTCCTGTTTCACCGATCTTTTAAAAAACATTAGAGGCAGGAGCAAAATTTACATAACCTTCACTGTCTGAAAAGAAATTGCATCAGAATAAACAAAATTACAAATAATTTCTCGTATATGCCCAGGTGTCCAATTACACTCTGCACCGACAGATTCACTGTCATTTGCCCCTTTTTCACTAAACCAGTTCCAGGAAGTAGTCTGGAGCTAGAGCCCAATGAGGCACCTGATCTTTGTGTTTTAACCACCAAATATTTGACCCTAAACTTGGGGGGGCATAAATAAAAGGTTTCACAGTATAATAATAATAATAATAATAATAATAATAATAATAATAATAATAATAATAATAATAATAATATGTTGTTGTTGTTGTTGTTGTTGTTGTTGTTGTTGTTTAACCTGTAAAATCCAGTCAGTGACAGTAGAAAGACATTGGTTTATTGCTGATTTTTCAACCATTTTTCCATCAATGAAGTCAACACAAACATTGACTTACAGGATTTATAAACTATGCATTTGTTTGAGTCTCAGAGACGTACTCAGTGACTAATGAAGTGGCTCTTTTGTGGCCCTTGCATGTGGAAAAACTAACTCCAGCACCAGTCCAGAAGTAGTACCAGGGTCACTTTGGTGGAAAAGGGATGAGGAGTCCTTTGGCCGGTGCTTATTGAGCATGACCTCTCTGATACCAACCTGAGACCAGGTGACTTACCCAGAGTTCACTGCAAATTCAGAAAAGTCTTGAAAAAGTCAGAGAAGGTCAAATGAAATAAAATGAGATCTGGTAAAAATAAATGGATCAGACAAATATATAAAATTAAAAAATAAAATGTGTTTAAAACAATAATTACAACGATGCACAGTGGGCTGCAACTAACAATTGTTTTGGTATTTTTTTAGTCTGTCAGTTTTTTTTTTTTTTTTTTTTTTTTTTTTTTTTTTTTTTTTTTCGATTTATCAGAGTCCAACATAAAACATTCACCTTTTTTCTTCAGTTCCCTTTATTCAAAAAGTAGTATTTTTTTGACAATACAGTGACAGCAGTGTAATAAAAAAAAATAATAATAATAATAACAGATTATATTTTGGCTGACCCTGATGTTCAGGATACAATCCATTAAGATGCTTGCTCAGGTGGACGTAACCTCTTTCCTGTCAAGTAGTCACCCATGTTTTGTTTTGTTTTTTTCAGTGAGAGTATGCATGATAGCAGCTAAAACAATATGCCTTTTTGTTGAAATTCATAGTTAGTATATACATAAATGTCAGAAACACAAAGAGCATCTACAGAAAAAAAAATAAACATCAATAAAACTTAACCACTTTGATTACATTAAATTACTAATAATAACACTCCATGTCTAAATGCATCATTTTGCTTCACTACTCATATCCAATGCATTCACTTAGACCCCTTAAATATCTGAACTTACTCTCATGGATTGGGTTATGTGTGTTTGTTCCTGATATATTCAGTTATAGATAGTTAAAGTTAAATAAAAAAAAAAACAACAAGAACAAAAAACTAACATTAATTGTAGTTTGATAAACTTCTCATCCTCATCCAGTGTGATGATCAGTTAACAACATGACAGGACGAGTTCTCAGAGACAAACCATCGTTTCATCTCTCCATGGTGCTCCCATGCATCGCCATCAAGATGATGCACAGTTTGCTTTTAACACACTTTCTAGCGTTGCCTGATGTAAAATGCCCACATAATGAAGAAGTTTTAAGTCTTACTGCTTTCTCTGCTGCTGCTATATTTCACGTGTATCATTATTTACTCTAAATACCGGCTTCACTTCGCTTCCACCATGCTGCGCTCATGTTTACATGCAAGGTGAACGGCTTCGCAACTCAGTGAAAGACACAATAACTCTGCGGTACAACACGTTGATAAACGAAAGATTTAGTCAATGCTTATTAATTGATTTTTATTGATTTGTTGCAACCCTAAATAAAACACAAACAACTCTCTCTAAGTTTAGGATATGTTCATTCATATTGCCTAAGCAGGACCTGACTCACATGGCGATTTGCAGCAGTGTTGTGCCAACTACTGGCAAGGAGGACTTAGAATTTGGACATATTTTTATTTGCCTTGAGTATCGGTGGCTGGCATCTGCAGCCTTCACAAGTACCGGTACCTTGAAATCAGGCTGGTATCGGCCCAATACAAATACCTGGTATCGGTACTCACCCATCTCTAATTATAATAATGCAGTCTGGGCTTGGAAGACAGTACTCCAGATTAAAAGCCAAATTGAGAAGCCAAGTCTTTAGTTACTGTTAAAAACATACATAAAGCTTGGAGCTGTTTTAAAATCCAAAGACGGAGAGTTACACAGCTTAGGGGCATAAAAACAGAAATCTATCTAGCCAAGGCCTGTGCGGTTCACATGAGGGACATTTAAGAGAGTATCATTCAAGGACCTCAGAGTTGGAGTAGGTGAAGTTTAAAATCCATTCTAAATGACACATGGCACAAAGTAGGAGGTTTGGTTCTGAGATACTTTTTGGGCAAACCAGTAAAAGAGAGTTATAGTGTTCAATAAAGTTGGTGATAAAAGCAAAAATTAAAATTTCAGCATTTTGCTGAGATGTAAAAAGAGGTTTAACTTTCTCTGTTTCTGATGAAATGAAGAACCTATGACCTCATTAAAATGTAAATCTGAGTTTAAAACCACTCCCAGGTTTGTGACACTTGATTTAATTTCCCTGTTCACATCTTTCAACACAGATTGAAGTTGCTCTCTGTCTGCTTTGACTTCTATTCAACAAATTTCTCTTTTGTCTCCGTTTAGTTTTATAAAGTTCTTGCTCAGTGTTCACAAATTGCTCACAAATTTTGTTTTTCAAGTAGTTTGCAGCCTCACTTACTTCAAGCTTCACCTTCACTGTTTAGTATACAGATATTTATTTCACATTCTTAGTTGCTGAGTTTTTGGCTACAAAGTTACTGAATCAATTCCAAGTCATTTCAAGTCACTGAATGGTTTTTCGATCAAATCGTTTTAAATGAACCAATATTGTCCTTGAATCGCATCAGCAATCGTGAATCGTTGTTAAAACAAGTCATTACACCCCTACTTTTTACCTTTATTTTATGCTAAAACTATGTACATTTTTTTATCCAAGTAACTCTTACTATTTTATTCTATTTGATATATTCTTACTGTACTGTTTGCACAATATGCTTTCTTTAAATTTCTACGTTGTGGGATGAATAAGGAAGTATCTTATCTTATCACATCTTATCTCATCTCATCTAAAAAGGTCGGGCTAACTAAGATCACAACTAACTGGGATTGACAAGAACGCCATACAACCCCACTTTTAAACAAATAAGTTTGTAAAAGAAAGAATGAAAACTTTGAAACACGGCAGAAAGTCTCCTAAAGTGACTTCTTACAGGTGAATAGATTTGTTTGCCGCCCTGAACGAATGAAGCTGTTTCTCTCACTCCTCAGTTTGTTAGCTTGTTAGAAGTTAGCAGCTGAGCTAAAGCCAGTGCATTCAACCACAAGACAATCAGTTGACTCTTAACTCAGTTTAGACTAAAACTGTTTCTTCAGTCCTGGAAACAGCAACTTTTTTTCTGAACCCTGTGTTAAGTTAGAATATCAAATTAATGCAGATAAAAACATGCAATAACACTTTGAGGTAATAACTTGGTGTAACTTAGAAAAAAGAGCATCGTGAAGTGATTGCTTGGTTCCACTGGACGCAGAAGAGAAGTCTCTCATTGATAAGAAAGGAAAGAGCTACAGTATCTTCTTAAACCAACAATCTGTTTTCATTTCATCTGGGCAAAGTGCAGCACAGATAGGCTCCAGTGTCCTTGACAGCGGTGACACTGAAGAGATGGATGTACAGCCGGTCAAAGGAAAGTCATTTATTTCCGTTGACCTGCTCGGTCAAGTGGATTGAAGCTGAGCCTTTTGATTTGGCTTTTACTTTGCCTCTCCCCTCCTCAGAGTCCACACGGCTCCCGCAATTACTGCAAACAGAGAAGGTGATGGGTCTAAGATTCTGTCCAGATAAAGGAGTCAGGACCCTATCTCTCCTGTTGACACCATTAAGCCATCAATGAGACTAGGAGGGTAGGGGGAAGCTCCGAGGGACTGTCAGTCAAAGCTTACCACCCAGCTCTTGTTTAAAACCATCTGCTCCTGAACTCCCACTGGCCCCTTTGTATCTGATCCCAAAAACCAGCAGCAGAAGGTTGATGGCCTCAGCCGTCGGGAGGCATATTCACCACTTAAAGTCTTATCGAAAGCTAGCAAGGGACTGCAGAAGTGAACATTTTCTTGGATTGAGATGGTAGGTGGAAAGCGCTTTAGGGTTATTTGTCAAGCCAGAAAGCTCTGACTGCCAGCGCTGATACAGAAAAGACTTTCCAAGCAGTGATCTTCTGACTCAAAAAGCTGTCACACTTGGACAATATGTGTGGTAGGAGGAGTGTTATGACAAAGGGTGGGTTAATTTTCAGAGAACCAATCAGCGTCAGGAGCATGAAGTATTTTTCTTGCAGGCTAGATGGTTTTTGCAATTAAACCACTTAAGAGCCAGTTTAGCTCTAAGCCAACAAAGTGTCAGACAACACACCCAAAGCTCTTCATGGAGGGACTTATCAAACAATAACAGACACTTTGCAGATCCATTTATAGCTCTAAGAGATGAGTATTATGCTGTGACTTGCAGCACATGTGTCAACTTGTTGTAATACCCTAATATTTGATCTCTTGAATAAATGTATGAGAAGTTGTCACCGGCGTTTTATTTCCACATTTTGTTCAAACTCTTATGACGAGATTATGTGGAAATTAAATCACAGATTACGCCGGAATTCATCTAATTCCACCCCAGGTGACAATTTGGGGGTCTTAAAACCAGAAGGAAAACAATTTCACACAACGTGCTGCGACAGCTGTCGTGAATCAAAGCGAGACGCCCCCCTCTGCTTTTCACATGGAATCAGCTCACTGAATGGTGCCTTTCTATTTGAGGCTGTATCACAACCAGTTTCTGTCAGATTCAAGGAAGTGGAAGTGAATAAGGACACTGTGTTGTGCTAGAAACAGAAATAAAAGGAGACTTTATTTTTCTTTTTTATCTCAGCTTGGACAGTCATGGACTGACTGCCAAAATATGGCTTCCTTGCATGAAATAAAGTTTTAGTTTTGTGTCGTTAAAGTTTGAAAAGAGTGACTCTTTGGTTTCGCATGGTCATCTAATCAATTCACCTATCACCTTTCGATCTATATTAACAAACTGGATATTAAAAAAAAAAGTTTCATTTCTTTGTTTTCATTTCAAAGTGAAAAAAGGAAAACAATGTTTTTCAATGTTTTGTTTTTAAATGAATATAAACTGAACAAATGATACAGGGATTGCTTGAGGGCATGATCTAAACCAGTGGTTTTCAAAGTGGGGGCCGGGGCCCCCTGGGGGGCCGCCAGGGGGTGCTACGGGGGCCTCAGAAAATTTTAGAAAAGGGGAAAAATAGCATCAAATAATTTTTATTTTTCTATTTTGTTTTTCTTTTTATGTAACCATTTGTCCTGAACAAACAACGAGTAAACTGCCATCGCCTGATTTAACCTAACGGCACCTCGTGTGACAGCTCCAACTTGAGCATGACGATACGGTTTGCGCCTGTTATCAAGCTCGCTTGTAGCTAGCTAGCAAAAAAAGGAAAGGTTTTTGACATGAAAAAGACAGAGGGAGCAGTCCAACAGCCCTGCCGAGGAGGATTCTGCTGCAGAAAAACCTAAGAACATAGCCAATGAAAATTCAGAAACATGAGGCCACCAAGCCTTTCCCTCCCACGGGTGTAATTTGTCACTCCCAGACATGCACAGACATACATGAGAGAGAAGTTTATTTGTTTTGTTTTGGTCTTATGGTAAATGGACCAGTACTTATATAGCGCTTTTCTAGTCTTACTGACTACTCAAAGCGCTTTACACTGCTAGCCTCATTCACCCAATCACACCACATTCACACAGATGGCCGATTTAAGCTACTCAGACCATCGGCTGTAGCTACCGTTCACACCACATTCATACACCACTGAACAACAGTGGGAGCAACTTGGGGTTCAGTGTCTTGCTCAAGGACACTTCAGCATGTGACTGCAGGAGCTGGAACCCACAACCTACTGATTGTGGGGGCGACAACTCTACCAACTGAGCCACAGCCGCCCAATCTGCCGCTCTTATCTGTCAACAGTTTGTTGAAAAGTTTAATATTCATTAATATACAGTATTAAAGACACATGTTTTAATAATTTCTATGCTAAACAAATCTTAAAGTTATTGAAAAGTGAATAAAAGTAAGAAAAAAGCATTTTTAAAAGTTGATATTTCTTTCATATTTTGAAGCATTGTCTGTTGGTTTGCAAAGGGGGTCCCCGGCCAGAAGCTTATGCTGTTTGGGGGGCCTTGGCATGGTAAAGTTTGGGAACCCCTGATCTAAACCACTAGGCTGTATCTGCTCCCCAGCATTGTTTTTAACAAGCACATGGACATGATTACGCAGGTATTTGACCAAATGTCTAAAATATCTTGTTCCTCTCGGACAGAGTGCTGCTGTTGTCCTAAATCTATTAAAAATCTATCACTGATCTCTTTCTTTTGGCTCTGGTTCTCCGTAGCAGTGATCCAGTTCACTGTATTTCTCTAAACCACAGCCATTCATACTGTGCTGCTGCTGTAGACACTCACTGAGGCACCAGATGTGTTCAGTGTCTCAAAATAGTCGCCATCAGCTCCTGTTTGAGCTGCAGAGAGAGGACGAGGACGGATGTGTCCTGCTGTCTCGATGAAATTGAGCCTTTTTAAGATTTAAATCTGTAACCTGTTTTAGAGGCCATTATCTTTAGTGAGTAGAGTTTATACTGAGAGCCGTAAAAAACATACTGAAGTCACAGCGTACTGAGAGATAATCTTTGACACTGATACTTTTCCTGGAGCTGTAGGATATGTTGGCAGTGTAACATGGAATAACACCACACGTCTCCGTCAAATAAACGTGTTAGTGCGTTTTGACCCCATGGATGCACACACCTCTGCAGTATAACACCGCTCCTGTTCCCCTCCTCTCTTCTCCTCTCCTCTTTTACAATAGCTGATTACCACAGACAGAAAATACAAGAGCTTAGAAGTGTGTTTCAAACTCAAACACCTTTTCATGATGAAAGCCAAGGAGAGAGAGAGAGAGAGAGAGAGAGAGAGGGCAGGGGAGATCACACCATCTAAATACCGGTGCTGCTAAAGGAGTCAGAGCGATATGGGAGAGGATGAGCCTCTCCATCTCTTGTGTAATGAAGAATGACTGAGAGGGATTGCATGGGCCAACAGCATCTAAAGACGGGGGCCATTGCTATGCAGCGAGTGTTACATCTCAGAGCCGAGCCAAGTTGAGACCTGCAGCGCGTGAGGTTAGATTGCAAAAAGACGAGAGAGGCACGAGGTTAAACGTCTCTCCTCTTGCTCCTTATCCCCTAAATGACACGGCTCTTTCATACAAGCAGCTCATACTCAAGGACACAAGCAGGCCCAGGGATAAAATAACTACATACTCGTATCTGAGTTTTATGAAGGACGTGAAAAGATTTTGAAAGAAACAGATGGCTGTGAAAAAGTGACATTCGATTTAAAGACCAAATTTATATTCCCGTCCAAATAAAGAGAACAAGGCAGCAGTATGAAAGCATGCCTTTCTCTCTATCCTTCTTTGCATTAAATGACAGAGGAAAGATCAGATCTTCTTCATGTTCAGAGCCAGGAGGAAATAAGAAAACACGCTGAATGTATGAAAGTCTTGGTAGATCTGAGTCTGCAGTTCTTCAAACCTACTGGAGAATGCATGAGACATCCAGTTTTTCCACAGTTTGTGACATAAACAGAGCCACTTGGCCTCCTTGCTTCTCGTGCTAAATAAGAGCTGATAAGCCAAACAAAGCTAGAGCACAAATAAATACATCAAAAAAGCCGGCACGGATAAAACATAATCTATGGAAATCAGGTTTATGGATTCGCATCCCCCTTGTGACTGTGCATACCTGTGTGTGCTTTTCAGATGTGTTTGAGGAGCTACAGTGAGTGACTTGTTTGTTATACAGAAGGATAACTGAATGAAAGCTCGCTGCAGGCCTTTGTCTTCTTCGGATTTCAATCGGAGGAACTAAAATCATTTATTCACATCAAGAGGCTGCTTTGTAAACAGCCCATGGGACTGCATTTGACGGTGGCTTTATTTATTCATAATGCATCCTCACAGATGCTGCACAACAAGTGGATTGTTGTTTTTATATATATAAATATAGTCTGCAGCTGCCTATAGCAAGGTGCACTAACGCACATCTGCCAGAGGAAACTTTTCTCCACTGGGGAGGGTCACATCACCCACCTCGAGTTCTTATAAATGGCATTTTTCCCTTGATTAGAAGTCCTTTACGGTAAAATGATTCCATTCATTGCAAGAGGTAGAGAAATAATTAAGGCCAAACTCACCAAGGATTTCTCTTCTAATTGGCCATATGGACTGGAAAGAAAAGTTTTATTGTTTTCTTTTGTCTTTCAAAGCAGATGTGCTGGGTCTTAGACTTGTGGCTTTAGAGACACTGCCATCCCTCAGGTGATTCAAACTATAATTACTATACCATGTATTGTGCTATTCTAGTCCATGCTAAGGTTAGGAAGTGAAGCCCTCGCTCTGTTTACTTTTACCATTTCCTCCAGATGCTATCAGCTGTCTGGTATCCTGAAGAGACCTGATGTGTGTGTTTTTTTTTCTTCTTTTCTTTTAATTATTTATTCTGTAAAAGGTAATATGTCATGCTTGGCATATGTTTATATAGGCTAAAGTGAAAACTGTGAGATATTCGAACCGAGATGAATGGAAATTATGTTGTGTTGAAAACAAACACTCTGCTCAGGGGTCAGTGATTGGTTAAACTATGCAGAGCAACAACAGGTGAATGGACTTTGAATGCTGTTAGCATCAAGCATAGTGCATCAAACTCAGTTTGTAGTTTAGTGTCCTGAAGGTGAGCAGACTATCTGTTCAATGTTCCTCACAGCCCAATGCTCTGAGACGTGTCTGTGACATGTAACGTTGGTGAATCCTGGTTATGTCCTACCAGAGTTCATCTACCAACTCCAACCTCACCGAGCAGAGCTAACGTAACCTCACTCTTCATTTTATTGACATAATCTCAAGTTTGATCAGATCACTGCAGAATAACTGCTGCATGTGGGTTGGAATAAACCTCATCACAAACAGATTAAGCTGTGTTTGAGCCCGTGCTCTATCACTCTCCTGTTTAGCTTTCTTCAGCTCTGACCTCATTTTTCTTTCTGGCAGTTCAGCTCCTTATTACAAAATACTCAATACAATAAAAAAAAACACTAAATCTGATGAGAAAATTTCTTAAAACAAGTTAAATTATCTGTCAGTCCAGCAAGTTAATTTTACTTGAGAAGAAATCCTGAAATATGAATTTTCATATATTGAAATAAGTAAGCCCTGAGAAGTATTCCAAAGTGTGGAAACAAGAAGAAAACATTCATTTTTTTCATTAAAATACTTAAAAACAAATGTCCTGAAACACAATGATTAGTAAAATATACCGAATATAATCAACAATTTCTATTTTTTTTATTTTTAAAAAAACTTTGGATGAGGAGAAAGACCACTAATTCAGGTTAAGAAAAAGGAAATTACTCAGATTTTTTAGAAAAGACACCTGTTGTTAACAGATGTTTTGTGTTTGTCTTAAATCAGGCAACTTGAGGGTGTTGCTGAATCTTGACACAAGTTTTATTTTGATGAGAGGACCAATTCAGCTAATTTCAACTTTTTTTTTTTTTTTTTACAGAATTTTAAGATCCAGTGAGACAAAACAAAACAAAACAAAACAATAAATAAATAAATAAATAAATAAATAAATAAACATAGTGATACATCTAACCTCTAAATGTAAGAATACAAATGAACTCAAGAATTGCTTCCTTCCGAAAATTAAAGGTCGGATCTTGCTCCTCACTGCTAAACTTGGTTGGCCATTGCAGTGTCATTAAAGGGACTTTAATTCTACTTGGCGTGAATGGATTCATGTTCTTCTGGAAAAATCAGACCTGACCAAACAACACTCAGAAAGAAACAGTTTTGGCGCTGAAAATGTCCTTTTAAATTATGTTTTATGAACTGACAACTAATTAAAGCCTCCAAAACAGACACCAGTTGTACCAATTTTGGTAATTTGTTCAATATTTCTTCAATGTGACTCAAGATAATACTTTTTTCCTTAAAAGATTATTACTGTGAATCAGTTTCCTTGAAAAAGTTACAAAAGCAAGACTATCCTGGGGCTGAAATGGGCTTTGGCCTCACTGAGAACCCTGCTAAGGAACTAGTAGAGTCGTTTTAAAGTCCCATAGTAGATTTGCTCATGTCCCATCATTATAAACTGTTGCTCTGTTGGCTTTTCTTCACCAGCTGCATGATAAGAATGCCTCATCATTAAAAGTCCTTGTTACAAGAAAGTACAGACAAGAGAAAGTAAGAAGGTGAAACAGCAGGGTAAAGACCACCAGAGACCTCCTGCTGATAATCACTCCTGGCTGTGCTGCTGTGCTGCAGCGAGAGGAAAGAACCAAGGTGCCTTATGTTGAAAGGATCCTTACGAGACCTTTAAGGATGCCAATATTATCCTGAACTTTAAATAAAAAGGATTTTTATTGTTATTATGTCAGACTCAAGAATCATGAGAGTGTTTTTAGCAGCGGTGCAATTTTAGATATTGACTTTAAAAGGCCAAACATCCACATTAAGAATGGTTTATTGATGCATTTACAAAAAGTAAAACAGAAACTCAAATTTACCTGCTGGGAGCACAATATTCCCGATGCCGGCTTTGATTATTTCTACTTTCTCTCCGCAGCTCACGGAAACGTCTTTGTCAGAAGAGCACTCCTTTGTAGCACTTGTTTGCTGAGGTATGTGTGATTTATAATTCAAGGCGCTCCTACACAGGAAGATATTTAGAATGAGAGGGGGGAAAAAGTTAAATAAGTCCCTGATATTTGTTTGCTCAAGTACTTCAATGTGTTTAACTCTGATTTTGGCTCACAGTGGAGAATTAGGAAGTGTTCCAGGACCCACGTGATCCTGCTGTAATTGCACAGAGAACGCCACGAGCAAGACCTGAATAGAGATTAGTCCTGTTACTTGAGCTTTGATGTAGGGATCTAGAGCAGAGCCAACATTTCGAAATGACTGTCACCTGCTGTGCTGCTGTGTATCCCCGAGGACGCTGTGATCATTGGCAGGTTGCTGCAAATCAGACAGACACTTGACTGCTTCTCAATAACAAAAACAGAGGTGCTCAGGAGAAGCAGCTCTTCTTTTTTTTCTGTATTTGTGAACAGCTCTCAGTGAGATCAGTGAGTGTCCAAACGTGAAAACATTTATTCAGAAAGGATGTTTATGGGTTTGTCCACAGTGTTAAGCCTAAAGTATACAAAACACAGCGTTAATTTGTCTTGTGCTCTTAAAGAGGAGACTCGAGGACACTTTGTGGATGTCTAAGCACCTCCATTGAAGCATTTTTGCCTGTTTCTCTGATAAAGTTATGTAAATTCATTTGTGGTGCTAAAAAATCCCCTGAAAACTGTAAGCAAATAGCTCCTTCATTACCAATTACAAGTGCAAATTGCCTCAGCTTTAAAATTAATCCTCCAAAGCTGGCACCTTTGCACCCTAAAGCCTCTTTATAAATGAAGCATTCTCTGATCTTATCTGAGTTTCCAGGCTGGGGGAAAAAAAGCTCGGTGTTGCTTACCTGGCTTGCTGGTGACGATACTGTATCTTAGCAGCAGCGTTCAGAGGAAGAGGAAAATTAATTGTAGAAAGTCGTTGCACCGCCTTTGCGGTGAACCTTTGAGGGAGTGTGGGTGGTGAGTGTTAGTGGATTAGACACAATCTCAATTTGCCAAACTTCAGCCGCAAATCACTATTAAATAGACAAAATGGGTTGAATGGTACACGTGTACCATGTGTAGGGATATGACAGACACAAAGAGGTGTGTGTGTGTGTGTGTGTGTGTGTGTGTGTGTGTGTCATTCCTGTAATGTAATGCAGCTAATATGAAGGTGCTGTAACTCACTGAATTCATGATCTCCCTGCATGATCTAACATTCAAACAACTCAAAGTATCTCATTATTTACTATCAGAATTTTTGAAGAGAGGGTATTGTACGGATGACCTGAGAGCTCGCAGCGCTGCAATTTAAGAAAACACGTGCAAAAAGACAAAACGCAAGCAAATTAAGACAACATGTTCATCGATTTGACACATGCACAGCATTGAAAAAACGTGCTGCAAAGACCGCAACAGCACATTAGAAAGACGCACTGCAAAGATCGCAACGCATTAGAAAGACGAGCCAAAAGACCACAACACAACACATTAGAAAAATGGGCCACAAAGATCACAACACAACACATTAGAAAGTTGCGCTGCTAAGACAACAACACAACACACCAAAAAAACACACTGCAAAGACCGCAACACAACACATTAGAAAAACGTAATATATTGCATTGTGTTGCATTATTCTTTGATACAATTGTCATAATTGTTTTTTATACATAAATTAGACCGCAACACAACACAATAGAAAGATGCCCGGCAAAGACAGCATCACAACACATAAGAAAAATGCGTTGCAAAGACAACAACACAGCACATTAGAAAAACGCTCTGCAAAGACAATAACACAGCACATTAGAAAGACGCGCTGCAAAAACCGCATCACAACACATTAGAAAAATGTAATGAATTATTGTTTTGCATTATTATTCGATGCATTTGTCATAATCATTTTTTATACATAAATTATGGCCATAGAATGCAACTGTAGGAAAGAATACTTCCAAATAATGAGGGGGGATGCTTTAGTGTGTGATGTCATACTTGTGTCCGTAGTGGTTGAAAATGTCCTGGAAAATAATTTTAGAGAAAGAGTGGGAACTCTTCTTACTGATTACAAGTGTTTTTATTCATCTATTTTAGGTGATCACTCTGGGGTTACTCTTTAACCAATTTCCTTATTGTGTCTGTTTTTTTTTTTTTTTTTTTTTTTTTTTTTTTTTTTTTTTTTTTTTGTTCGTTTGTTTGTTTTTTTACACACAGGTAAAAATAAAATGACCAAACATTACCCATCTGGGTCTTGGAAAAGGAGAAAGGAAAGGTTTACGATTTTTTGTCTTTAAGTCCTTTAGACGTCATTCACAGAAGCTTCACAGTATATTATTCTACATCTGACCAAGTGTGATGAGGTCCAGCAAGCAGCCCTCTAGTCTGCAGTGACTGTAGGTTTTCTACTCCTGACCATGCATTTGCATAATGGAATTATAGGCTCAGCCATGCTATGTCTTTAGTGGACCATTAGGCAGGCCTTTACTGGATTGTAATTAGTGGCTTCTGCCCTTCACCTTCATTAGCATGCAAATGAAAATTCTCAACACCAAGAAATATTTGGCACATTGGGAGAAAAATGCCAAAGTGATTAACAGGCAATCCGTATTGGAATTGTTCGTTTATATCTATCAGTTCGGAGCACTTGGATCAGACGCTGCAGAGCGGCTACAGGTTGATCTGAACGAGCAGCTGGTTGAAATGAATTTAGATGACCTGAGAGTTCCTTTTTACCAAAAGGTCTTTGGCCTTATCGAGGAAATTCAACCTGAGGATCTGTCTTAATATGACTTAGCCTTTAATCCCATAATACACTTTTTTTCAGATTCAAGGCCATTTCATGCCTTCTTCCACCTTAGAACTCATAATTTTATTACTTACACCTTATTTTGCGGACACACAAACTCAGACTTTCATGGATATTTTAACACCTTCCTAATAAGACGTTGAACTTGAACTTCTAAACTATCTTGCAGCATTTGCAAGTCTAATGCGACTCATTTGAATTAAATGCTGCTTACTATGAATACAATTGAACTTTCAAGACATGTCAGACGAGACCCTGCCAAAAGTAGCCGTGGACATACACACATTAATCACAGGAGGGAGCCGCTGGGCAGGCCTGTGAAAACATCCTTCCAGCGGTGGCACATGGCAGAGAGAGAGGTGAGGCCCGGGGGGTCGCTCTCCTTTTGTTAACCCTGTCTAATTAAGAGTCGAATGTCAGCACAGGGAGACAGGTTGAAGGCAGCACCGGTCGCTTTACTGCAACAAATTATCCACTGTATGAAGCTGTAATTGATTTAAATATGTGGAAGCCATCTGTGAGGATAGATAAGTCTGAAACTTCAGGTTACAGTTTAAACCATTTATTCATAAGGCTTCATTTACATTTCAGAGAGGCGAGACGTCAGTGTCAGCGCTGTCACTGCGCAGAGGAACAACATGAGCCGTAATTCACAGGATTCATAATCGAACAGATTCAGCGATTATCACAGAAGCATGCTCTTTACTTTCAGTCAATTTGAAAGCTTATTTAAAATCTTTTCAATCAGAATAAATGATGTGGGTGTGACACCTGTGTGCAAGTAAAGGTGCCATTATTCTAATACCTGCTTGTACATTAATGACTTTAATGCATCAGAAAGACTCAGCGACTCGACGGCCCCTGGAATAATGTGTCAATAAACAGATAACCATGGAATATGAGCATGAGGTGCAAAGTGTTGTGTGTTTTTTGTGCATAGATGATTAATCCAACCTCTTTTAACTATACACAATCAACTAACACACACATCTGGTCTCATCAGTTTCCGCCTCTCTTACTGACACTGATCCTGTCATGTATGGAAAGTATTCTCAACGGTTCTTAGTGGATGCCTCACAGCAGGAAGGTGTGTGGTTCAATTCCTCGGCTGGGCAGGCGGCTTTCTGTGTGGAGTTTGCATGTTCTCCTCATGCATGTGCCACTTCTCTCCAGATTTGATGTACCCCACCTTGTGACCATCCACAGGTGGGATAGGCTCCGGCACCCTGTGACCCCAAAGAGGAAAAAAAAAAAAAAAGGTAGAAATGAAGGATGGAGGAATTCCATATGAATACAGTGGCAGCCAAAGTTATTACAGCACTTGAAATATTTATGAGGTTTTAGTTGTTGTTGTTGAATTGTCCATTAAAATACCAATAAAACAAATGGAACATCTACAAATTTATCCTTATGTCATTATGTAGGGTTATACCACAGAATAGAGCCATCATAAAGAGATTTAGGTCATTTTCCTTAGTTAAAAAAAAAAAAAAAAAAAAAAAAAAAAAAAAAGATAATTGAAACTGATGGACTGGCCCCCTCAGGTCTGGACCTCAACGCCATACAGCAAAGGGAACAGATCTATTTAAAGGAAAGACTTTGTCTTGCTTTGCAGAAGTCATGGAATAACAGCAGTGTTGAAATTCTCAGGAAGTATATCTACACCATGTCATGTCACCGAGACATGTGCTGCTGTAAGTGCTACAAAAGGAGGACAAACCAAATATTAAAGCATTAGAAATCATTAATATTGATGTGCTCTATCCAAATTTAAATTCTGTACACTGTTTAGCACCTGTAAGAACCTGTAATATATAACTGTCATATAATGCAGGCAGTAAGGAGTTAAAAGAAAAAAATCTGCAAATGTGGTGAGAAAAATTTACTCAAGCCATGTTTCTTAAAATAAAAATCCAACTTAACTCAATAAACTAATCAAGCACATTTTCTTACCCCATTGTCAGATTTTGTTTAACTCTTTACAAGCAACTCATGCATCAGTTTTCTCTTTTAATATCTTGAAATAGGAACTTATCAGGAAAATGTGACTCATAGACCATGTAATAAGACTTTTTCTAAAAAGAAAAAAATACAACAAAAACAATTAGATTTTTCTTTTCGCAGTGCAGTTGCCTTGAAATTTTGAGTTTTTGTTACCTTGTTGTTTTTACAGTGTATGGTGCACATTTATACTGTGGGAAATCATAGGTTGGTCTGCATGGGTTTTGCTGAAGTTCCAGGTCCTTATGAGGGCTGATAAGTTGTCAGCCTCATATTTAAGGGTTTGACTTTTGGCGGAATTATTGCATTATTTTCCAACATAATCCCCTTCAGTAGCTGTACGCTTTTGCCAGTGATGTTTAAGGGCCTCAGTGCTACTTTTAAAGAAGTCTTTTTCCTGACCGTTCAGAAAGTCTTCCACTGCATGTATGACGTCATCATCTGACCCAAAGTGGGTACCGGAAATGGCCTTTTTCAGTTTTGGAAACAGATGAAAGTCTTGTGGCGCAAGATCAGGTGAATAAGGCAGATGCTCAATCAGTTCAAAGCCACAATCATTAATGGCAGCCATGGCAATGACAGACTTGTGGACAGGGACATTGTCCTGGTGGAACAACACCCCTTTACTGAGTTTTCTCAGTCGCTTGAGTTTAATATTTTCCCTTCACTGCCTAATTAGTGATGAATAATATGTGCCATTGATTGTTTATCCCTTCAGTCATAACAATATCATGGACTTTATTGACCATTTCTGGGGTTGCAGCAGTGACAGACCTTCCAGGACGGGCGTCATCCCCAAGGCTCTGCCTGCCACACTTAAATTCCACCAACCACCTTTTCACTGTAGCATATGAAGGGTCATCATTTCCCTAGTGTTGCTACCGTATCAGTATGGATATCCTCAGTTGCTAGACCTTTCTTATGCAAATATTAAATCACTGCTCTTTCAGCAATTTTGTCCATTTTGCAAAAGTCACTTGCCTTGTTTACTTTAGAGAGCTACCTCTTCAACATAAACTGACCAAGTGACACCGGTCTTCAGGTACACAGCCTTTAAATAGTCAGGGAACAGTAGAGCTGAAAGACATCCCTGCTTAACTTCTTCAGTACGAGGCTCACAACTTATCAATCAGCCCTCGTAGTTCAACTGTATTCACAAGAAATGTTCTACAGTCATGTGTCTGAATAAAATGGATGATTGTTGCTGTTGTTATTTCTTTTTTTAGAAAAGTCGTGACTGATTGTTCTCCACATGAACTCAAAGCCCAAACATCTGATGAGGAACATGCACATGTGATTTCGGCTCACAGTAGTGGACTTTGATGTGAAGTTTTAAACACATTAACTCACAAATAAAGATGGATATGTTCTATTCCATGAATCCATCCTGTGTTTACTTCATGCTGTGTGTTGCTGTTAGATGCAAATGAAAAGATGTCAAAAGGCCTTATATTGCTTTGTGCTTCATCTGCTGCTTAGGCGGCTGTGCTGCAGCACCACAAAGAAACAGTCATTTATATTTATCTATGTAGGAGACGCACATGATGGAGGAAAAGATGTAAGAACTTTCTGATGTCCAGGCACTGATTTATCCCAGTTATAACAAAGAATTATATTTTTAATGTCTTATTGTGTTTGATGTTTAATGTGATACTTGTTAACTATTCTTTCTTACACAGAATTTCAATAAAAAAGATCAGCTGCTCATTCTGGCACAGCTGATGTATGGTGAAAGAGTCCAGTTGGAGTAATAATGAACTACCTGTAGAGAAGAACGCAAATACTTTCTGTGAACCTGCCGCGTCCAAAGTCTTCATAAGTATTTCAAGAACTTGGAGTTCTTGAAATACTGCCACTGTGGTATTTCTTTTGAATGTGATTTACAGAGCACAACAGCAGATTGCACTGAATACCCTGAATTAAAACATCTCAGGTATTCAACATAAAAAGGACATTACATGTTCATCACAGAGAGAGAATTCAGAAATATTCTGTGGCTGATTTTTGAGAGCATACAGTCTTTCTTTTTTTTTTTTTCAAATCTTCAAGGATGAAAAAATTAATGATGCTGGTGACTAACTCATACCAGTTAACTATTACTTTCTTTGAGAGTTGTCAGATGAGTTATTTTTAAATCATGTTTTTAATTTGTGTTCAAAGTTCAATTGTTTTAAATTTCAAAACTGCTTATGTTCGGACAAACAGCGTATAAAGCCAGGGTTTTATTTCCCTTAACCACCTGCTTTCCATCCATGGACAACAAGTCCAACTAGTTTTACCCAGGGGTTATTTGAACCCAAACAACACGCATAAGGCCTGGTGAAATATTTGATCATTTTTGGTCTCATGAAAAATTCCCAAAAATGTCTACATAGTGCCCCCCTGAATTTACAATTTCTAAAGACAGCCCAACATAAGGGTTGAACATACAGCTATTAAAATGGGCAAGCATATGTATAATGTCAAAACCTAAGAAAAAGGTCCTCTTGCACCAATTTCTGGAACCCAACAGGAAGTCGGCAATTATGATTTAAACTTATGAACTTATATTTTTTAATCTGTTCAACTCCAGAATCGGTTTGGGTGTTATACACACATTGAGGATGAAAAGATGTCAAAGGATTTTCATACCTCATGGGGTGTTTCTCTGGTGCCGAGTCAAAATCTGATGTCTCACCATGCACGACAAAGTCACTGCAACTCCTTCATTTAAGGTCCAATCTGCTTCTGTTTCCATAAACATGATCAAGGTCCACCTCCTAAAACATCTATAAAATTCTCTGCCACCGATATAGCGCCATGCTCTGGAAAAACCTGGTTCTACCTTTGAAATACATTGCCTGATCCTTTACCCAGTTTTGCACATATGATCATGACCTCACTCTGGACTGACCGACACATAGATTTGGATGATATGAAGAGCACCACCTATTGAACACAATCTGCATTTACTCCCCGGAACACCAAACCAACCAAACATGCTTTAAAAAAAATTCCCTGATGATCTCACATTAACAGTCTTGAAAATGAAAACTGCATTAAAGTCACAGTGACACTTAGTGGTTAAAAGCTAAGCTGCAACATGCTGTTTAATTAAAATTACGAATGCATGCATACAGAGATCCTGCTGCATGTCATGGCAAACACAGGGCCAGACAGGCGCACGGATGCAAGGAGCTGTTTATCACAGCTTGTGGCTTTGAAGTCATTATTATTTTTCAGGAGTTCCAGTTTGGTTGTCTTTGTTTCATGCAGGATCTGTATGTTTGAACTCATTGTTCTCCACAACAGTAAAGCAATTATCCTTAATATACTTCTTTACTTTCTTGCATTAAGAATTTTTTTCTAATTTCAGATTATTATTTATTTATTTATTTATTTATTTATTTATTTATTTATTTATTTATTTATTTATTTATTTATTTATTTTTAAATTGCCAGTCTAGAAACTCAGAAATCACTACGGGATGGCATTAAATAGGTGGCCGGTGTACATTTTATTCTGTTTTATTACCAGCAAACATCCTCACAGGAGCTTTGAATAAAGTTTTTAATGAGTTTATGGCCTTTTGTGACCAATTTCTTCCATCAAGTCAAAAAAATAACACCACCACTGCCAACAACAAATGATTTATTATTTATTTATTTTTAAATAAAATCACATAAATCTTTATTTATGATTATACTTTTGGCTGCCCAGGGTTCAAGAGTTCAGATGGAAAAAGTGAAAATGATGGTCACTCACCCACCAATTGTTCCCATACTGGAAATTAAGTTAAATAATTTTGTTTAAGGTCCAGTGGGTGCATTTTTTCTTTGGAATTTATTTTATTCCTTCAAAAAACCAATGGCATCATCGCTCAGAAAAGACAGCTTGCTCAATAATTCATACAATTAGTTTTTCTCCTTAAGCAAGCTCTCTTGTTTCGGTAACCTGCCTCCACCTTTGCACTGGCCCCTGTCTTATTAATCAGCCCCCATCGATTTAGTGTTGAAACTAATTAAAGCCCTGACATGTGCAGTTGATTCCAGACATCTGTATGTGTCACGAATGCAAAATCAAGCCCTCACTGCCACTCTCTAACTCAGTGAAACTGACACCCGCAGAGTAACTTGTTCTACAGCAGCTGAGGAGAAACAAGCACTCAGTGTTTTTTTTTTTTTTTTCTGCAGATTCCTCAGGACAGTGTTTGAATGCTAACAAGCACGTCTAAAATGTTTGTTTCTTTGTATTGATTCTTCTGCCACGGACGCATTCAGACTGTGGACTCAGAGGGACAGCTTTCGAAAGCTGTATAAATGATTTTCCAATCAATAAAATCATCTTACAATCATTACTTTTGGTGACCTTGTTTTGGTTGAAAGTCAGGTGATAAGAGGGATGGTGTAAAATGAACAAGTGGTTATGCAGATTTGAATCCATGTCAGCTCTGCGATCAGTCATGACATTTTACCCAAGCAAGTATCTAGCACAAAGACCAAAGAGTGTCATTAATTCAGCTCTCATCAGTGTACTTTCAGCAGTGGTGTACTCAGAGGTTGTGCATGAAGAGCAATCCCCTGAGAGATTCAAGACGGTCCTTAAAATGCATCAACAGACACATCTTTGATATCTTTGTATAACATGGCTGTCAGCATGCTGTTGCCCCATGGCCATATATATATATATATATGTATATATATATATATATATATATATATATATATATATATATATATATATATATATATATATATATATATATATATATATATATATATATATATATATAGCTGAATTCAGAGCAAAAAGTAACAAGAGCTTTGATAGAAATATTTTGGCGTAAAAATAAGAAGTTTCCCTCAGAAATAATACTAAAACAGTCTGTGAGGACTGTCTGTTGAAGTGGATCCCAGCGACACCTTTTGGTTGGAATTGCGCACACACTGTCATGATGTCATGACTCATAACAAGGTGTGTGTTTGTTTTGGAAACAAATGGAGATTTTCTTTTTAACACTACTTTTCTTTGTTCATGACAACTTTTTACCAGGTACAACGTGACGAGGTAAGGTATTTATCAACAGTTACACAGCGCTGTTGTTTGAAACATGACAACAAGCAAACATTGTCAGTTTGTACTGTAATTTAGTACCCGGCTATTTTAGTTCCATTTGCAGCCCAGTGCTCTGAGACGCATCATATGCTAACGTGTAACATTAGTGAATCCTCATGCCCTGCTTATCAACCAATCAGAGCTAACATATCCTCCCTCTTCATTTTATTGACAGACTCTCAAGTTTGAACACATCACTGCAGAATAACTGCTGCATGTGGGTTTAGCCTTTAGCTCATGGTTTAGCCTTCAGCCAGGGCTCTATCACTGTCCCGTTTAGCTTTCTTCTGCTGTGACATCCTTTTTCTGTCTGACAGGTTAGCTCCAGTGTCCACCATCACTACTAATTAATCCCAGAAATCGTTTTTATCAGAGAAAAACACAGATCTCTCTTCTCACTGCTAAACTTCACCAGCCGGCATGGTGTTGTCATAGAGCTGTGAATCAATCCAGTCCTGTCTGACCTAATTGAGAAGTTAAGAAATAGCATTATGAATAGCATTTAGAAATAACCTATATTGATGCTTCAAGATCACTTAAAAGTTCTCACAGTCCCTTTAAAGACAGTGTTGGTAATCAGATTTAACCACACTTTTTTATTCTGGTTAAAATGATCTTTATGTCTCTATGGCAATTGATGATGGAGCTCGAAGTATGGGAGGGTGGGGGTTTAACTGAATCCTGAGGGGATGCTGCATTGAAAGTCATGCTAGTTTTCTTTGATTACCAACCTTGCCTTTAAGTAAAGAACAGAAACTCCAAAATATGCACGTAGTGAAAGTAATCAAGTAAATATACTTTGACTAATCAGATACACTGAAGTAAATCCAACTATAGAGGTTGAGGGAAGCTCTTTGAGGCAGAGGATAAAAATGAATTATTCATCAAAAATTATAGTAGTAATAATAATAAATAAATAAACTAAAAAATCTCAAACAAGTCATTCATGTAAAAAAAAAAAAATGTAACAAACTGTTGCTTACACTTACTACACATCATCACATTCACTGAAATCAAACTCAGGGTTGCAATATATCTTGCCCTCTTGATTTAAAATGATGGAAAATTAATTATAAGTGCTTACATCCTGAAGTCTTTGAATTTGAAACGGGCTCTGAGTGTAAAATACTGTTCAGGTTGTGGCACTTCTGGTGTGAAAGGCCTCAGACAGACAGACAGAATCAGTAATGCTCTAATCATCTCACACACCATACAGAAGGAATAAAGTCAAGGCTTTGCTCCCGGCTCTTTAACAGCAGCTCCATGTTTTTAAAATGTATGGTTTGTGATGTAAATGATAAACACTCATTCATTATAGTATAAACATGCATAACTAGACTTCATGCCCCTAAAATGAATATGTGCTACTTAGAGTAGCAGTGGTGGGTAAACAATTAGTGTATTCAGCCCTTTAATGATGAAGCTTCCCACTACCCCTATTAAGACATGGCATCTTTATACAGTTTATCCCCGCTGTTTTATGAATTCACAATTACACCTCATTAATGTGTCATTTGCATAATTACAAGGAATGGGGACACCATTCACAGTGGGAATACACACTACCTTGAAAAAAAAAAAAAGATGCAGCACAGTGTAGTGAGCTGTGGCGGTGGTGCTGTTTGGATGCTGTGTTCGTGTTTTTCAGGTTATTAATTATGAATTCATAGCTTTAAATCTGGTACAAAGTTCACTTCTGAATGAATGTTTTGTGGTTCAAACAAAGCAGCTGGGATTCACAAACCTGAACGCACCTCCCTTCATATTTTATTTTCCCGGACATTTTCAGCTGCATTAATTCTTTGAATTTAATTCTGTCTAATCATGGGCATGCAATAGAGTGTGAAAAAGTGTTATCTCTAATATAAGCTATGTGAAGAAATTCGACAAAAAGGCTTGGAGGGCCTGTGCAGGTACTTTAACCCAGCCTCTCTAGGTTATTTGTAAGATAAATGAAACCACAGAAACAGATGACAGGTCTTTAGCTCAACTATAAAATGCAATTAACCAGCAAATGAGGCCAGGCAAGCCGCTCTGACCATTCGGCATGAGCAACAGCTAGAGGGGAAGGAGGAGAATGGTAATTCATACCCAATCTGCAAACTGCTCCAGCGCCTTTGCTCCATTGATAAATGGCATTTGACGCTTTAACTGCTGCTGATTTGGGTATTCAGAGGTATTTAATCCAGATTTCTACAAATTCCTTTCATTGCCTGAAGATGGAGAAATAATCAGAGGTGGATTTTTCTTTTATTGCGCTCTTTTTGCTCGTTTGTTTCACTTTAGGTTTAGAGACTGTTCTGAGATGGGCCAGTTTGCCTAGAGTTTAGACACAAACAAACGTAATGTTAAAGGATTTTCTTTTTTGGAAACACAAATCACTTGAGCTCATATGTCAGTATGGCTGAACGTCTAAGCTGTTCCTTGAGGTTACATTACCAGCTTACAGACCACAGTGTCACCAGCAGAAGTCAGGTGTAAGGTGGACAGTAACAATGCTAACTGACTTGACTGCTTTTATTACACACTTTTTTGAGAATCTGTAAATTATTATTATTTTTTTTTAGGAATTGACTGTTTTCTAATATATTACAATTATTTAACCTGAGTTATATTCATGTCTATTTATATTCATGTTACTCGCAATTCTTGCTCTGAAGTCAGCTGACAGTATGCAGATTTAACCCTTCTTCTCTTAATGGTATAAATTGTTTTGCATGCTCAAGCAGCTGTCACTCGATGTCTTGTTTGTCTGAATAGCATTAGAATTAGCTTTTTATTTATTTTTTCTTTATGTATTTTGGCACATCACCTGTGCATTTTTATCGTATGTTTACATTATAAGGCCAAACACATGACAAACGTTAACACATGTTAAATCCCATGGAAAACAGGAGTAAAACAAACAAATAACCAAACAATGAATTTACTGCTCAAAGAATAGAAAAGTATGCTTCACTGTCTTATAGTGTGCCTTTAAGCGTCTTCATTTAATGTCAGCAGATTTTACATGTTTCAAAAAAAAAAACAACAACACCATAGCCTTCATGTCGCATAAACATAAATGCTTGGACCCCTCACCCGTTACCATCTAGTTGGCATGGTTTCATTAGCTTCTCTACCGAATATTTTTTAATATAACAACTTTTTGTCAGCAAAATGTGAAATGAACTAAAGATAATGGGTAAAAATAGGGGTTAAGATAAAAGTCTTGTAACCGCTCTACTGTTTGTTAAATGTGTTCAGTGCAGATGTTCCTACTGTGCTGACAGTCAGTGAAGGCATCAGAGAAGGCTGTAAGCTGCATGGAGTGCAGCAGGCGGGAGGGGCCGAGGTGTATGAGTGAGAGTGTGCAAACTGAGAAGTTAGTAATTCTTTAGTTTCATTGTTCATTCATTTGTTTTTGTTACACTGACTGGTCAATAAAACTTGTGTTCATGAATCGGCTCGTCAGCCTTTCAGTGTTCGCAAAGATGTTACAGTAACAGCAACCTGTTGTGAGCAAAGTGAGAGAAATGAGAATAAAGATGTGCTTGTTTTGTTTTCCAGCCGCTCCCATCCCAAACACTGCCACAATGCTCTGTTTCCCTCCTCACCCCACCCCCACAAAGCTGTGCTGCAACAACAGGCTAGCACTCCTCTGAGGGGAAACAAATTACCCAATGACAAGACATCATTTCGCCAAGGGGGCTGAGAGGGGGCCAATCAGATTCCAGCAGGTGCCATGGCCCCAGTGGCCTCTCCTCTGCCTTCGCCAGAGGTCTGGACTACTGGAGCTCTCTGGCATGCCGGCTGTTTTCCCCTTTGTTTGGTTTCATAAATACAAGCACAGAAGTAATAGTCCCTGCCTAATTTTTGGTATCTTATCAATAGTATGGGCACCAGCTCCTTCATTTCCCTGGAATCCATCTGAAATAAATGTTTTGTGGATGAAGATTTGGTGAATTTCTGAAAGTAAAGCCTGTTAACAGATGACATGATAATAAGAGGCTCAACAATGTCAGCGGGTGTCATCCTTTGGGCCCATAAATGTTCTTGACCTAATCATCCCACATATATTTCAGAATATAAACACATCACATCAGCTCCTGTGTGAAGCATAAAGGCGGTCTGTCAGGGAAAATCGTACAGCTTAGTGTACCGCCCACCTTTCCCTTCCACACGCAGCCCACAAGCCCCACTGGTCGGATACCTTGCCAAGGCCTTTTGTTCTCAGACATAATACATCTTTATTAGTATAATCCCGCTGCTCCTGTGCTTTACTCACACTCCATTAGTCTTTATCCAAATCATGTAGTTACAAACAGACTGTCATTGAAGGCAGGCAGGAAGGAGAAATACTCTCTGGACAGCCACAACGGATAATTGCCCCAAACTTTCCAACTAACTGTTTAGTTGAATGAAGTCTGAAAACCCTTTGGCATGGAGACAACAAGCAGCCCACTTTCAGAGCTGAGCGCTCAGATGAAAAACCTCTTTCTGACACTCACACTGTAACCAGACAGAGGAAACCTGGCTCAGCTCGCTCCCTGATTCTCCTCCCATGTCTGGGTACAAGAGTGTGCACAGGGGTCCTGAGATTTATGGCAGCAGCTCAACATAGCTGGTAGGGGAAAGTCTTTAGGGGTTTCCACATCCCTCCATTTGTTTTGCACATTACTGATGTTTCCATTAATGTGCTGCGAGCATCCCCTCGAGAAGCACAGATAGGGCTGTTCTCAAGTTCAGGCTTCATTTAGTTTTCCCCCCTGTTCTTCTCTGGAGATAAAGCCTGACACACAGACCTCTCCGGCTCTCCTGAGGAGCTATTAATACAGGAAGAGGAACAGAGGAGAGGAGGGGGCAAGCCCCAGATCCACCTGGCAGACCAAGCACTGCCATGTTTGTTTGGATCGTACATGTAAAATGGATGAATAGGCAAACAATAGGTTTAGTAATGGTGGCAAACCGATGCTTTCCAGGTCCCTGATGAGCAGTGGATCCTCCCTCACTAATCAACACACCTCCAAGCATCATTAATAACACAGAGAACCTCTTACATTGTTTATCATCCTGAGGCCTTCTCCAAATAATGTTGATCATCCTCCGCATTTCAAACACAGCTTTAATAGTCGCTACAAAAGCTGGAAAAAAGACTCATTTTTATTACTTATATTTATAACATTGTGGTAGATATTTCACTTTTGATCATGTTCGGATATTTTGAGTGCATGTGTGACACCTCAAGGCCTCCCTATGATCAAAGCCATGGGAAATATTATCTATACCCTAAGAACGATAGAATACATGTAAGACTAATTCAACTAAAGGACTCTCACAAAAGAAGGACAACATATCTCTATAAGACTAAAAAGAGCACTGCCCAGACAATTATAGTTTAACTAGAATTGTCTGGGCAGTGCTCTCTTTGAAGGCCTCCCTCTTCCACATGCAGCACCTAAAAGAGGAGGTGCTCTGTTTTAAGGTTTCGGATGTTTGTATTAAACGTGCAGAATTTTACCTCTACATGTTCATATGTTGTAGAAATCCCCGAATCTGTCCGTAAACTGATCAAACTGGTCCATTCTAAAAAAAAAAAGAAATAAAATAAAATAAAATAAAATAAAATAAAATAAAATAAAATAAAATAAAATAAAAAATTGCATATTGGAGGGGACGGGCCTCAAACACCAAGGTCTGCCCATAGCTGCATAACTAACAGGCCTCCAGAGGGCTGGCCAATCAGAGGGAAGGGGGTTTGTGTAGCGGGGAGCCTTAAAGAAACAGGAGCTTAACAAAGTGTTTCAGGCAGAAGCTGAAATAAAGGTTTTATAAAACACCAGTGAGCGGGAAATAGGCATTTTTTTTTAACTGTAAACATTTCATGTAAAGGAGTACCAGAAGGAAAGTATGAAGACTAAAAAAAAACAATACACCAGGGGTCTCAAACTCAAAGTACCTGAGGGCTGCTGAGCGTCCGGTCTTGTCACAAGGGGGCCACTTACAATGTTCAAAAAAAAAAAAAAAAACCTTCGACTGTTCAAAACCATTATTTCACAGCCATATTTGTCTTTTCTTGCTGTCGGACACCTGTGAGCTTCTTCTCAGACAGCTAGGCTCTGAGGGAGGTGGTTCAGTTGGAACCCTCAGTAAATCTTGAAGATGGACATCACTCAGTCTGGGCCTGTTCTTTGATTTGCCCCCTTTCTTGCCCTCTTGAATATATGTTGGTGAATTGACAGCTCTTTCTGCACTTGCAGCTCATTGCTCCTTTGCATACTGCTCCGCATGTTTAGTTGAATAATGTAGCATGAGGTTGAACTCTTTAACTCACCTTAAAGTCCACAGAAATAACCATTCTCACACTTCTCCTAAAACACTCTGTGCCTGACATCAACCTTTCTTTTGGCCTTTGAAAGAGACATCCTGCTAACATTGTGCTGAGGATGTATGCAGCGTGACAAATGTTTTTTTTTTTCTTTTTTTTTTTCTTCCATTTGGGTTCACGCAGTGATTTTACTGGGAAACTGGATATTTCTTCCCCAGTCCCAGCACTAAACCAGGCCATGAACGCAGTGGGCTGGATTTCACTATAAATTGATATCAAGTGGTGGGCTGTATGAAATAGTTTCGCGGGCCATGAGTTTAAGACCCCTGGAGTACACCCTCTTTAAAGTCACTATAATGGAGATTTTTCCCCAACACCAGAAAAAAAAGGTAATCACCTTGCTTTTTCTTCCTCACTTGAACTAAAAACCTATTCTGATATGTGATGGTGCAACCCTGTCAAGAACTTTAGCATCAACTTTGAGATTTAACTGTCTGTAGGCTTGTAGCACAGAGATGGATCCTGTACCAATGACGTACTGCCAGTTAGACCTGTTCAGATCACCCCACAACCCCTCCTTTCTGATTTGTCCCTTGAAACGCCTACTGTCTCCAGGTCAGAGCCAGTCCAAGGCATGAGAATATTTTGTGTTGGGTCAGCGTAGCCACTGCTGTCAGGCTAGCATTGTATATCTGTTTCTCAACTCACCTCTTTTTTCTCTGACAGCTTGATTTTAGCTCAATTTTCATCCAATTCTGCTGCCTCATCATGCCGTTATAATGACACGCCCTACTCTGCCTCACATTGGCTCTGACCTTTAAAGTGACCAATCAGAAAGGAGGGGTTGTGGGGGCTGCCGTCCCTGCTGTATGACTTTGTAGTTCTTGCTCCCTGTGTGTTTTCCTCCCTGTCTCAAATGCCCCTCACGTGTTTCATCTGTGTCTTGTCTCACACCTGTGTTGATTAAACTGTCTATTTAGTCTCTGTGTTTGTTGAGTTTCTGGTCAGTTTGTCTCATCCTCTGGTCCTGTGTTTCCTGCTGAATTGTGACAGGACTGAATCATTCTAGAGGCTCCACAGACTCTTCAGAAAACATTTGACAGCTTTTTGAAACCTTTCTATAAACACTCTGTGGAGTTGCAGCATAGATTTGTTTATTGTCCATCTCTTTTAGCATCATGTTCATATCACCTGACAAACAGAGAAACAGAGATGAGTGAAATTTAAAGGGACTGTGAGGACTTTCTAAGTACTAATGAAAAAGTCTCTCTTCTAGATACACAGTATGCCTGAGCATATTCCACAACCTAACTGAAATTATCAGCACCGACATAGGTTATTTCTAATGTTTTAATGTTATTTCTAAATTCTGAAAATATGTCTTAGCTTCTCAATCTGGTTGGACAGGACCAAATGGATTTATGGTACATTGAAGTCTCTGTGACAACACCACACCAGCTGACAAAGTTTAGTAGTGAGAAGAGAGATACGTGCTTTTCTCTGCTGACAACAATTTCTGGTATGTATTTAGTAATGATGGTGGACACTGGAGCTGAACAGACTGACAAAAAAACGACAGAAGAGAAGAAGAAGGCTAAATGGGAGAGTGATAGGGCATGGGCTAAAGGCTAAACCACAAAGTAAAGCTAAAACACAAGCTAAAGGCTAAACCACAGGCTTAAACATGCGCTAAAGGCTAAACCCCAGGCTAAAGGCTAAAACATGGGCTAAACTATGATAATGTTTATTGCAGCCCACATGCAGCAGTTATACTGCAGTGATCTGATCAAACTTGAGAGTCTGTCAGTAAAATGAAGAGCAAGGTTATGTTAGCTCTGATTGGTCAATGAGCAGACAAATTTACAAACAGAATTGAAGAATTACAATTGATAAGTCATGATATGTGTAATGTAAAATTGTGGGTTTATTTGGCGTACCATTGTTTCTGTTATCTATCAGTCTTTTTTGTGCATATAAGAAGAGAAAAGAAACACGAGTGAACACGCTCAGTATTTCTGATTTTCTGATTGTGTCTGCACCTGATGGATTGTCACTTTGCCGTTTAATAACCATCAGTAGAGATTACTAAAATAAGTGTCCTTGTTAGTGAGTGTCCTCTGTGCTTAGTCACTTTGTTTATTCCAGATTTCCCCAAACAGTCCTAGAAAGCAAAACACATTCTTCAATCTCATGTTGTCTATCCAGGGAGTGATTATACTCAGACACAGACTATATGCAGCAATGTGGCCTGTCTTAACCACTGTGCCAGATTACTTTGCCATGCCTCAGTCTCCTCTGGCTGGCCTCGCTTTGCCTTCACATAAGGACAATGAAGAGAAGGCGATAAATCTTTATTCAAGCAATTATAGAGCAAATGTTATTTACACCACCTAATTGGGCCTGGGTATCTCTCTGCTCATAGAAATTAAGGCTCGAGGGGAGTTAAAATGGACACCAATTAATTTTTGCTGACAGAATCAGCAAAACAGCAAATGGCAACAAAGGGAGTTTCCCCTGGAGGAAGTGACTTTAGACGGAGGTGAGAATAACTCGACTAATGTAGTCACAACATCACAGCATTTCCATATAAATAACTTTGAAAGAAATAAGAAACTCATTTGCCCGCATGAAAAGAAATCAATTACGACAACAAACAGGCAAGCTCTGTTCCCCCAGACCTTGAAAAGCACAACAACGCGGTTCTAGTCCATTCTAATGCTTTGCTTGGATTCTGGTAAAATATGCATAATGTGTAGTGACGGACAGGGAGGGGTAACGTCAGCTAGTAAATGTCAAGTACACATACAGGACCACACACAGCTTATTAAAAAGCTGTCACTAGGAGAGGAGAAGCTAACAGGATGTACCAGACTTGATGAGGATTTATTACCCACTGCCATCTTTACTAAATGGCATTCTTAGACTCTCTGAGTCTTAAAATAAATCACCCTGCTGGTGTGAGCACCCCTGTGTGTGTGTGTGTATGCATGTGTGAGGGTATGCATGTGTGTTATTGGGTCACTTTTGAAAGTTCTTTTATTTAACATACTTTTGACAAGGTAAGAAATAATAAAGGGCTCAAAAAGAGGCCTCACTTTAAACTTGTAAATCAAATAATCAAGAGTAAACATGGGCAGCATGGGGTATCCTTCACTAAACTGTGGCTCAATGTCAGAGTTGACATTATAAATCAAATGGTTTACTGTCACCGCTCAAATTCTTTGTATACAGTCACATTAAGGGGAGCAGGGGAGAGGACTGGTCTGCATCTTTTCATGAGGCGCTCATGTTTTATATTTCTATTATGTAAGAGCTCTGATTTCTGGTTTTCCTGTGTCAGTTCATAAAAAATAAGATTGTTTAAAATGTGTTTGACAAAAGGTTGAGTTCTCATAAAACATCCAAAATATATCGTCCAGTTTAGTCTCACCTAACATCTTTGGATATATTTTAGCATAGCTAAAGAGAGGAAAACTGACCAGAACATTTCAGTGTGGTCAATGACTCAGTGCTTCCAGGAATTCACAGAATTGTTGGGGGCTAAAATCACTGATTTTGCAGCAGCTTTTTTTCTTTTCTTTTTTAAAAAAGCAAAAATATCAGAACTACTTGTAATTTATTCTTAATAAATACAGAAGTCATTGGAAATCAAAGGCAGCTTGATCCAGTGAGAACAGCATTGAGTGTTCTGAGTTAACTGTCACTCAGTGATGTCTCTTGCTCTCTAATATATATATATATATATATATATATATATATATATATATATATATATATATATATATATATATATATATATATATATATATATATATGACTACTGTAGCTGGCTGCTCTATTTTCTAAAACCAGACAGTCAGAGAAAAAGTAGCAACAGTAAGTACAGTGAATATTGGTCAAGCTCCCACAGACAATGTACATGAATACAGAAAAAATATGTCCACCCTGTCATGGGAAAATTCAAAGAAGCGTAAATACATTATAATTTCATGGGTTGACTGAGAGTGGAGATTTTTTGGCTAATGTGAGCCTTTAATGAGCACATGGTGGACCTTCACTTAGCCACATGATTTAGTTAGCAAGCTGACAGTGAACTGTTTATCAGATATGTTTTAAATTTCTGAAAGGTTTTAATATCAGCTGATATTTCACAATGACAGAGTGGACATGTTAAGATCGGCAACATCCAGCTACACACATAATATGATGAAAATTACGAAACATAAGTGTAAATATGTTTTCTGTTACTAGCCACTGTTTCAGGAAGGAAGACAGACTGCTGTAATGATGTCACTGAAAACATCAACACCATGAGGCACCACCTGGAGGCAAAGATCCACTCACATGACAGACCACACACTCACACACTAAAGAAGGCCACATGATACAGGCACAGAAATATTTTGACAAATACGGCCACAGCTGTAACAATAACATACAGTGAACAATGCAGTCAGTTGATTTTTATACCTCAGTGTTTTTCTTTTTTTCTAGATACTTTTAGCTAGAGTGATATTAAAGTGTGGCCCAAAGCTCTCTTATCAAACCTACATTTCATTATTTGCCTTTCACCTGCTGCCAGGAGTCAATGCAGCTTCTTTCACTCAGGGTATTTCAGAGTCAGACTGTAGAGCTGCTGCTCCACCTTTGTCAACAATTCTAAACCCAAAGCTTAAATATAGGTAATCATCTAAAATCAGAACACTCCTGGTTGCAGATGCTAAACTGACGACTTTTCAGTGAGTTGTTATTGGATGCTGCTGAGAACTTTGCTCATTCAATAACTTTAAATTGAAGTGGCCTGTGTGTCATCTGTTTAAAGGATGAAGTGATGGAATTCAATCTGCTGAACAAACTGGGAGCAGTCTTCATTTGGAGTAGAAATGAGAGGGGCACCAGTGGGAAAACGCAATATTGTCTGCTCTTCCCTCACTGGACAAGGTCAATTAGAGAAGGACATGGATTGGCAATCAAACCTGACACCAAAGATTGACTATGGTGATTATAACCATGCAGATGGGGGGCTTTAAAGGTTATTAATAATGATTTATGGAATTAATTAAAGAAGTAAGATAGGATTCTGTGCTTTAAATACATTAAAGTCCAGCTGAGGAACATTTACCACTTGCTGGAGCTCCGGTTATAAATGTGATATGTTTTGTGACTGGATGGTCTGTCATTTGGGCGGTGGTGGAGTTATGATGATGACTGAGAGAAGAGATGGATGATCTGAGGAGACGCAGCATAAATATCAGAAACAAGATTCAATGGATTGATTCTGAACATATTAGCCTGAAGCTTTAAACATAAATCAAACAGTTTATGACACATGAGATGTCTCTTAATAAAGACACGGTTTAATTATACTGATAATTATTCATCAGAGCAACTTTTCTCACCATCTTTTTTGTGATTGTTTGTGTGCTTCAGATGATGAGGGGGCTTTATGAGCTTAAATAATTTGCTGTGTCTGATGTTTATGTGTTTCTGTGTTATTTTCTGTCAATTCAGCATTAATTGTGCATGTGGAGCTCAGCTCCTAAATCATTTGTAAATTATTACGTCCTTAGAGTTAAGGGCACAACAGAAGGTTTTTATGATCCTTAATTGATAAATTAAAACTAACACATTCAATCAGTCTTTATTTGTGTGGCGCCCAATAACAACAAATATCTAGCAGGTCTAGACAAACACAAAACTGGATTTCAAACCCTTTATGCATTTAAATTCAAACAACCACATTAAAAGCAGCTTTATCTGTACACATCAAACTATATATATATATATATATATATATATATATATATATATATATATATATATATATATATGTATATATATATATATAGATATATATATATATATATAGATAGATAGATAGATAGATAGATAGATAGATAGATAGATAGATAGATAGATAGATAGATAGATAGATAGATAGATAGATATAGCTCTATGATTTTAAACAGTATGCTTGTTTTAAGCATACCCCTCTACATGAACACTTCTGGGCTTGTTTCTGTTGTTTCCTGAAAGGTGAAAATGAGGAGAAAATAGCTGCAGTAGAATGTAAATTGAGATCTGAAAATTATAGAGGTGACGAATGAAGTATTACCCGAAAAGAAATGTTTTAACACATCTTAACCAAACAAAAAATCTCAACTGCAAAAATTAAGAAGCGAGACATGTCTTAATGTTCTGCGTCCTCTTCATCTCTACCTGAGCCTGTCTGTGTTCATGACATCAGTTAGAATTTTCTTTAGCCTAAAAGAAGAATCTGGCATCTGAAAAAAAAAATGTCTGAGTTTCTCAGCTGTCGGCAGTTTCTTTGACCTACAGTATCATATGTCACAGGCACAGCAGTCTGGGAACTACAGGCGCTGTATGTGTGACTGACCCTCCAACGCTATGGGCCATCAGTTCCTCCATAGTGGACATGATCTGTCAGCTAGGTTTTTATTGTACTGTATTGAAAAACTTCCTGTAAGATGTAGCTCTGAAGGTGACCGATGTCTAAATGTTTTAAAGTTGAGGTGGCATGGATAGATTTTGCTTCTACTGGATTCTAACAAAAAAAAAGCTCATACATTGAGTGTTTCATTTTTTTCTTCTCTGTAGATACATTTTCATTGAAGAAACTGTTTCACCTTCTGTCATTTCCCTAAAGAGGGAGTATTCTGGTTTCCCATGTTTTAATCATGGATGTAAAATAACAACGCTTGATGTTCAAACTAAACGTGTGCAGGTTTTCAAATTGATAAAAATCCCTGAATCTCAGTAAACTGCTCAAAATGGTCTTTTTTGAAAATAGAAGAAATAGCAAAAGATCTTTGCAAGATCTTCTTCCCCCGACAGGACTCCAGAGGGCTGGCCAATCAGAGGGAAGGTTGTTAGTGGAACAAGGACACTTAAAGAGACAGCAGCTAAATTAAAACAGGTAAGACAGAGGTTAAAATAAAGGTTTTCTAAAAGACCAGTGTGAGAGAAATGGGGATTTAGAAACTACGGGGGCAACAGAGGGACAAAATAAAACCTAAAAGCACAATGCCCCTTCTTTAAAGGAATGTGCAACCCTGAAAGTGATCCCCCCCCCCCCCCCCAGTTTTTGTTTCAAATTGTGGGACGGCTCCTCTAGCTTGTTAATCATTCCCCATGCACAGTCAAAACTGACATGTTCGTTTGATGCATTACTGTGTAATGCTCCAGTAATTATTCTTTCCTTTAACAAGGCAGGCAGGCGAGACCAGGCTGCCCTCCTTCTCTCCCACGTCTCAGTCATTTATTTCTTCATTTTCTCTCAACTTAGGAACAATCTCAGTTGTACTGATGCATGGAAGAAATGTGACCGAGGGAGTGGTGCTCTTTAGCTAATGTAGAGTGGCTAATCGGTGTTATAGCACACTGAGCCCATGCAGCTTTTTCAAGCACACATGGTTGTTCTTTGAAGTGTTGATGTAACTAGAGAAGCTCGTCTTAACATGGAACCTATTTTCTGGTCTGTGTTTGAAAATTCATCCACACACACACGAGCCAAAAACGGCCTCCCACTGTTGTTGTTGTTCCACCGGCAAAGTTGGGGGTTAAAGGGCTTTGATTGAAGGCCCCTGATTGGTACATTTAAACTGAGGTCAGAGAGAGGCTCATTCACCTCTTACACACAGGATTTTCCCTGATGATCTTGCGATTTGAACCACATGACCTCCAGGTTGCCAGCTTGCTCTCATCTTGGTGCTAAATTGTATATCCTGCTGCAGCTCTGTGTGTCAGAGGTGTCGAGGTGTAATTACAGGTCAAAGCACAAGATTTACCACTGACTAGTAAGTGAATGTGACATTTTATAGGGTAACTTTCAGCTTTATCAGACTGACATAAGAATTTTATTTCTTTATTCTCATAAACCTATATTTATCTATCAAGATACTATTTGAAAGTGAGATTTAGATAGTTCACAATTCCAGAAGATTTCAGAAAATATTCACCTTCAGTTCTTTTATAGACATGAAAATATTGCAGTAGTATTGTCTGTATGTTAAGATGACTGTTTCAAAACTGTCTGTGGTTATTGGAAAACAAAGACAACACCAAAAGCTTATACATCATACATCTGATAACTGAGGCTGGACTGCTTTCAGAATATCAAGATATTTATCCATACTTTGACTATTTTCTCAGTTGTCATCAGTAAATATTTTGTAAAATGATTTAACCTACATGGCAAGCTTAGAACTTATTGATGGAATACATACAGGATGGATGATAATAAATATTCAACATGTGTATTTTTAGACCTTTGGTAGGCATTCAACATTGTAGACCACACCATATTTCTCTAAAAATGCATGGATAAGACTTTCATTGTAATGTTCATAAAGCGGCTCATTAAATATGTTCACAACAGAAACAAATATCTTCTGACTATTAATTGTCATGAGTCAACGATATATACAATGCAATATGGTGTACCTCAAGGGTCCTTACTGGGACCTTTATTTTTTTATTTTATATATATAAATGACTCTCTGCAGTATCTAATACCACACTGACATTGCTCCTTGCAGACGACACAAACTTTTTATTTTCTTTTCTGAATAAACATTATCACAAACAGTTTAGCCTGTGTTTTAGCCTTTAGCCTGTGTTTTAGCTTTTAGCTTTCTTCTGCCCTGATGTCCTTTTTCTGTCAGACAGTTCAGCTCCAGAGTACACCATCACTACAAAATGAAGTCAAGAAATTGTTTTAAGCAGAGAAAAACAGATCTCTCTTCTTTCTCATTTAGAAATAATCTATATTGGGGCTGATAATCTCATTTTAAGTTGTGGATTACGATCAGGCATAAATCAAAGTGTCTGGATTGCAGGACGGCTTGTTCTGATCAGGATCAGGGTTAGGCTCACATCTGAGATGACTGTGGTTGGAGAGAGGAGTCAGCTCCATCAAATCAATGTTTCTCTGAGCAGTTATTGACCTGAAGGACCAACCTGTGAAAGGGTTTGTTGTGATTTCAGCACAAGCAGCATGTTTGTCTCCTCTGTTAGTTCACATGATCACTGGACCAGAGAGTGATTCAGAAGTAGGCTAAAACTTACAAACCAACAATCTCTGAGCATAAAGGATTTTTATTTTTTATTTTATGAAGGTCAAAAGCAACATGAGTTCTAACCTGTGTAACCACCTGGAGAGTTATCTTCAGATTTTGACCAAGACTCCTGCTTTTTGTGTGTATTTAGTTCTCCAGAGAATAAGATAAGTGAAGAATAAATGAGGCAGAGTGAGCGAGAAAGAGCGAGAGAGAGGGAGAGAGAGGGAGAGAGAGAGAGAGAGGGACATGTACAGATATAAGTGAACCTAGAGGAGGAGAGCCATAGAGAAACACATATCCTACATGGTTCAGGAGACTAATTATACAAGAAGGCCAAGCTAAGTCGACCACTTCAGAGAGTCTGCAGGCTACACAGGGACCAAGCGACATGGATACCCCATTCAGAGGAAGGAAACAGCTTCTCATGCATGCCTTATTACCCCAAAGACCTATGTCTGTGGCAGATAAGTCACCTACTCCTTCTAGCCCTGCTCCTCTGCGGACACAGATCCTGTAATGATACATTTCACTTCTGGCGATTTCCAGCTTGATGGGGAGAAGCGTGAAAACAGAGAATGCAGAAAGTGCACAGTGTGGGACATCATCCCTGACCCCCATCAAAGAGCTCTCTCTTCACATCCTGTGGTTAGGCGACTCACTGCCAACCCCTCATTTTCCTGCGTCCATCTCTAATGGGATTTAGGTTTTATATTAAGTCCACCTCCCCTTCCCACCCACTCCTTGTCCCGACACTGTGGTGTGAGTGATTTGAATTTAAAAAGCGGCTAAACCCGCAGAGCAGGCTTCAAATGGGATTGTGTGCACCTTTCAGTGTTAAACAAGGCCTTCCAGGTAAGTCTGTCCTGCAAGATGACAGGAAAGGTGAAGGGTGCGGTTATGTAGGGCATCACTTACACAACTGCTTGCTCGGGGGGTCTTTTTTCCAGATTGTCCTGTAAAAATCAGTTGAGGCAGCTTTTAGTCACAGAGTTACTGTTAGTCAATGGACCAGCTGAATGCCATGGAAGGTCCTCCATGAACACAAAGAGACTTCTATCCGGGTGTTCACCGATGCTTTTATTATTTGAATGAAGTTCTTTTTTCTACATCAGGTGGCAACGAAGAGAATAATATTAAAACCACGTCATTTTTGTTAAACTTCAATCTAGATGTTGACCAATATTGGCTTCACTGCTTTTACATCTCAGCTGCTTAGCTCCCTCTTCTGCTGCCTTTCCCAGCAGATAGCTTTGGTCATTGTACTCAAAACCAAGCAAATATAGACCACCTTAGCAGCAGACAGTGAGTAAGTAGTTATTTTTCTTTTTCTTTCTTTCTTTCTTTCTTTCTTTCTTTCTTTCTTTCTTTCTTTCTTTCTTTCTTTCTTTCTTTCTTGTTGTTTTTTCTAAATAGCAACATGATTACAACCTCTTAAATCTAAAAAAAAAAATAACTTACTTCAATTTTTGAATACAGGTGACCCCACCACTCATCCTTGATAGAATCAGTCTACAGAGTACAGCTCAAATGTGGTTAAGATGTGGTTAAATCAACTAGTCTTTCGATAAACAAAAGAAATTCCTCCGCTCTGAACAATCCCTGAGTTTAAATGGACCTCCAGTCTTTGATATTGTCCCACAGTTAATCAAGGGCGCAGGGCACTCAGGCAGATGTTGCTCCAGTTCTTCATTCAGAGGGAAGCCATCCACCCAGAACCAGTGTCCTGCCAGGTAACGTAAACCTATCCACACCTCTTGGGTCTGGGCATTCTGGATCAAGTCTTTGACATATAAGCTGGCAGTTCCAGTGTGCATGTGTGGAAGGTCGCAGAGATGGTCACCGTTTGAAGGGGGATAGGTCTGAAGGGCCCTGCAGTGCTCCAGAGCCTCCTCCCATGTCTTCCTCTCTTCCACAAAGATCAGATCATCTTCATAGCACAAACTTTCATATTTAGCTACACATGGTACGTCAATCCAGTATCCATTATTTGTAACACCACACTTCTCACAGAGGTTATTGGGTTCGTTGGGAAGCCAGCTTTCAAACTTGACTTCTTCTCCATCAGACCAGATCCAGTTGTTGGGATTGTTGACGTCCCTGTGGAAGCCGATCCAATAACGTGTCCAACGCAGATTCCCTATTGCCTGAAATTCCTCTGGGTTTTGAAAAGAGGCCAGATCAGTATGGGTTGCTCTGCAGTACTTTTGGGCTTCATCCCAGGTCATTTTTAAAGGCACATGAACAAATGTTTTGTGATGTCCAAAAGCCTGGACCAGGAGATGGAGGCAGAGGATAAAGAAGGTGATGAGACTGTCTGTCAGCATGAGTGCTTTCTGTTGACTCTCTCTGAGCTCTCTGACTGTCAGAGATTAAATACCAAAAGAAAAATCTGGGTGTGTGGCATTCATGGAAACACACATTTAACTACCAATGAGAACTGTTCTAACATCAGTTTAGCCAATCATATCCTCACATTAAAATGGGAGTTGTCTAGACAGACACAAGACACAAGACACAAGCACACACACACACACACACACACAAACACACACACACACACACACACACACACACACACACACACACACACACACACACACACACACACACACACACACACAGAGAGAGAGAGAGAGAGAGAGAGAGAGAGAGAGAGAGAAAATAAATTAGATTTAACTAAGGGTTAAATAAGAGACTTTTTTCAAGTATATACTCAACAGTTTATGACTTATACCCAAATGCATGAAACATAAAACACAAAATGATATCAGAATATGATTTGTAAATGCAGAACAGCTGAAAAAATCTCAGACAGTTGGATTATGTTACAAGACAACCCACTGATGTCTAAAAGTCTAAAGAACCAACAATCAAGTGTTTACTGGAATACATACAAAGGGTAAACATAGCAGCCCTTTATCTCATAGAGTAAAATCTTATTCTGGAAAAAACAAACAAACTTTGACCCAGGAGATTTTTTAAAGTTAAATATAAGAACAAGAAGAGAACAAGAAATTAGGGCATCCTTAGAAAACAGTCTGACACATGTAACTTAAGACTCAATTATCTGTGCCTTGATTTGTTTAAGTAAATCAGAGATGCAAGGCTAAAGCCTCTAAACTGAAATAAAAGATTACTATGTAAAAACAGTCTCCTATATTCTGGACACTGAGAGAACTTTATAATATCGTATCCCCTTTTTCTTTTTCTTTCAGCCAGCTTTGAAGTACAATTATCAATTACTTTGAACTCAACAGATCTGACCTTCCTATTGGTTTTGCTTCATCACAGTCAGAGATGGGTGATTAAATTCTTTCTCATTGGTCAACTAAAACCAAATGGCAAACAGACTAACCTAACCATTAGTTACCAAATCAGGGGCTGATTCCCAGTTTAAAGTTTTGGCTGAATTCTTGTTTTTTTTTTCAGCCTACAGAAGAATCTAAAGACCCAGAAAGACCTGTACCCAAAACTACTGGAGGTAGATTCTGCCAGTTAGAAATAGAAAAAAAAATGAGGTAATTGCATCACCAGACCAGTAGAGGGCAGAAAGACAGCAATAAAGGCCATTCAACAAAAAATACGTCACAGAAGACAGGCAAGCATCTTCATATGCAACACCACAATTAGCCTGTTAGCATGTATGATATTCAGCCTATGTTGGTTTGGATCATGATTTACTGTACTGCAGGTGGGTTTAATGGAAAGAGAACAAGGCCAGAGAAAAGGCCTGGAAAAGCTTCAACCAGCAAAACACCAGAACTAGTCTGCCATCTAAAGCATGAATACTGCAGAGATTAGCCCTTTTTTCAACTTAAGAAAAATGAGGCTGTTGATTGACGACTTTCAGTTAAATGCAACTTTCTCAAATGTCTTGAGATCATTATTAAATACAACTCCATGACTTTTTGACATACATGTGTCTATAGAACTAAACTTGGATACATGCCTGAGGACTTCTGTGTTTCAACAGCTGTTGTAAACTGGATATCCACTGACACGTTCAGATGATGGTCTCCAGTTTACAGGGTCACCGTATAAACTAGAACACTGGGAACTGAAGAAGCTTTTCAGGGGTGAAACGTCTTCAAGTACTCTACTAAGTTCAGTTATCTTTGTTGGGTCTGGATCAGAACTATGTCACAGTCATTAAATTTTACTCCAGTGCTTAAACAATGAGGCGTGCAGATAATAAACAGTTTAAGATGTGGCCATTTCAGTGTGTAGGTTGTTATTCAGTCATTTCCTGAATTTCTTTAACGACATACAGTGTTTAGTTTTACAGTCTGAGTCCACTAATTCTAATAGACAAACTAAGCATACGTTGAAGCTAGTTTGTACCTTATGTACAAACCTAGGCAGTGTTTGAACTTACATAGCTGGTGTGACCCAGTCATTATTGACTCTATTTACAAAGCAAACACAAATTTGTGTAAGAGGTAAGGACTGCTCCTGTGATTTACTTAAACAAATTAAAACGAAGAGAGGAGACATGGAAACCTCAAAGCATCTTCGTGAAAACCTTTCATCTGTTGCTAAGCTCAGTATCATATATATATATATATGTGTGTGTGTGTGTGTGTGTGTGTGTGTGTGTGTGTGTGTGTGTGTGTGTGTGTGTTCTAGGCTTCTAACTAACACAGTAAAACTTTGTCACATTACTCCTGTCTTAGCAGCTATCCCTATACTGGCTCCCGGTAAGCTACGGGATCCAGACCCAGATAGCTGCAACATCTGTCACTGATTTTAAAAAGCACCTTAAAACCTTCTTGTAAGGCATGTAATAATGCTTACATGCCTTACCTGCCTTTTGGCCAACAGCATCTTAAAGTATTTAGAAATGGTCTTTAGAAATGTGATGTATTTTATTATTATTATTATAAAAAATGCATAAATGCATGAACAAGGGAAGGAAAAATATTAAATGACGCTGGTAGGTGAATAGAATGACACATGATGACCCTACATGCTTGCATCTTTCTCTACCTCTATTTGTTTAAGTAAATCAGAGAAACCAGGCTAATCCTCTCCACACAAATGATGTTTACAATAGAAACATCGAGTTTGCCTCGATCTTAGAGGTTCAGTGGGATCTCTGAGTCTTAAAGCTGGTTCTGTTTTAATCAGGCTAGATAAGAGATTTAATTCTGAACTCATAACCAAGTCTGGAACACATTCATTCACATTAGAGTTAGCAAGCATTATTCAGTGTTTTAGGATGGCCGTTCAGATTTTAACATGTTGTAGGTAGTAATGCGTACCCTTAACACCATTTCCTGTCTTCTGTGGATTGTTGTAGTTTTGTATCTGGATTTAAAAAAAAAACAACAAAAAAAAAACCCAACATTCTTTTAGAACTGGAATTATTATTATTATTATTATTATTATTATTATTATTATTATTATTATTATTATTATTATTATTATTATTATTATTACTGCTTTTTATCCTTTTGGGTCCTTTCAAGTCAAATATCCAATTCACACAAATTACACAAAATAATGCTAAACTAAAATAAAACTAAAACTACTCAAATTGAACCTGCCATAAGCAATATCAATGTAAAAAATAGAAAGAAAAAAAAAAAATCAAAGTTTGCTCTGTTTGTCAGATAGTAGTTTCAGATCTTCTTGCTGACCTCTATCTAGGTTTTGGCCTTTTTTTAGTATCTATCTATCTATCTATCTATCTATCTATCTATCTATCTATCTATCTATCTATCTATCTATCTATCTATCTATCTATCTATCTATCTATCTATCTATCTATCTATCTATCTATCTATCTATCTATCTATCTATCTATCTATCTATCTATCTATCTATCTATCTATCTATCTATCTATCTATCTATCTATCTATCTATCTATCTAATAAAACCCAGAATTCAGTAAAGATTAAATGAAGACCATTAAAAAAGGATTTTTGATTATATAAATGTTGGCTTCTTAAAAACACGGGGGCGGGTGAAATTACAATGATTGGTCAAATTTGCAAGTAAGTTGTGGTGATTGGGCAAAATTGTAAGGTTGCTCAGAATTCACAGGGATTGACTGAATGTGCATTAATGTTGTAATTGCAACAGAAATAGTTAATAAATAGATCGTTCATATGTTACTTTCAAGGTGAATAAATATGTCAGTAAGAGCTTCTGGCCTTTGGACCCCCAAACTTTTAACATCAGCAGTCGAACTTATTGTAACTTTAACAGGTATGCAGTAAATGAAGTAAGAACGCAGAAAGTGAATGTTTTTGTCCTCATCAGGATTTTTATTTTTATTTTTCTTGGCTCTGAAGAGACCATAGATCAACCCTGATGGTCAAATGGGATGTCAATCAAAAGGACTTCTATTATTAAGATTGAGACACCTCATAGAATCTACAAGGCCCATCAGGCCGAGGTCAGGCTACACTACACCTGTTTTATGATAAATGTAGAAAAACTACTATATGACACTATATGACTCTATTTACTTTCCATTAAGTAACATTCAGTGTTTGATTTTGTTCCAGTTTCAATAATGCCCTTTTTTAATTTTTACACTGAAGCAACATTTTGCAAAGAGAGTTGGTTGAATTAATAAAAAACAAAGATGCATTCAAATGATTTGCAGTTTATTTTGAAAAATACAACACAAAGACAGATCTGACTTTTATTTCTATTATCACTTAATTTCTTTTTATTTTTCTGTCATTTAGTAAATACATTTCAGTCATAGATTAAATCATGATTAAAAGATAGGTAAGTACACCAAAGGGAAACTCTACTATGAACTACAGAACTGTTATATTTGTAAAGTTACATTCTTAAACCAAAAAGTCAAAAAGCTCACATCTGTAAGTATAGATGCTTCTAGTATCCCTCAACACAAAAAGTAAGTAGTTTGATTAATGATTCTTCTTAAGAGTTACTTCACTGAGCAAAAAAAATTCTTCATCTCTGAACAGTCCCTGAGTGAAAGTTGGTATTTTTCCTTTGAGACTGCCCCACAGTTCATCATGGGCGCAGGACACATGGGCAATTTTTCCTTCATGTGTTCTTTCAGAGGGAAGCCGTTCACCCAAAACCAGCTTCTTGCCAGGAAACGTAGACCTACCCAAACTTCCTTGGTCTTGGCTTTGTGGAACAAGTTTTTGGCATTCAGGTTGTCAATTTTATCTCTCATGTGAGGAAGGTTGTAGAAACGTTTTTTTGAAGTGGTGTCAGCTTGAAGGGTCCTGCAGTGCTCAAGAGCCTCCTCCCATGTCTTCTTCTCATTTACCAAAATCAGATTATCGTCATAGCACAAAAAATCAAGTCTGTATTTACAGTACTGCTCATACCATGTCTTCTCTGCCAGTAAACCACAATGAGCCATCTTCTTGTGGGGTTCTTTTTTTTTTAGCCAGTATTTGTCTGTGATTTCTTTTCCATCAGACCATTTCCAGATGTTGGGCTTCATTCCATCTCTGTGCAGACCGATCCAGCAGCGTCTCTTATGCCCACATAGATATGACAGTTCCTTCACCTGTCCCTGATCTTCTAAAGAGACCAGGTCGGTATGCTTTGCCCTGCAGTACTTTCTGGCATCATACCAGCTCATTTTGATCTGCACATGAACAAATCTTCTGTGATGTTCAAAAGCCTGGACCAAAAGAGGGAGGCAGACAATGAAGAGTGTTGTGTAGCTGATCATTCTGCCCATGACTCCACGGCTTCGACGTTAGCTGTTTCTCCTGCCACAGAAATCTCTCCGCTCTGTCTGAAAAATATCTGCTTAAATACCTGGAGAAACACCTGTATGGGTTGTGCCAGTTCCCTGTTTGTAGACACTTTCATTCAAATGCCGACTAGATAATCCCACCAACACCCAGTCAACATCAAACTGCCCAACTACAACCACCACATCAACGTGAGGTTGTATCAGAGTTTTACACAGACGGACATGTCCCAGAGAGGATGTAGTTTAACCAGGGGGCTCAGTGCCTGGTGAAGGGTCAGGGGTCTGTTTGTAGAAATATTCCAAGTGAAGGCCAAAGATGCTGGAAACCACTGTTAATTTATCTTGTTATGAAAAACAACATTGAAAATATGGCTGCAAATAACGCTTATTTTCATAATTGACTTATCAATCGATTATTCTCTCAATTAATTAAGTCATTGTTTGGTCAATAAAATGTCAGACAATGCTCTTGTAATCCAAGATATCGTCATTAAAGGTCTTGATTGCAAACCAAAGATATTCAGGACTGTCATAAAGAAGCAAAAAAATCCAAAAATGTAGATTTATGATACTGAAGAGAGAATTTGGACTCCTTTCTCTTAAATATTTATTGAAACCAATTATTTGATTTTCAAAATAGTTGATGATAAATTTAGTAATCGTATAATAATCAATCAAAAAATCAATTAAAATCGATTATTTGATTAATTTTTGCAGCTGTAGTTGAAATTGCCACCTAAATATTGTTTCATAGAAGTTTTGCATTGGATCTGACACAAATTTCAAAATCAGTGCCATGTTAAATTAAAACTAAACATTTTTCAAAATGCTCGTCACCTCTTTTTACTCTCATTGTGTATGAAAACTAGAGAAGGAGATGGAGCCCTTCTCTTAAATCTGTTTGCCTTGTAAAACAGGAGTCACGCCTTTGCTGAGGTCAAAGCCAAATAGGTCAGTGAAATGAACTAATTTACTTCTGCTTGGATCTTTGTATAGCCCGGGTGTTCACGTAGCCTGTTTGCAGTGAAGGTTTTAAACAAATGTGGTTTAAGAGACAAGCTCTTCTTTGCATCTGATAGGGAAACATCCAGTGTGTATTCTGAACATGTTTGCTTACTTTTACATTTAGGTTTTTTTTTTTTTTTTTTTTTTTTTTTTTTTAATTTAAGTCATTATTTCTCAAATCATGCTTGCATCATTTTTGTAATCAGCAGTGTTGTTTTCCACTCATGTTGCTGTCAGTCTGCTCCTTTCAGACTGTGTCTCTTACTCTGGGCAGAGGGTATGCTCAAATCCCATGCCAGGTCGGAGTCTATGAACATAAGTTTTATGTCACATGGGAGCAGTGAATGTAATTATTAAAGTAAACTGGACCTTCTAATTGTTCAGGGGTGCAAACTTGTCATCTTACAGCAAAATTTGCCGTTTTGGATCCAAAATAGGTCATTTCTGTGATTCATATAAATTTGACTTCTTTTTTTTTTTCCATGATTTGAGCTTCTCTTTTGGTCAAATGGTGCTGGTCATGCAGCTGTGCGTGACCATTGTGTTGTTCCCACTCTTTTAGCTTTTCAGTCATTTCTCCTTGGTTAACAGCTTTAAGGTGGCAGTGGATAGGGGCGTGGGGATACCACCTTCACAAAGATGGCCCTGGGAGCGCTAAAGTTTTTATTGCTGCATTTCTTGTGGTGGTTTTAACATTATTTTTCTTGACTCTCTGTCTGCTATGGAGAGTTCTCGTCTCTGTGAGTGTGCACGCATTTGTTTGTGTCTGTGTGCATCAGGGCTGAACTCTGCTGTGTGTAATACAGAGAGCAGAGGAGAATGAGTGCACATATAGAGACGGAAATGAGATTCTGTATTGCAGGGGTCCCCAAACATTTTCCACATATCTATTCCCTTCTCTGATGAGGGGCTGGGCTCAGTTTGTAGCAGAAAAACTGTGACGATCGCAGGTGTGCCGAATCGTAAACATTTATTGTTTTCCAGAAAGCCGCACATAACCAAAAATTAATAACCCTTTCCGGGATCTTAACAGAAAAAAGTCAGGAAATAAATAATAACACTTTTAATGAAATAAGTAACACTAATTATGAAATAAAATCACACTAATAGGGGCGCAGACTGCAGAAGGGTGGAACAGAATGTCATGTTCTATGTGTGTATTAGTCTTGATCGCGTGGCAGGACTGAAAAAAAAAAAAAAGAAATCATAATGCATCACTGGTATTGTTCAGGAGGCCTGGCCAAATGTGAAGACGGGCCGTATCCGGCCCATGGGCCGTAGTTTGGGGACCATTGTTGTAAAGTAAATAAGATAAATATTATAAAGCTATTTAGTCCAGCTATTTAGTAATTTTGTTATTCTAAATATTTACATGTTGATGTACCAATACAGCATAAAAAAACTGCAAGAAAGGAAAATCAAGAAAATGCAATACAAAATAATAAAAAGTGACCTTGATCTGCTGTTCCTTTATGTTGTGATGGCACTTTAACATGTTAATATTTGAAATTAATAAAGAAAATAGAAAGGCTTATGTTTAAGCTTTCTTGCTCAAGATTCATCTTGCATGTCAGCTCCTTTTCACCCACATCTCAAATCTCAAGTCTGCTCTGTATTTCAAAATAAAATATACAGTGTGGAACCAGACAGATTGTCTGTAACTTAACTGCTGTTAACTCTCTGCAGTTGTGCCATGTTTTAAGAAAGATTATGTTAAAATAACAATGGAAAAGATAAACAGCCTCTCTCCATGATCTAATGACTACACTATTGCATGGTACACTTTGTGACCTCACTCTGTGTGCTGAAACAGAGGGTTCTGTTGCTATGATGGGCTATACATGTCATACCTGAGGATTATTTTGAATTGTATTTCATATTTTATCTAAAGCTCAGTATTTGTAAAGGTTGGCTCTGGTTTTTCAGTGGTAAAAGCCTACATTACTTTTGCATAGCAAATATTGCAAGTGTACCATCAGATACAAATGTTGCAGCTTATTTGCATACATGTTGTGTTTGTAGAGACAGTGACTAAAAGGCCAGAGAGGATCTTTAAGAGCTGAATAAAAGACAGACTGCAGAGGGGAAATAAAGGTGAAAAGAAGATAGTTGGTACCTGAATGTTCTTAATTTAATAACCAATGATCAAATTTACTTTAGAAATATTAGAACTTTTGTTTGGTGTTTTCTTGGAATAACGCACCCACATCTCCAAGGTCACTGCCCAGACAAACAACCTCAGGCAAATATATATTTTTCATCAGTGAACAGTGCATTTAACATCTTTACATGGATGGAGTTGAACTTCTTGAGTTCATTTCACAGTCCAGCTGGACTTTCTGTAGAAACTGAGCATAGGATCACATGTCAACCCCTTCCATGCTGCTGTTACGCCTCAAATACACCGAGTGCGTCTGTGTTGCAGCTCCGCTGCGCTGTGTGTTGACTGCGTTTGTCAACTTACACCGGCTGCGTCGCGAGTCGGGCAAGCCGCAGAGCTGGAATCGCGAGACCGAGGACTTCTCGCAGTAATTCACGATCCCGTGAGAATGTTGAAGCAAACAGTAGTACTACAATACTGTACAGTGCACTACTCACCATTCACTCCCAAAACACTTGAAACACTCTTTCATGCCATTTCCTTTTTGAGATTATCTTTATAAAAAGGATGTGTTGGGTCATAAATTATTGTGTGGTTTTCCACCTCAATGATAAGCTTCTCCTCGTCCATGATTTTCACTGTTTCCCCTTGGTAAACTCTGACCTGTTGACTACTCACGTATCTCTGCTCATTGTGAAGAGCTGCTATTGTAATCAAGCTTAATACGATCTAGTTTAGACACGGTTTGTTTTATTTTGAAAGTCGCAGGCTCTTTTTATGTAGTTTCCGTGCACTACTTCCTGTCCCGCTCGATCTTCTCTACTCTGAATTTATGCGTCACAGCTCCGTCATCCGGCAAAAATAGGATGGCTGCGGATTAGCTGCAACCTGTCGGACCAGACACGCAGCTGAACCGCAACGGAACGGATCCAGTGTAAGTTGACACATTGACTTGAATGGATTTTAAACTGATCCGGCGCCTTGACGGAGCGGAGCTGCAACGCAGACGCAACCGGTGTATTTCAGCCGTTACACTCCGTGACCACTGTACGTCTTTGGATTTGGAAGTGCCTCTTCTTTCTCTTTGATCATCTGGAAAAGGTATGCTGGGGCTCAATCCCTTGGGCTTTTAATGCCATGACCATTGGCTGTTCTGACGACTCAAACAAAGCAACTGGACTGCATAGAGCTGGGAAGACATTTCCCCTCTCATCCAAGAAGCTTCTTCAGTTCCAAGGAGGCTAGTGAGGGCAGGAAGTATATCTTTTGTTAGAGAAGAGAACAACCACTGGTAGGAGCTGGATTTAATGAGTGGGTTGTAGAAACCCATCATAGAAAATCCCCCTCCTACAAGTCGTTTATGTCCTGAAAGGGCTGTTAACTCCCGCTGTCATGTGAGGTGTTGCGGTCATATGATTTCAGGTGTGGCTGCTTAGAGAACTTCCTAGTTAGAGAGCTTAGCACTGCATTGTACGTACAATGTAGATCGGTGTGCATCTGGGATTTCCACCCATTACCATCAGTTGGACATGGGGCAAGGTGTTCTTTCCCATGTAGGTCCCAAGTCCAGCTCAAAGCCATGTGGAGTTGCAAGAACAAATACCCTTTAGGATTCAGCTTCCTAGAAGCAAACTGATAAAGTGGACACCGGCTGCTGAATGGAACATTCTGTCCATAAACACAGACCTCGGTTGGCCTTGGTAGGTTAAGGCAATCTTGGAGGATTTTCTCCAGAAGTACTCTGATTTTCCAAAGAAGATTCTTTTGTCTATTCCTCCTCTGGCGCTTCTAGATCATTGACAACTTACAGCAAAAATATGATCTTGTAGAAACGATCACAAGTCTGAAGTCTGTGATTATCAGAACTCTTGACTTGACAGCCCAGTACATTCTGATTCTTGGGTATCCGAGGCATGCCAAATTCATTTAGGTTCCCAATAATGTCTTGATTTCTTCTGGCATTGTGCTTAAGCTACTGCCTGAATCCTGTACCATATGTCGGTCAGGGAAGAAGGACAGATCCTGGATTAGTTCCTCATGAATATACTGCTAGAAGAGCTGCTGGGGGCCCCAATACTATGGGTTATGGGGGTACAATCTTTTGAATTTATGTGTTCCTCTAACACAGGCATGACCCTAAGAGAAATTAAAAGTGCAAATTAACAGAATTAACATTTTATTTTTTTTCAATGGATTGTCCACTTACACCACATTAAAACTAAATTAATAAGCCTTTACATGAATCAATTTCCTGGAACATGTCTCTGTAGGTTCTCTTTCCTTTTCTGCTCTGATTGAAAACCTCAGATCCTTACACATTGGATTTGGTCAATAGAGGACGATGGGACACTACACCTGGCCCTGTATCTCGGTCATCTTCATCTTCTGGTTCCTCCACTGAGTCCTCACCCTCTCCTGTCTCACTCATTGTATTCTCATCCTCTGATAGATCTATGTCTGAATCTCCCTCAATGATCCTGTTAAGAGTTCCCTCTGCCTCTGTCAGAGAGCTAGTGAAATAAGCATAAAGTCCTGACATGCACTGCAGTGTGCATTTAATAAATTACTGTTTCAAAAACAGTGACATGACCTGATCAGGTCAGGTGATCGTAGCAATCCCTTCAGGCCTTCACTGACACAAACAAACAAAGATTGCAGAGGCCTCTCTGTCTTATACTGTCTGTTTACTCACACATGCAGTCAGTTGAACATTTGATTTTAATTTGAACCCAAGCCTGGGGATGTTGGTAATAATCGTCTCTCAGCCCTTGTGCTTTCATGCTGTAAAGTAATTTGTTTTATGCTCCACACCCAGCTGCAGAGAAGGTTTAAGATTTTTCTATCACAAAGAGTGAGCGTCATCAGGCAAGTCTTTGCCAAGTTGTGGAGATAACTTTGAGCAAATGTACTGCTCTGCTTTGTGCTCTACTTTTCTTTCAATCAGAGCCAGTGAACAATATCATTTGGATTTGCATGCATGTCAGCTTTAATCGCACCTTACAGAGAGAAGTCCAACCTGACAGGGGCCCCTTTAACAATTCGATCCAGATCTGCGAGTGAATCAATCTAATGTGTTTATTTCAAAATGAGTGAGTGATATGTGAATTGACGTGTGACTACTGTGTGCTATCTTTGACTCTCTCACTCCGCCCTTGCTCACAGTCAGTTGATACATTAGGCTGCAGAAGCCATCAAGTTAATGCCCTCTATCAACACCTTATTATCAGACGCGGACATGCTCCCTGCAGCAGATGAGAACTGTTCGAGTCATGCCTAATGCCCGTGAGTGGAGGCTATCTGCATGGCCAGGCAGGCTTAACAGGGACAGGTAGCATTTAACACCCAGGCCACACAGACAGCACATCCCTGCTCTTTATGGCAACAGTATGCAGCCACATTACGAGCCAGACAGCAGAGATTGGATCGAAATTAAAACCCTTTCAACCTCAGCAGATGGAGCTGGGAGAAACACCAGAAAGAGAGAGGGTTGCTGAGGAAAATGACAAAAAAAAACAAGCATTGTGTATGTGTATTTATGTGTGTGTGTGTTAGGTGGGGGATGTTTGCCCCCAGCCCATCGGCCACTACCTTGATTATCATGTCAGCAGAGGAGAGGAGAGAAGAACTTGAGCACAAACCCATGGTTCACGCTGAGATGAAGCGAGCTGATACTCATGCATCAAAATCCAACAATGGTGCCGTTTTTAATTTCTAATGTTCATCATTTTATCTATAATAGTTGAAGGAGGGAGCACAGCTAGTCACTGCCACTTTAGAGATTGAGTGTGTGTGCACCATGGGTGCGTGTGAGTATGTTTATGTGTCCACGTTAAAGACAGAAAGTTGCTGTTTGTTTTAACATCCGATCAGAGTTTTTGCCTCCTTCCCTTTATCCAACAGTCACATCATGTAGTGTGCGTATTCTCTGATGCAATCTAACCCCTAGTTTACACATACAGCGTATGCGCCATGGTCCGTCAGTGCGGTGCACTATGCAGTATCTACAAACCACTCTAGTCAATCATTGCATTTTCACAGCCAAGCTACGTCCGTCTCCAGCACATACCACCAATGGCTGCTTGCGGTTGTTACGCTGCGAGTCTTTTTGTACCGGAGTGTGCTGCAGAAACGCGTAGCGCCTGTCACTGAATGTTCACTGTTTGTTGGAGTGAGTGGAGGGGGGCGTGGCTTAGCCAAAGGTCCATTTAGACATTTGGTTGTACTATTTATGGGTGGTAGAAAGACATTTCTTTCTGGTTTAGGAACGACTTAAAGAAAGGTACCAGATATTACCCCTATGAATGTGTAGGAAAAGTATCATAGTTTTGGTGTAAATCCAGGGACTCTTTTTACGCAATCATATCATAGTACCAGGTAGTCTGGCTGAAGGAAAAATGGAGAGCATAGGAAAAGACATTCTTGTGCTTTTTTACCTGTCCACCTAAGTATTTAATCCTGTGCATTCTCATCATTTACCCTTTGTTACCACAATCAATCTTTATTCATGTCTTTGTCTAGTTTTAAAAGACGGTGGTTGTGGCAAGGATATGATGACAAAAATTGCGTCTGACCTCGTGGTTGGACAGACCTGCTGCTGATAAGAAAAAGGGATGAAATGAAGATAACTGTGAGGTGTGAAGGCAGTAAGGGCATAATTCAAATGCATGCACTTATGTACACACACGCTGACACTCACACACACACACACACACACACACACACACACAAATGAGTTCCTCTGAGCACAGCTGTTGGAGGGTGTGAACACCAGATAGGTAATGAAAAGAATATTGATTTAAGAATTTGCTCTGCTGAATTTCTTGCATCTTCCAGGCTGCCTATTAATATCATTATCGCAGATGGGCCGCATGGCCAAATGCTGTTAGCATTAATCTCGAGTGATTTTACCTGCCCAATCATTATTCATTATTAACAGGTTGGATTGAGTCAGAACAAGTGAGCAATATCTCTGCTCGGTAAAGCTGGAGTGTAATTCAGCTCCTTATCGGCTACCTGGTGCGCTTGTTTCCAGACATGACAAATTACTTTGATAATTGTCTAAAGAAAGTGGTAAACACAAACCTGCAGGACATATACAATGTTTTTCAGTCACTCAATTCTTATTTTTTCTCATCTCAGAAGATTTTGACCAGGCAGATATTTCAAATTAACCTCCATGAAAACATCGTAGTCACTGAATTATTGGGATCAGACAAAACAACAAAGCCTCTGTCTGCATGCAGATCCTGAGACCTACATGTCCCACAACTAAACAAAGAGAGAGGAGGAAACACTAAAAGCCTTGGTATCCAAACATCTGGCTTATGTTTCCATTTGTTGGAGGAAACCAAAGCAGTAGAGGGCTATTTTTGATATTGCTTTTCTGTATTTCAAATTAATTACTTGAAATAAACAAGAAGAAAAGCGGATTCAAACAACCAAAAGGCTCAACTTAAAGATGGTAGGAGGATTTGAAAAGCCATGGCAACTCTCAAGGAAACACATCCTGTGTACAGTGCTCAAAGATGACAGTTGTTTAGGAGTTATAAAACCAAGTGAATTAAATAATAAAAAAAAGCATGTATCTACCAACAGAAACGTTCAGCACTGCAGGCCCCAGATTCAGAAGTTCCTGGATCTTTTGAAAGTACAACCCCTTGAGTAGTTACTTTTCAGGTGGTTGAGCAATGACTCTGGTTCCTGCTGTCAAAAAGCACCTTTTTGTCCCTTGTTTCTCCTTGCTTATCCACAGCCAGATGTTGCTTGTGAGAAACAGTTGAGAGATCCATTTTCCAAAGCACCCCAAAGAGCTTTGGCACACACTGCTGGCTTGCACACAGCTTTCTGCTCTCCTGCCACCTTAAGGGCCCTGAACACAACCAACAAGAGAACTGCAACAGCCTCTGCAAAGTAGGACACAAACTTACTCCCCTCTGACAGTTACAGCTCCTGTTGAAGATTCGGCTCCTGCTCATTTTTCTTCATTTGCCCCACAGAACTGTTCTGGAGGGATCAGACATTGTTGAGTTGACGACCATGTTAGACATTGGACTCGTTGTACTTTATGCACCTATGGCTACAAGAGCAATCCCAAATGAACGACTTGAGTCTGGATGAAGACAGTATTTTAAGTGAGTTGTTATTTATGCATTGAAAAGTGTTTTGCGTAACTTTTGTATGAGTCTTAACTTCTGCTTTGAGGATTAGAGCAGTCAGCTGCTGGTTTTCTGCTTGATAAAGCTACAATTACTATGCATTTCAAACTCTTTTGTTTGCCTCACACATCTTTCTCTCCTCTCTATTTTACCAAACACAAGCACCAGCACACAGTTACCCTCATACACCTTCAAGAAGACAAGGTTTAGCTTTCCCCTGCTATCATGTATAAAATGCCACACATGCCTCATTTGTTCTTTTGCTAAAACTAAACAGAATCTATCCTCCTTTGAGGGTCACTTGTTACACGACTGCGAAAAATGAATGCTGATGTAGTGAGTTGGACTGTACCATAATAGGCGTGGTTTCCAGTTTTGTGTAAGTTAGGAGGAGGTAAAGTGGCGGGCTTTTAGCCTCTTTCCAGACAGCTACAGAATGCCCACCTGTCAGTCAAGTCAGCTATGTCCATATATGGGTGAAAATTGTAGGTTTAACACATTTGAAAATTACAAGTCATGAGCAAATTCACACCTAGTGCAGTGTGTGCTGAAAAAGAGATGAGCAATTGACCCACGATGTTTTTGAACCAAGTTGTGAACTTGTTTATTTTTGCTTTAAAGATTTTTGAAATTGATGTTTTTGTGGTTTCTGGTTTTTCTGCAGCCAGCTTCAAGTGGACTCTCTATTTACTTTTTTTTTTTTTTTTTAGCACTTCAAGGTGCACTGGCTTCATACATGACTGTGCAGAAGTGCTAAAAATTGCAGTTCTTTAAGTGTACTCTTTTGGCTGACTGCAGAAACATCAGAAACCAACCAGTGTCTGATGTCAACGTTGAAAGACCCATGCATTTTATTTATTTATTTATTTTTTTATTGCAGTGAGACATAAGTTGTTATTATTCATTGCTGTCAGTGACCATCACCAGCCCTCCCTGTAGGCTACTCCATCAAATCAAACTTGGGCGTAGGCCAACAGAGATGAAATAAGGAGGGAGCATGTGTCACAAGACATGGGACAAAGTGAGGGAGTGCCAGAAGTAACTCAGCATGTTCTGATGGGAAAGACCACTTATTTTCCATGAGTCTCAACAGGAGCATGAGTATCTGTACAGGCATGCATGTGAGGTGATCATTAAAGCTCCACGTAGTTGACCATACCCTGGACCGGGGGGGGGTAACAACACTCCTGATAGGCAAGAGCGCAAGGGCACCTGGGCACCCCCTAGAAGAACCAAATCCAAGAGGGGTGGGTCACCCCAGACCCCCAACACAGAATTACACACCAAGGAACACAAGATCCTGCAGGGTCCACCTGCCCTCAAGGAGTCACCCCAGGTCCCCATCCTGGGGAGGGAGGCAGAACGGCAGGACAGGATTTGATTATTTTAACAAATTGGCTGCCAAACGCTAGGATTGATTGGTGTTTTCCCAGGTTTACTCCTGCTGTAGACAGCAGCTAATTTTCGCTCTATTTTAAGAACTCGTCATGCATTGATTGACATAAGGACATAAAAATCATTTTAACTAGAATAACAAAAAATCTATCTAAATCTGATTACCAACACTGCCTTTAAGACCCTGAACCTGATTCCCTCCACCACTTGACCGCGGCTTGAAGCACTGTCCATAAAAGTAATGAAGAATGGCATTCGGCAGCCCTGTCGGAGTCCAAACTTGACTGGGAGCAAGTTCAACTTACTGTTGGCAACACAAATCAAACCCTCAATGTAGAGATTGAACAGCCCATAACAACAGGCTATCAACTATATTACCAGAGCACCTCCAATAAGATACCTCAGAGGACACAGTCAAAAGCCTTCTCCAGATCCACAAAGCACATGTGAACTGGTTGGGCAAACTCCCATGCCCCCTCATGCACCCTTGCAAGGGTTAAGAGCTGGTCCAGTGTTCAGTGACCAGGATTAAAACTGCATTGTTCCTCCTGAATCAAAGGTTCTGGAGAACAACTAACAAAAAAAGAACACTTTTGTTATTTTATGAAGATAAATAAATGTACAAGATATTTATTGAATTTTTCAAAATGCTCATTTACTTTCAGTTGGCAGTGTGTTCCACATTTCAGAGCCTTTTGCCACGGGCTGTTCTTATTTATTTAAATTTATTTAACCAGGAAAACCTCATAGAGATTTTTTAAAAAAATCACTCTTAAAAGAGTTTTTCTGGCCAAGACCAGCAGCAGCAAATTTGATGCCACTGGTGCTCCAGTATTTTGTCTGAAAATAGATTAGTGTAATATTTCCAGCAAAAATTTTGCAAGCATTCGACAACTACTTTCATGTACAAGAGTTTGATAAAACTTTCAAAACAGTTTAAATTGTGCCTCTTTAGTGTGTGATTGTGATGCTATCTTCTGGGTTTTATCCATCCTTTTTTAAGGCATGGATGTTCAACAACAGGTTTAATCACTGTGTAGGAGCTTTGGCTCCATACTGTGACACAACGGTTCACCCTCCTGTGTAAGCCACAACTCCTCACACTGCATAAAGTTTAACGTTTCAAAAAAAGATTCCAAAAAGCCTTTGGTCTGACAGCCTCATATCTTTTTCTATACAGTACATTCATGCTGACAAGAGTTATTCAGATAGATTTCATGCCTCACTTAAGGTCTGTAAGATGTGTCATTACTTCAATGAAAATGGATTTGCTCTCTCACTATGCTCAGTGATGTAGATAAAAAAAAAAAAAAATCTGTGCAGACATTACATTCCTGCTCAGCTCACTCTCTATGGCTCTGTGTCTTTCCGCACAAACCTTCAGTGTGTGTGTCAAGCCCATAAGCTGAAGTGAGGGAGTCAACAGCATCACGATGTGGCCTACAGCTGGTCTCAGGTGTGACAGCTGCAGCCATGTGAACCGTGAAGGAAAGGTCAAAATGAAGCGACAAACAAACTGCAAAGGTCTCAAAGTGCGGTGAAAGTGGAGCTTACATGGAATGAGTGTTACTGTGTGTGAGAAGGTTCCACCTGTGTGTGTGTGTGTGTGTGTGTGTGTGTGTGTGTGTGTGTGTGTGTGTGTGTGTGTGTGTGTGTGTGTGTGTGTGTGTGTGTGTGTGTCTGTTTGTGTGTATTTGAGTATGTTCACTGGGGGGGTGAGAGATCACATACCATTAAAAAACAGAGAGAGAAATTTGGTTTGCCCTACAGAACAGCATAGTTGTCCACCTTGGAATGTTTTTATTATTCTTTAATAAATTATTGACAAAACTCAATTTTATCCCAGCAAAGAGGCCTTTTACTTACATTCAGTGACTTCCAGAAACCAGATTCAGTCCTTCAAACATCATCAGCTGTAAGGAGGCTGATTCTTTTTTTAAAATAAAGCACAAAGCATCTGGAACTTCATAGGACGGGGTTATAAGGAAGACCCTTTGCTGCATTAAAAGTTTGTACAGTGAAAAATAAACACCTGTCAGTCAACATTCCTTCACATCCATGAAAAGCACAGAAATAAGACTCAGATGAGCGCAGAGTGCAAGCATAAAGAGCATCTATATGAGAACAAGATGTTGTAAACATTAAACAGGGGGCAGTGCTCCTTTCTGTTCAGTTTTATTCTGTCCCTCTGGTGCCCCCATCGTAGTTTTTTATGATTTCTGGCTCTAAAAAAATCCCTATTTTTCTCACACTGCTGTTTTAGAAAACTCTTATTTTCAGTGTCTCGTATTTTGACCTAGACCAAGCTATCCTTCAAAATAAGTGTCTAAAACAGATTTTAAACTACAGAACTTTTTTCAATGTTTAATTAGCTTATGTCACATCAATAAATATAATTAATCCTTATCAAAACGTTTCAGAGAGTAGGAAAAACATCTGCTACTTCACTGTCTCATGTCCTGTTTTACACAAGACATAAATACATAAAAGCCGGACTGATTTAAATATATTTCACTGAAGTTGAAAATGTAATGAACTTCTGAAACTTTTGGAATTTATAATATATCCATGTTATCTATATTCATTCAACAATAACTATTTAAAACACAAAAGATTATATAATAAAATGCAGATTATAAACTAGTCTCTGCATTTAAAGCAGTGGTTGGACACTTTACTATAATCAGTTTTCTTCCACGTTGTCTTCCTGCTCTCACACATCCATCACCCTCATCCTCTCTGAAGATCAGATCAGGGGCCTGTTGTAAACCAAGTCTTTCAGAATCTGAATCAGAATGGCCTTTATTTGCCAAGTGTCTTCAAAAGAATACAAGGAATTTGACTTCGGTTTGAACTGTACTCTCTCTGTACAATATATATGAATAAACACTAAATATCACTAACAAAAAGAGGTTAAGTAAATAAAAAGAATAAAGGAACCTAGATACAAAATAATAACAAATGAAGTTAAATAGTGCAACGTATGTGTAAGTTAAAAAAAAAAAGTGCAGCATCACTCTCCCCAACACAAACTGATTCAGATTTGTCTCTCTGTGGATCATAACGTTGCAGGTGTAGATCTTGTGCTGGTGTCAAGGCACCATCTGACCTCTGGATGACTGCTGTTCCCTTTGTGAACCATATGACACCCCTGAGACCAGCTGGTGTCTGTCTCTGCAGGAAACCGAGCAAATATGGGGGGACAAGCAGTTCCTGTGACAGTGTCTAAGGCTGTATTCACACCTGTGGCTCGTTTGCTTTGCTCTTTTTTCAGGGGCAAAAATGATACAGCTGTTGCATTTGTCACTTAGTTCACTTGTGTTCACATGGCAAAAGTCTCTCATTATATCATACTCATCACCCTTTCCCTTTAAAAACACACAAACATGACCTGTACAGTTTCATACTTTCAGCATATCCTTAAACAACTATTTTCCTTGACTTAACCCACAGTAGTATATCTGCAATATATCTTGATAGAGTGTTTCAGCCAAATTTGACCTAAAACAGCCTAAAACAATATAGCATCTACAGAAAAGTAAACAATACTAAAATATTTTTATTTAGCGTATTTTGGATTGTTTTTGGAAAATGTATCAAATTTAAAGCTTAAAGAATGACATTTAGTATTTTTATTTCTGTCAAACATCAAAACTGGTCAAATTCAACCCAGACAGTATGTAAGGGTTAAGGCTCCCTGCTCCATAAACCCCCTTCCCTCTGATTGGGCAGTCCTCAGGGCCTGTCAGGACAGAGTTTGCTGTTTGAGGGAGTGTAAGGAGAAAGCACTGCAGTCGCCTGAGGTAAGAGCTGTGGTAGACTGACTGAACAATGTCTGATACTCCTTGGATCACAAACAGGAGAAGAGTCTTTGAGGTGCTGGCTCCTTTTTTTTTTTTTTCCTTGTGTGATGTAGCTCTTTAATTTCTGAGTAGTTTAAGAGCGAGCCTCATTTGGAGAAGCTATAGTCCTCATTGCTTTGGTCACTAGTTCAACAATCCTTTACGATGTTGTGTTGTTTTCTCTGATACTCTCCTTTGCTCCTGCTTCTCTTCATCTATTCAAAATGCTTCAAATTAAAACTCCAAAAACATTCAGTCAGGTAGCTTTTTGCCTTCCACAGACAGAAGGAACAAAGGAAGGAACTCTCAAGCACTGCTGAAGGCCATGCGTTGTTCTCCTGTACAGTGTAGCAGCAGATGCTGGCCACGAAGGGACACTTAAACTGTCATGGTTTGTCAGAATTGAACAAGCAGCAGTGATGAATGATGATCACTCTCTTCTCATAACAGTTTATGACTGTGGTTGTTTCCTTTCATGTTAACTTTGATTTATTGTCTTTAATCTACACATTTTCTTTGGCACTGTGTCTTACTCAGACAGATATGGATAGCGTGGTGCTGAAATTCCTTCCTCTGATATTAACACATGAAATTTGGATGTTGCACTGCAGATGAAGATGGTATGTTTCAGCAGACAGAATCAGCAATTTTCTGCCAGCATTCCTTCCTGGCTTTTGCTGTGGGAGCAGTGTTTCTTTTGTCCTGATTTTTAAATTCTTCATATATCTGAAGAATAATTGTCTGCTCCTCTGTAAGGTAGACTGATCTGCAGGGTTTCTCCTGTTTCTCCATGTTTGTGATTGGTCAGATGCTGCAGACTCCACCCCTTTAACATGAGCACGCTCTGATCAAGACAGTGAAGTCAGCCTTGCCCTTATATGGGCATGACCATAGAGTGTATATAGAATTGACAGTTTGGCTTCGTCTTTTACCACTGTAGGACTTTGAAGCCAAAAAACGCCCGTCACAGGTGCTGCTATTGCGCAGCAAGTTTGCGAAGTAGAGACTATGAAGGAGTCCAAGAAACTGTGAGTGGAGCCAGTGACCAACGTATCTAACTATCCCTGAAAAAAAAATACAGAAGAATGGCAGCTGTCAATTATGGTGAAATTTCAATTTGATTAAGTACAATTCAATAAAGTAAATTCAGAAGTAAATTCAGCAAAATATAAAATATAATAATGTTTTAAACCTAAATATAAATTGTCAGTTGAAGAAGAACTTAAAGCTTAAACTTAACTTAAAATACAAAATATGTAAGAGTAAATGAACAGTCATCAGGTTAACAAATGAAAACAGAAATAAACAAAGCTTTGTGCAGTACATGTGCATTTCTGTTAACAAAAATGTAAGCTTATTTGTTTGCTGCAACTCACATGACAGCAAAATGATACATCTCTCCAATGCACTTTGCCCAAGACAACAGAAACGTACAGAAACAAGAAGAAGCCTGATGTACTTTTTCCTCTCAGCACACTGTGTGTGGTTAATAAGCTTTTATAACTTATGAGAGGTGTGTGGAGAGTCTCTCTCTCTCCCTCTCTCTCTCTCTCACACACACACACACACACACACACACACACACACTGGATGCTCACTTCACTTCGCCAGTGATCCTGCAAGAATGCAGCGTGCACAAACAAATACCACTACAAAACCTACTCACTGGATTGTCAGTTCTTTAAGTACTCCCTCAGGTCCTGGTTTTCTAGGCTAGCAGCGACTGCCTCCAGCAGCTTAGCAGCGCCACACGATGTAACCAACCGAGTCTAGATCTGAATCATTATTGTTTTGTTTTATTTATTATTTTGGGCCACACAGACACTTTGATAAAAAGGGTGCTTTGGTCATCAAGGAGGTGCTCCAGCACCCTAAGATCACAACCTAAAACCGATAGAAGGAGTAAAAGTGAGAGTATGTTGCAGCAATGGGTCATATGTACAACAGCAGCAAGTTTTTATAGAAGCAATGAAATAATAAAATAGACAATTACCTGTATTTGCAGTTGCAATTTTTTTAAGTAACAAGTAAATAAATAACCAGCAGTAGTGCAGTTATGTCTTGTATTACTGAGTTCTGTCTGTAATTTGTGTCTAACAGTCAGATAGCCTGGGGGGACAATGTTGTTGAACCTGGTAGTCCTGCATTGAATTCTGCCGTACCTCTTTCCAGAGGCTAGCAGGGTAAACAGTCCATGGCTGGGGTGTGAGGAATCCCTGCAGATCTTCATAGACAAAGACATCCCTCCAGGAAGTTACAATGTTGTGATTGCAACAGTTAACACAAATTCAATCAGTCCACATGAATTCTGGAGAGAGGTCTGGCTGCACACCTCACCTCTCAAGCCCCTAGCCTGCAGACCTCAACCTCCACTGTCAGCCCGGAAATGTCGTCATTTATTGCAGGCTTGGACCGGGCAAAATAACATTATTTCATTACACATGAACTTGACTTGCGTTCACAGCTGTTGTATAGACTGTAAACTTCTTTGTTTATGAAGTTTCAGACATATCTGACAAACATGACTCTGATTTACCAACAAATATCACAGGTAAGGACTGCGAAAGGCAATAATGTTCTGCATGAAATTGTTTTACAACATTGTGGTTGAACAAAAAAAATCATCTTTTGATAAACACTTTTTTACTGCAAAGCACACAAGGAGGATGACTGAAAGACAACATACGAGCCGGATCACAGTGACAGAGATTGTATGCTGTTTGGCATTTAATTTTGCCGACTGCTGCAATTTTTTTGCAAAAAAACAAAAAACATTAATAGCACGCAATTTTAGCCTGTAAAAAAAGTCCACAAAATCCTAGAGGGAAAGTTAAGATGGATAGTGGTTCTGTGCAGAGCCCTGGATGGAGAGGAGAGAGAGGTCCCGATGATCCACTCTGCGGTCCTCAACACTCTCCTCACATCCGTCCAGTCAGAGGCACTGCAGCCTCCACACCACACAGAGAAGCAGCAGCTCAGGATACTCTCTATGGTGCTCCAGTAGAATGTGGTGAGGATGGGAGGATGGGGACAGGTGGGCTCTTCTCATCCTCTGCTATACCCTGTTGACCAGTGATGCAGCGTTCACAGACCAGGTGAGGTCACCCCCAGGAACTTTATGCTGCTGACCACCTCCACAGACATGTTGTTGGTGAGAAGTGGGGCTGGGCTGGTTCTTCCTGAAGTCTATGATGATCCCTTTGGTCTTGTCCACATTCAAGATCAGGCGGTTGTCTTTGATACATTCAGGAGAATCACATTCCTGATTACACTTTTTATAGAAAAATGTTTCAGTAGATTGTAGAATACATTTTTATCACTGTTAGAAATAAGCATTTAGGATTTGGACTCACTAGTTGTCCAGCTGTTGAATATTTGATAAACTAAATTTAAAGTGCAAACTGAACAAAACGTATGGTAAAATCCTGAAACTATCAGGTTTTTATTTCATCTCTCCTCACGTCTGGTTCCTTGTGATATCAGGCCCATTAAATCCCATTTAGTGACGAGAAAGGAGTTTTTCCTTTTGTCTCCATTAAAGGGAGAACTACCTTTATCTGTGACCTAGTTTGGTGGTGTAATTTGCCTCTCACAAACATTACCTTTTCTTCAGTATACCCTTTGTATAAGGAGGCGAGCTGTCAGCTTGAAGCAGTCAGTTCATTGTCCTGGAAATCTATTCCCTCCATCAAAAACATTAAGTATGACATATTTTACACATGAAGCTTTCAGCCAAAGCTCCACATATTGATAAAAAATGACTCTAGCCTTTAAGAAAAGTGACTTACACTCTGCCGTCCTTTAGAACAGCACATTTCTAAAGCAGAGTCTTTTGATATAAGCCCCCTTTTGAGCCGCATTTATCTGGTATTGAGACCGAGCAATTCAGAAGCACAACAGCGCTGTTACCACTTGACTTTTGACTGGATGCTCTTCAGGGGCGCTGAGATGTACACATACAACAAGCTTCTCCAGCCGCAATCATGAATTACTTCTGGCACGAATACAGAGGAGTGAGTGTAGAAGGAACGGCACAGCTCACTGATGTATTTCCAGGCTTGTGTGTGTGTGTGTGTGTGTGTGTGTGTGTGTGTGTGTGTGTGTGTGTGTGTGTGTGTGTGTGTGTGTGTGTGTGTTTGTGTGTGTGTGTGTGTGTGTGTGTGTGTGTGTGTGTGTGTGTGTGTAAGCCTTAATATCAGACCTCTAAATGAAGAATACCTAAAAGTCAGCGAGCAGCTGTGCACTTTCTATTCCGCCCTTCACACTGGGAGTTTCTAGTTCAGTTCATGAATAGAAAACAGCTCATTTTTGATGTGGCTCTTTCTTCTAAATGGCACTCAAATCCGTGAACAACACTTCACTTCTCTCCCTGCTGAATAAGAAATCTATTTCTCCCCCTCTCTTATCCGTCTCTCTCTGAATTCTCACCCCTGCTCTCGCACACCCTGATCTAAAATTTGAAATGTACCGTGTGTATGTGTGTGTTAGTGTGTTACAACCTCTCTCTCCCCGTGACAAAGTGGTGTGACAGGCCATGTCACATGGTGGACAAGCGGTGGATGGGTGCTCACCATCACACGATAAAGCCCATCAATCTCACAGGCAATGTTACGAACCATCTGCTGCCTGATGTGTGGCCTGTTAACACCCAGACACACAACAAGACAGCAGACAGAAAACACACACACACACACACACACACACACACACACACACACACACACACACACACACACACACACATCAGAACCTCTTTTAACTCTACATTACCCCGACATGTTTTTCGTAGCCTGCAGGCCTCCTTATGCAAGAGTTGGAGGTTTGAGAAAGTTGTCTCCCCAAACACGCACAGCTGACACCTCCTCTACCACATGTCCTTCTTTAGCCTCTTTTCCTTAACCTACAAGATCAGACTGACCCAACAACAAGCAAAAAAAACACCCTCTGGACAGCAGAGCAGAGTGTGGGAGGTATACTCACAGGAAACAGCAGTTATCCAATCTTTGGCAGCTTGTTCTTATTTTTAAGCTTTCAAATGGGACAGAGCACTGGTTAGAGGCTAACACACCAAAATATTTCATTGTAAGCTACATTAAGAGGTGTATCGTACCTTAAGAACACAAGTATACCTGCCAAAGGCAATTTCCCAGGCTCTGTCCTCTCAATGATTGCTTTCATGATACATTTATTCATTCATTCATTTAATTTTTCCCCTATTCTGCATATGTCCTTCCAGTTGAGCACTGTGTCTGATGTCGATGTTGGCAGATCAATTCTTTCGTCTTTTTTTTTTTTTTTTTTGTATTGCAGTGAAACATAAGTAGTTATGATTCATTGCTGTGAGTGACCATCACCAGTCCTCCCTGTAGACTACTCCATCAAATCAAACTATTTATTTTCTGATGTGAGCTGAAGGGGAAGGCTGTGCTGCACCACAGTGTAAAAGAAGAGGAATTAGTGACGGATAAGATGAGACAAAACAAACAGGCAAGAAGACAGACAGGTAGTGTTGTGGATTTAAGAGCAGTCCAGGTGCTGTGCTGTTCTAAGTACGATTCAGAAAGTAACGGTTGTATGAAACCCAGGGTGACCGGAGATGAGGGGTCCTGAAAGTAGAGCGTGGGCCAACAGAGATGAGATGAGGAGGGAGCATGTATCACACGACATGAAACAAAGTGTGGGAGTGCCAGAAGTACCCCATCGACCTGTTCTTCCATTTGTCCTCATGGAGAATGCAAAGGGCATCATCTGGTAGAGAAAAATGAAGCCTCTGTGGAACTGTTAAAAGTTGCAGTTCATGGAGAATCCTCTAGAAGCTGACTGAAGGAAGACCGGAAGTCACATACACATCAAGCCAAAAAAAAAACAAAACAAACAAACAAAAAAAAAAACAGACTTTTACAGCATTAAAAAGCATACTTACAGCCTGGTTCAAAAAACGGCTTGGGTGTGAAATGCTAATTTCGTTATCAGCACACAATGTATGGGGAGTGAATATTTTTCAAACTTAGTGGTTTAAAAGATATTAGGATTACAAGTTTGCCTAAATATGTCTTACATAAATATGCCTAGTGACTTTCAAAATAAAATGAACCGTGTCCAAACCAGATTGTATTTACCTTGACTACAACAACAAATTGACATAATAAGCAGAGCCAGACCAGGAGTCAACAGGTCTGAGGTTTCACAGCCCAACATGAATGAGGTGAGGATCATCAATGGGGTGAGAAGCGCAGGAACTCCCTGGTCTATGACCCCAGCTGTCTGGAGGCCCTGAACTGGAGGACTGGACACACAGCCAGTGTGAGTGAACTTATGCAGTCAACACACAACAATGCAGAGCTGAACTGGAGATGCATCTGAAGTATTCCTGGTGTCTTTCCCAAGGACACTTGTGGATAACGAGAACTGACCTTCCGACTAAGAGATGACCCACTCTACTGCTGAGCCACAGCTGTCTTTTTACCATTAACTGTTCCAGACTGAACAATGTTAAAATGTGACCTTACAAACAGTGCTGTTTCATGTTGCTGATATTTCTGTTCTGCTTCATTTTAGCATTCAACCCTACCCTGCAGTGGTCACACAACACTTATCCCCCATGGGCTCATTATGTAGTGTTAAAGGTGATGGTGAAAGTGAGGCACCTACCTGCGTATCAGCTCAATGGGCTTAAACTTCAGAGGCTGTGCTTTGACCTAGAAGGGAGTTTGTGTGAATTGCCTGCCAAGGTTGGATATTTTGAATTTAGGGGAGGTGAGCAAATGAACACACTTCCTTCTTCTATAACTACCTCTGAAATGCCTTTAGGCTGTGGGGCTGCTAGCAGAAGCAGACTCGGGGCAGCTCCCAGGTCTAAATATGTGTGTAAGAGTAGAGCTGAAGGTTGCACCCTCCGACAGCCCTCTCTGCATAAATAAAGGTTAAAAATGGTGAGCCTACTCTTTTCTCTCTCCCTCTTTCCACCCTTTTCTGCTCCCCCTCTTTTACACCTTCCACCTCCTGTGCTCGAAGGCAGCAGCACACCCATTAACATTTAACAACACTCAGTTAACGACACGGTCATCTTGTAAGTTTAATCCTCTGCCTGTTTCATAGATGTATCATCTCATCACTGAGCTGCAATCCAACAGACACCAGGAAGAAAACACACGCTTGAACAAAACACACAATTTTGACAAGAGTCTTATTAAAACAAGCTTGTAAAATTATCTCAAACCCTCCCTGAGCAGCATTCAAACCGCCTCCATTCAGTGAATCCTCACAAAGAGGAGGAACTAAGGAGCGGTGGCAGGGAGTGAGAGTGCATTTTATGTCTGCACTTAGTTTTAATTCATTAGGTCTGCAAACGTTCTGTGAATGTCGGTCACCATAATTGTCTCTGTAATTGGGACAAATAAAGCATCCTTGAATCTCGAATCACACACTCAGGACCACACAAACGCCCATGAGCGAGGCCTCCCTGCAGGCCATTCTTATTCACAGAAGGAAATGACAAAGAGGAGGACAACGGGAGACAACACAAGATTTGAGAGAGAGACAGAAGGAGAGTGGGAGACATGGCTGAGGAGGAGGCGAGACGAAAACAAAAGCTCTTCAAGGGCAGAAAGCGTTCGCTGTAGGAGTTTCTCTCTGCAGCATCACAATGCACATCCAGCAGACAGACCTTCACTGATTACAGAGCCGACAATCAGCACACACAAGAAAAGGAGCTGGATGTGATCTCCAGGTTATTTTAGTTAACTGAAAGCTTATTTTTCAATTATAATAAGCTGGATTTGAGTCACGTTTAAATCATTTGATAACTCGCATGGTTACAGTTCTGTTGTATTTTATGATTCTTTATTAAAGCTGTATGCTTTTAGCTGTAACTGTAGCTCCACAACATCCAATAACACTCTGCTGTTACTTCATAGTCTAAGGACAGACCAATTTAATCAGCCGATTGAAGCCCCTTTCAGAATAATCATCATCAGCCAGAGTTCTGACAGTTAAACACCAATACATCCAGACAACAGTACAGGAGTGGGCTGAGTGGAGCTTGCCAACAGGTAACTTTATAACATTTCAAAGTCCACTATGACTCAACATGTCTCTCGTTTCAATTTAACTCTCTTTGCCAAGTGTCATGATGAGTGATGCGTACTTTGTTGGGTTGATCATGCTTTTCCATTTATGTTGCATTGTTAAAGTTGTTAACCTAACTGAAGTTCTTCCCTGTCTGTAAAACTGAACACACAAAGAAATGAACACTACCCTCTCACAAGAGTTACTATGCAACACATTCAACATGCTACATATCTCCTCATGTACTAAAAACAATACAGAAAATCTAGCGCTAGCTTTTTGCTAATGTATATGGGAAATTGCATTGATATGCTAGTGGTTAGCAAAACATCAATATAACTTTGCTTTTGTAATTTGTATCCTAGAAACAGATCCCAGTTACTTTTTGTAAACAATACTGACAACTTTACCTCTCAAAAAAGTAAAAGGCAAATGTTTCCAAACAGGAAGATGAAATAACAGTAACGTACAAGCTCATGAAGGACTTCAGAATAACTGCGGCAAGCTCGAGATTCAACAACTTTGCAGCAACAAGAAGTACAAGACAAGATGTGATTCAAAAATCAACTATAGATTGACTGTTTTTAAAGTTTAATGCTTAAAGGGTTTAATGTTGTTTTTGTATGTTCTTGTACTCCAAAAAGCCTTTCTGTTGTTAAGTTAAACAAATACTGAAGGACAAAGTTATTGACCTTGTCCTAAGAGAAGTCCATCCATTGAATACAACCTCATAGGGAGGTTATTTAAAAATCAAACAGCTGTTATAAAAAACAGTTCATCAATCAAAGTGTATTAAAGCCCATAAAGCGACAGCAGTTGAAACAAGTTTTTTTTTTTTTTTTCAAAAACCAGTGAGAAAAAAAGGGTTATTTATTTATTTATTTATTTATTTATTTATTTATCTATCTTTTACAAGCAAAAAAAAATGTCATTGCAGCTGCAGAGGTAGTCATGATGAGCTACTTTGTATATCCATGATAAAGCTATAGCTAGCTCCCGACATGGGAAACAAATGTACTCTGTTTTGTTCAACATAAGTTTGTCCTGGTCTCACCAGGACCTGACATGATGCTAATGTCAGTCTGTGCCTGACAGTGTTTTTCGGGTCATTTTGTGTTTTTCTGTCTATTTATTTCAAGGCTCAATCCTCGCCTGTTTAGATAAACCAACACTGTGAAACACTTTGATAAACTTTCTCTTCAGCTCCCATTCTGAGTAAATGAAGGGAGCGAGAAGCTATTTCTGTCTGCGCTTCAGGGTATTTAATAGCAGCTGATATGTGCCGTCTTGTCAGCCTTTTGTCATAGCTTTGTTTTCTTTGTCGCTCCCAGTAATTCACATCAAAAAAAAAGAAAGCCCTACAAGCATCGTGTCATTACTCAGCTTGTCACGCACTGCTTCAGAATCCGTTTATTCTGCAATGTCGCTCATTTGTACAAACCGTCGCTTCGCAGAATTGGACACTTCAATCCATTAGGCTGTTTACGAGTATGGAGTTTCTCTGTTTGCTTTAGTCAAAATGCTCCCATAAATTAAATATACTTGGCTCCTTCAAATGGAGCAGTGTTTTGACGAAATTGTCAACAAATCATGGTGAAAAGATATCTTATAACACCAACAATCAATGCTCTTTATTGTCTTTTTAAGAGAACAGAGCACTATCTGATTGGGCCCCAGACAGCGAATGTTGGCAGAGAAGCAAATTTGATGGGATAACTGAGACTCTTGTATCCATTAAGTCATAACGAGGCAGACACATCAGTTGGATAGATAAATGTTTTGTGTTTTTATATAAAACAATTCAAATTTGTATTTCTTTAGCTTGCATACGTGTGTGTTTATTTGATCTGGATATTAAAAGCGTGTTGTTTTCTTTTTTTTCTTTCCAATCCGTTCCCCTGCAGGTTGAGGGCAGCTGTTTCATTCCTCTCCGTAATCTTTACCTCACTTTTATTTCCATCGCTCCCCTCGTCCACCCTCCTCCGTGTTTCTCTCCAGAGGGTTTGTGACAGCTGTAAAACCTTGTATCAAGGCGTTGACCTATGATGTGTCACTCCATCCTCCCCTTTTCCTCCCACCCTGGCTCTCCCTTTCGACACTTTGCTAAAGCACAACCCCCCTTCCCTCTACAGGCCTGCTTTTCCACTGCAACATAACTATCTGCAGCTGATGCTGCAGAGCTGATAACAGTCTCTTTTATCTGCCGCTTAGCTGCACAAAGGGACCTGAGCATTGATCAAATGCCAGCAGACTGATGGCTGCTCAACAGGCTGCTTTTTACACCCGCGACACTGCTGAGGGGATGGAGGGAGGAAGGGAGGGGGGGGGTTCAACCCTCGCTGAAAGTACAACAAGGCCCAAACTGACAGGCTGATGCTATGGTAATAGAGAGAAAATAGCACAAAACTCTGGCTTGTTTGGAGAGCTCTTTTCAGTTCGAGCAGAGAGTGACGTGAGATTGGCTGGTCTAGACTGGCGCTAATGATGGGTGACAGCAGGAAAAAAAAAGACAGGAGCAAAGAGGTAGTTGGTGTTTCACATAGGGAGTCTGGCTTTAAAGTCAATCCCCAAAACATCACACCATCACGGATGTTAAACAAGCAAAAAAAATAATGTGTCAACCTGTCCAGGTGTTTAAGTTTTTAGCTTTTTGTCTCTGTTTTTAGTCTGCCATTAACTCTGTTTGCATGAGTTGCATGGGGAGATCTGTCCAACTGTCAGTTTTCACCCATACTACATCTCAACCACGTTATCTCTGCTACAGAGATGAAAGCAAATCAGCCTAATGTTTCCTCTCATAAGGATAAGTATTGTAAGCTTTACATAGATCTTCACGTCTTCATGCAAAACCAGAGTGAAACTGTAAACACTGCTTTCCTGCCCACATTTTTAAATGTACTGATAGATTTATTTATCAGCCAGCGTTTTTAATCATCATCATCATACACATAATTCAGAGTCAATCTGTCCACGGGAGTCCTTGCTCATTTAACCTCTGCCTGTTGATGCAGCAGCCATGGAGATTACTTTCAGGTAGCCTGTTGATTCAGTAGACTGAGCTACATGGATATTTTATTTAAAGGTGACACTTCATACCCATGTTCAATCACTGACAATGCCATCCTCTGTTGTCTAAATGAAACGTTCTCACCATGTTTCAGTCTAAATATTGAATAAATCAAACAAGGTTTTAGACCAGTGACAAGAGACTTTCCTCTCTCGTGGTTTTGGTGAGTGTCTCTTTAAATCCAAAGGAGCCCCTTTCGTCTGCCTTGTGCGTGTCATGGTTATGAGGGTTCCCAAAAAACATGTCTGCAGAAGACATCACAGTTCAGGTGTACATATTTAAATGTTTCAGTGGAGTCTGCTGTAGATGAAGAACACTGTGGGAGAAGAGCAACAAGACATTTTTGAATAGAATAGAATAGAAAAGAATAGAATAGAATAGAATTTATTAGTCTGTTAGTCCGCTTAGTCCGTTAAAATAAAAATTTTAGCTCATCTCCCATTGGCTTGAGTGTTATGGAGCGTAATAGCTGCAGGGATGAATGATTAAATTGATTGAACGGTCCGTTATTAACTTTCTCTCATTATAACTCTGGTTGTCATGGTGACAAGAGTCAGAGATTGACTTTATGTAGATCTGAAAGCATGTAAAGTTCTATATTTGTGTTTATCTACCTATTAAAAAGTGGGTGTGACATTTAGATTACTGCAGGTAATGTCATGTAAAAAAAGATAAATAAATAAATAAAATAAGTAACTACATCCAACTACATGTAAACATGACATCTCAACATCCTCGCGGTTCCTGCTTATCACAGTGAATCCATGCCAGGCTTTGATAGAAAGGAGTTCTATATGTGAGGGTGGAGATACCAGGTTAGGGGGCAGGTGTTATTATAATCACTTAACTTGTGATGTCACATGCTGAGCAGATTCTGACCAGACTGTTGGACTTGGTGTTTGAGGCCCACATAAGGAGACCCTTATGTGTTGACCTCACCTGCCTACAGAGAGATTCAGAGATAATTCAACTGAGTATTTAATCTGCACATAATGTTTATATTATCAATATCATCATTGTTAACTTTTTTTAGATTGTTCTTTGATTTTGGCATATGTGCTATGAGGCTCACAAAACGATGTGTATAATATATGATTGAGGCAATTATGCCATTAGGCTAACGATATGGAAATCCAACACTGTCACTTCACGTCCAAGTTTTAAATATGGGAAAGCAGAATACTTGCACTTTAATAACTAAGTTTAACAAAAACAAACAAAAACACCATGCTAGAGCTGCAAAACACGCTTTACATTAAATCTGTGTTGCATTTTCTGTCTTTTGAGATGGCCTGCAAAAGCATTTCTGACTGTTCAAACTGTCTATTCAGAGAGATAAACAAACATGTAGTGTTTACTCCTCAGTGATTTTTGTATAATTATGTCCTTACACAGCTTTTAAGTGTGAGTCTGAATGGATTCATACCGAGTAACAAACAAAAGTAAATAACAACCGAAAACGTCTGACTTAAAGTTAAGTTCAAGCTTCCATGAGTCCATCATCTGCACTGCATGTGGCAAACAGTTCTCAGTACTTGAGTTATACATGTGTGGACTAAAGAAGATTGAGGAAAATGTTTTTCATTTCTTAACGTGTCTTTCCATTTTCAGCCACCAAAGCGTACAAGAGTTGAAGAAAAACATGACTTTAATGTTATTAAACCTCCCCTGACAGGCTGATACCTCACTGTTATCTTGTCTAGATAATCCTTTTCACAGCTCCAGCTATCATTAGAGGAAGTTGCCTGTGCATTCATGTGAGCTATTCTTTCTCAACACCACATTAATACCCTGTTGATATGTTACGGTGGCACATCAGTCCCTTTTGGGGTTTACTTGAATTTGTGAACTTTTGTGAAACCACTTCCCAGAACAAAGCCTGAAATGAGGAAGATCCCTGCAGCACTCTGGGCTAAGAATAGAGATACATAATGACATTTTAATTTGCTACTGCTAACAAACCCACTGCTCTCCTTCCTCCCCATTTTGTGTGAACCAGTGAAGCCCCAACACAGCTGCTTTCAGAATAAAACAGAGGGTGTCAAAGAGGAAAAAACTGACAGAGGAATTACTCTCTGACACCCCTGTGACAAGAGCCACAGTTTGATTGTTTTAAGTCGGATGCTCACAAAGAATCCCTGACAACATCTAATTATAGTGCAATGCTTCATCCGGCTGTTTCTTGTTGAATCTTTCCATGGATGAGAAAGGCTGCTGTATCACTTATTCTGACACTTTTCTGACATCTGAAAGTAATCCCCAGAATCTGTATTTGAAGGGTCAACACATCAAAGTCTGTAAATCCATGTAGTTCAGCTGGGTTTCATGGGGAGTTATGAGACTCTAGTCTTTCTAAGTTTTCTGCATATGCTCCAATAAAACAGTGGTGAAACTGAATCAAATGGATTTCAAATGGGGAGAAAAAAAAACAACAAAATCAAAACAAAACAAAAAAAATATATTTATCATTCAGCCAAATGATGGAGCAGGTAGGGTTAGAGTTAGGAGTTATCCAGGATATCCAAAATGTTTAAGCGTGCACGTTTTCTGATTGTCTTCACGGTGGAAAAGGCAGATGACCTGTGAATTTCCTGGTGTTGTAAACTCAAATTCAATATAAACACTGGACATGCAAGAAGATGCTACTGATTCCTCTGGTCAGAATCTAAAGTGTTATTTATTTGTTCGTTTATTTATTTATTTATTTTTTTTATTTGTATTTTTTCTAGGACAAGGACCCAGTTTCCCATGAACACTATCACCCACTGGAAGTGACTCTTACCAAGGCGTATGTTTGTTTTGAAGTAAATAAATGGAGAGTTGATCTTCTTTTCAACAATACTTTTTTGTTTAAACAAATTTTCCCAGGATGTAAAGCAAAAAGATAATGTCTTTATTTGCAGCTACAAAGAGCTATTGTTGGAAATGTGACCACAATCAAACTTTGTAAACTCAGTTTGTAGAGTAGTTTCACGTCCAAAGGGTATGCAAACTGTTCATCTTTTGTTTTTGTTTTTTTGTTTTGTTTGTTTTTTTTATCATTATTAACTTAGCATTTCAGAAGACACTAAGATCACAACTTTGTCCAATCAGAGATACAACTCAGCTCATATGACTGATGAGCGCCCTATAGCTGTTAGCAGAGCCGTAAGCAAAATTATGCTAAGGGGCCCTGACACCTGACACCATGTGCTTACATTCACCCCCCTGCACTACAACTAAATCTATAGAAGTCAGCAAAACGCACACAGAGAGGAGTTCACCTAGAGCTCTCCACCCTGTTAATGTAGTGTGTGTAAGCACTGCGTGCCAGGTGTGACTGTTGGAAATTTTTGGAGTTCACTTAGGAGGGCCCCTTAGTAGAATTTTGCTTAGGGCCCCATGGAGGTCTGAACTGTCTCTGATTGTCTACTACATTACTCTTGTTCAGGACAAGACAGGTGACATCACGGAGACTACATCAGATTTTATACAGTCTATGATCTGACCCCAATCTCCTTTTAAATCATGGATTTTGAACAGGAAAGTATATAAAAGTGAGACTATTTCAGTACTTCTTATAAAGTCCTCACATGGTCTTTACCACATTACACTGCTCTGTATTTTCAATTTACCTCAGTTTCACTTGTTGTTGTGTCATGTTGTCTTCCCAGCGGTTGATCTCTTGAGGTTATCCTTGAATGTTCTCTTTATGGAGTGTAAGCGAAATAAATTCATAAAGGTTAACTGGTTCAGTCATGAGGAAAAAAGAGAAACACACAGTACATAACAGGATTGTCAGGGTAAATGTGAAGCTTTGGTTGGTTCTCACCTACCAAGGGCTTATAAACATATTTGGATAGATTCATACCAAACTGATTGCAGGTATAAAAGAAATATTATACGTATTACGTTTTCATTTTATGAGTGGCTCCAACCAATGTGAACTAAATTTGTCTGGCCTGGTGTTTTTTATGCTTTGAACATGAATAAAGGGAGACCTTCAGCTTGCTGCCACCACTTCAGTCCTGCTAATGACCTCACATCAGATCAGCACAAAAGCAGCTGTCAGCACCTCAGTTTAACAGAAAATGCACACTTACGTGAAGTTCAGCCTCCACAAAACCTTTTACACTGACAGAGGCTGACAGACAGCGATACAACTGAGCGTGATCATCTCTACTGACCTTAGCCTGAGGCAAAAACTAATACGGTCTTTCATTCAGGGAATCACTCACAGATATGTTAATGTAAGCTTGAGAAGAGTGTTGTTCAGGAGAGTTTCATGAAAAGGAAATCAAATGAGTGACATGTCCACTAAATATGCAAATGCAGATTGTTTGGTTCACCCTCTGAGGGGGTTACCTGAATGTAGCATGTGAGGAATTGTGATTATACGAAAGGATACGATGTTAATGGTACTAGGGTACAATTTATCTTTAAATACATTGAGATTATGTTATTTTAATAGGGAAATTTGTCCTAGACGCAAGTGCTGCACTCACGTCATTAAAGGCAGGTTTGGTAGTCATGGAAAACTTGCATGAATTTGGATGTAGCGTCTCCTCAGGACTCCCAGCTCCTCCGAAACAACGCCCCCGCTCACATGCATGAGCACCACTGATTCGTGATCATACAGTCAGGGTATAGGTAGTAGAGAAAAACAGGGGACACATCACTGAAAACAGGTTAAGAACCACAGGTCTAAGATGTGAGTGGGACTATCACGTCTCTGTGCATCATTCTTTCAGACAACTTCATGACCTTGCAGGGCTTACCCATCTCTGGCCCAGTGACAGCTGGGATTGGCTTGAGCCCCCTGTGTGACTCTGATTTGTATAAAGTGTATAGATAATGAATGGATAGATAAATGTGTGATTGCTGTTACTTGTGTTGGCACGCCTCAGTCCTAAAGAAGGACAGCAGTAGTGAAGACGACACAGTGTAATGCTCACTGCCTCTTTCAAGTCCTGACTAATTGCCTTGAATAAATCAGTGAGTGGATGTGCCAAAATGTCCTCCAGTAAAACAAAGACTACACTGAGGTAGTTGTTTTTGGAGCCAAGGAGGAGTGATTTAAAGTCAGCTTGCAGCTTTAGTCATTACAGTTAAAAACACTGACCAAGGCAGAAATCTGGCATCTGGATGTTGTCGTGGACTTGAATTTGAAAACTACATTAAAACAGTTCCAATGTCACCCTTCTATAACATAAAGAATACAGGACTTAAGTATCAACAAGGACCAGAAAAAATGATCTATGCAATAGGCTTCAGTGAACTTCATTACAGCAACAGTGTTTCAAAGGTGCCCCATAATATATTAAACAACTGCAGCTGAATCAGATCAGTGCAGCCAGAGTCCTCAAAAATAGTTTTAAAACTACAAAGGCTGCCTGATCAAGGTCTTTTTTGCTGAATCAGATCCAAACAGGAGCAGCATTTTGTGTCATAAATATCTGAAACAAACCTACACAGATCTGAAAATCTGATCTGATCAAAAAAAGAAAAAAAAATTCCCTCTGGTGTTTTAAAAACACCCTTTTTCATCCTCTACGCTTCTTCTTAAAGGCATTGTTGTTAATCAGATTTAGATAGAAAAACTATGGGCAGACCTCGGTGTTTGAGGCCCATCCCTCCAACATGCCTTGAAACAGTCTAACCCTTTCATTTAGAAAATCCTGATGTGATAACCTCATCAATTCAGCAAGATCTCTCTCTCTTTTTTTTAGCATTTCCATCAGTTTACAAACAGATTCAGGGATTTCTGCAACAACAAATGTGTAGAGGTTTGAAAATCTGCACACGTTTATCATAAACATCCAGCATTGTTATTTTATATTTGTGTTTATTTATCTATATCAATGTTGTTTTCTAAGAGGTATTGTAGTATTTATGAAGAGGCTTTTTATGAGTTAGATGTCACTGGTTGGCTTGGCTACGGTTTTCTGCAGAGCCACAGACTTCACTTGACACACCAGCGGATTCATGAGACTTCTCGGGGATAATCATAGCCTTAACCTTTACTCCTTACTTCCTTTTTCATCTTATTTTTTGTCCTCCTTGCTATGCCATGAACGCAAGCTGCACCCTGTAACAATGTGCTGCTGAACCAGTCCTAACCTTATTTTTACCTTTGATTTTTTTCTGTGCTCACAGATGCAGAGCAGCTGTTGTTGTTCTTGATTTCTCCAGACCATCTGTACAGCTGGTGATGATTCTCACATACATGGAGACATGAGGAAAAACACTCAGCATGTATACGCATATCAATCATCTGTTTATGTCCATGATATGAATCCAAGCTCCCCAGTATACATGTAAGCAGAGGTCAGAAAAAAAAAGAAAAGCTTTGACCCACCATCACCTTCACCAGCTTGCTTCCTGAAAGCTTTCTTATTATTCCTCCTTCCTCTTCTTTCAGCACATGGATCCATTTATCTTTTTATTTCTTTTCCCTTTTTTTTCTTCAAAAGTGACAGTAGTCTTCATTTATCATGGCCTCATTGACACCGCTGTTAATCTCAACTGGGAGAAGATTGACACAAAGTTGTCTCCGCTGATTTATGAAACCTCCCCAGCTATTGATACGAAGAGGAAAATCCAATGTGAAAGGCAGCTGGCTGACGTATATTAGAGCCATGCAGTGGATATACAGTCTGCATGTGGTTTCTGAATGAAGCAGAAATAGGACATCTTTGCTTTTTTTTTAGAGGCTAAGACTGTTCAGCCTTAAAAAAAGAACAGTCTAATTCACTAAAAGGCCACTCTATTCAAGGAACCGTGCTGCTACAGGAAATAAAACCCTCATATTATGAGCTGAAGGTTGACATTATTCCAAGCAACATATATTTGACACAAATGGTCAAACCACATGTTGCCTCTCTCTCACCGTTCCCCCTGACATCCTGAAATTAAACATAAAAATAACATGAGGAGATGTGTACCCACTTGCCTCTCTGAGTGTTCAGCTATCATTGCTAATTCCAGAATATTGCAGCCACTTCAGCCCGCTGCTGCTCCCATGCCACAAGTGGCTCTCATGGGCTGTTTCATCGAAATTCAAGAAGGGTTTTCTGGCTTTTCGGTATCTCACAGGTGCAGAGACAAAGAGCAATTATTCCAACCTCTTCACAAAAAAGCCGTATCGAGTTACGGGTTGTGGAAACAGCCTGTGTAGTTTTTCCAAATAAAGAATGCATATCAAGCCATCAGAGGCCCCGAAATGACACCAGCGTGGGCTCGATAAATACCTTATTTCTGGAAACAATGCTCTTGAGTATCCATTTGTGACACATGGTCAATGAAATGTGCAGTCCGAAGCTTTTTCTGTGGAATAAACGGAAATTTGTTCTCATTTATTTCTTCAAAGTGTCAGATTTAGAGACTGAGCATCCAGTGCATAGGTGTGCATTTTGGCTGTGATGTTTGAGGAGAGAAAAAACAATACACTGTAAATAAGCAAATAAATAAATAAATAAATAAACAAATAAATAAATAAATAAATAAATAAATACTAGCAGCTGCAATTGCCAGGACTGCACTGTGAAAAAAAAATGGAAAACTGTAAAAAAAAAAAAAAGATTAAAAAAAAAAAAAAAAAAAAAAAAAAAAAAAAGGTGATTAATTTGAATGGTACAATGCTGTTCATGTAAGAATGGAGTATAGAACAGCTGCAGGTAGACACATGTAAATGGGCTTTTTAGTGTCATATGTTATAACATTATCCAGTGTTAGCCTGTTAGCTGGGGTAAGCTCACACACTATGTAGCTGGACTGAATACGGACTGAGCATAGCTCGATTCACACACCTAGATAATGCAGTTGCTATTGGGCTGCGGTTGAATTCGGCAGGTCTCAGTAACCCTCGGTGTTCAGCCAGAACAGGAAGTAGGTGACCATGATAAACAGGGTCGTTGTGCTCATACAGTCTTAGGCTCCAGCACAACAAACACACACCATGGCACATACATAAATAAAAACATGAAGAAATACAACTGTGCCCATCTCAGCCATTGTTAGAATGTTGTTTTCTCTTTAGGTGAACTGAAACTAGTTTGAAATGCACGCAGCTTCACTCATAAATAAAGGACACAGCGCCGCCTATTGAAGCGGAGTGAGACGTTCTCGACCAGAAGTCTGATTCTCTGTTCTGCATATATGCAGACAAGACCCCCCGCTGTGACTTTATAATCTAAGCTATGACCTTAGCCAGACTGCTGCATGCAAATAAACATACGAGTGTTGGGAATGGTGTGTTTTATTTATTCACCAAGTCTTCCCTGCTTGTAGAATAGCTATTCAGCTATAAAATAACTACTTAGCTATTGCGTTTCATTGTTTCGGTAGAATTGATGTGGGAGTAACAAACTGACCAATAATTTATGAGACAACATTTGCAAGAGCTCGCAATCGTTTTGCAAGACCTCGAGAAAATCTTTTTTGTATATATTTCCTCCTTTCAGTAAAAGACAATTGAGATTGAGATGAATGAGATTATCTTTGCCATCAGTAAAACCGTGAAAAGTATAATCGACTACAACTACTGACTAGCCATTTCTTATCCTGTTTTATTCCCCATTCATAAAAACAACAACCATAATAATAACAATAATTAAACAAAAGCTTGAAAATAATCCTAACTGCATTTATTGTAGTCTGTTCTTACTTCAGACCCCTCACATGAGGCATATTGTTTTAGTTTATCACGTGGCACGGTGTTCATACCACACTGTTTGTAGGAAGCAGTACTAAAGTAAACCCTCTGCTCCTAAATCGAGATGCCTTCAGTTTTCTTTTTCGGTTACAGTTTTCCTCTCAGGTGCTGTAGTCAAGCTGGAGGTGAAGATTGGGTTCAAAAAGCAGACTTTGGTCGAGGAGACCTTGGTCCAGGTCTTGCGTGACAGGGATCGTCAAGGTTGGCTTCTTTGGGATGTTGAACTTTTTAAAACATGTTTTTCTTCAGGTTTTCTGTGCTTTACCTTTGCTGGAGGAAAATCTGAGGAGAGAAAGGAACCATGGGCATAGGGTCAGAGTCAAATCCAGCCAATGCAGGGAGGATTTTACATCTGCTTGTATGTGTGTGAATGAGGGTGGCAAATCCTGATGAACCCAGCCATCAGTGAGGGAATGCGTCACTAGAAGTGTAATATGTTTTGAGTGGAAAGAAACTAAAAAAGAGCAATAAAAGTACAGGTCCATTCGTCATTATCCATTTCCAAACAGGCATATAAAAAGCCTGTCACATTCAACACCAATCCTGTGGCTTTTTTCCTTTTTTGCACACTGTGACACACTATGACACTATGACACACCTGCTGCTTCACCACCCATGATGAAAAATAGCAAACACCACTGCACTCCTGAATGACACTTTTTGCTTTAAAAAAAGACGACCAGTTGACAAGTCAGAAGTAATGCACTTTGGTTGGCGCTACCACCTGTGAGCTGAGCATACAGGCTAATCAGACTGATGTCTGAGAAAACTACCACAGACCTGCGGTTCAGATCTCCGGGGGCATTTTTAAGGGTTGGCATGCTGAGGTTAGTCATGTAATAACTGCTGAAGGAAACAGTAGTTTCAGATATACAGGGCCTGTTTGAAAGTGAGAAAACAACTAGAGTAGAGTGTCTGGGATCATCAGACTTCAGAGAGTAATCAAAAATTATCTTAAAATTTTACAATGATTAAATTATGAAAATAATAGTACATCATATTAACATAAAAATGTTGTACATTCACTCCTGCACCTTTCTTAAAGTTGTATCATTTAGAAAAAAGGATGGCGGCTAAGACCACACTGGTGCAGCATTTATTTTAATAAATCTAGAAGTTAAGGTAATAAAGAACATTGCATTTGACTTGTGGATCAAGAACTGCTTTAAATTGACATTTTGGACTCAAAAACTGTTTTAAAATGCAAAATAATGGAACATGGGATTAAAAATTAGATTAATCTCTGTAAAATTTTGAATTTTTGCCTTTTTTTTGCTTATTTATTTTATTTATTTATTTCTGACAGCCCTAGCCAGCATGCATCAATCCTGAAGTGAAATCTTTTACCCAACCACGTTTATTTGATCTTAGACTTCACCAAAATGTCTCCTATTTCAGACTGTCAAATATTAGTGTTGTTGTATTGTAGCTGTGATGCCGACTCATTCCAGTAGGTGGCGGTTATTCCCTAAAGCATTAGCGCCGTGCATTGTGGGAAACAGTATGCCAGGTAGACTGATCCGATGCATACTGAGAAATTTTCCCGGATCAGTAGGACATCCAGGAATTTTTGGTACACTGCAGATATTGCAAATTTTCGCATACTGCCTAATTTCAGCCAAAGCAGCAGGCACTTCTGGTGTGGAAGGCAGTTTGGAAAACAGCCTCCATCAGCAACACAATGAAAATGGCCACTGCTAGAGCAGGCTGAATTTAAAAAAAAAAGCACCTTAATGTTGGCTTTTACATTTGTGTACATGTTCATTTGGCCAAAGGTGAAGATGATCAGGTGGAATATACTTCTGAAATAGTTTTTCTTCAGTTTAACAGATGGGACTGAGCCACACTCAGACATGGAGTTTGAGTAGTACAAACAATCCTGCAGAAAGCCGATGACTGAGCTGCTCTTTTGACGAGTTTAGAGTGGGAACATTTTATTCTCACATAAGTATGAAGCACAAAAAGAAAATTTCAACATCACAATGCACAAACCAAGGACATTTAGCCTCTGGGAAGATTGGAAGAGAATTCTATACTGTCTAAAGTCTGTTAACTTTTTGAGCAAGTCTTTTAGAAACTGAAACAAAAACAGGGCCTGAAAACAAAAGTTTGGTCACAGCTGTGCTGCTGACTGTCTGCGCATTAGAGGCGAGAAAAGACTCGTCTCTCCCTCGACTTGTTGTAGGCAGCAGGATAAGAAAAAAAAAAAAATGACAGTGACACTTGTAGCTCTGCACCATTGTATCAGCTGAATGACTAATCTGCATCTGCCTGCTGATTTCCACAACAACACTGTATTCCAGACACCAAATAGGAATGGGGGGGTGCTGGAATGGGAGGGGGGTGACATGCCTTGCAATCAGTCCTCAGCAGCACACGGAGAGCTGCTGTAATTAAGGAGCGGCGTCCCCCATGAATCCCATCCATGAAGCAGGACTTTAATTCCCCGCTAATTGAGGCTAACGCAGGGAGGGCGGAGGGAGGGACGAGGTATCCGAGGCTCCTGCCGGGTGGACCGACCACTGAGTTAGATGATTAGCTGAGGTGTAGGAAAGGTAACTGGGAAACTGAGCCTCTCCAGCACAGTCGGACACACCTGCCCACCTCTGCCTGCTTCTCCCTCTTTCAGTGCTGCGCTCTTCATGATGGAAACCCAATCCGAATGGAGGGAAACTTTCCCATTTTAGCTCAGTTTTGATAGCAGCTGTTTTCTCTGCTGGTGAGAGGCGGGTGGGTAGAAGAAGAAGAAGAAGCAGGCGGTTTGATTGATTTGCTTCATTTGGATTTGTATCTATTGCAGTGGTGATTGCTGTTGACTGAGGTTTATACGACTGCAGGGGGGAAACAAAAGAGAGGTGGGGTTATATTTAGAGAGAACTTCATGTTGCCATCGGCGCTACATCTCACAAAGGCAATCATTTTCAACACAAGATTTATTTATTTTGCAGATATTAAAGAAGTGTGGAGTTTTTTTTTTTTTTTTTTTTTTTTGTATGTGTGCCGTATTTTCACCATTTAACTTTACTATAAACAGCCTGCTGAAAGTAAGGCGAGGTAAGCCGTCAAACCGGCTGACTCCAGCTTCAGGTGACAGTTGTTTTGTATCTGTAATGGTGCCGTTCACCATTTTTGCTGCATGCAATGCCTCCTTCACTTTAATGTGTGTACTTCACCAGAGGCACTTGAGAAAAAAAAAACAGTGCTGAGGAAGTGGCTGTGAGGCACATTGTCACTGAAATGTGTCAGACTGCTCTTCTCTCACTCTCTGTCTTCCTCTCTCTCTCTCTCTCTCTCTCTCTCCCTCTCTCTTTCTCTCTCTCTCTCTCTCTCTCTCTCTCTCTCTCTGTCTGTTTATATATATAAAATCTCTTTATGTCAGAACTCTTTCTGACAGCCACAGACTCTTCAGCTGCTTGAGATCTACCTGCAATTGTCACTATTGTCTTTGGAGAAGTAGTGATGTATTCCTGCCTAACACTGCTCTGTACACACGTGTACTCATGCATGGCAGCACAAAAGCTCTCATTACAAAAAAGCAGCTTATACACAGACATATAGAGCATTAACTGCAGCTCATAGCATCTGCTTGGAGCTGTTTGAGACATCACAGGCACCTCTCATCAATGTGTGTTCTTTTCATTTAAAGATGCAAGCTTTACTGTACAGCAGAAAGCGGGCAGATGGACTCCTCTGGCGCCTTTTGAAACCAATTTCCTGAAGCTTCCTGTAAATATTAAAGGTTTATTGCACCAGCCTCTCCACGGAGCGGACTTATTAAGGCAATGTGAGGCAGAGACAGGATGAGACAGCACCTATGTGACTTTATCGTCAAACCTTTGGGAACATGACTATAAATATTAAAAATTCATATAGACTATCAAAACTCAATGTGTCATACTGCAACAACAAAGAAACGCTGAAAATAACCATCCATGACTTTAAGAAAGCTTTCCAGTTAAGACCATTTCTCAGGAGTGTATGGGTGCGGCAGACCCTCAGACGTCTGAGTCGTGTGACTCTGAAGCTGAAGACGAAGAACCTCCAGGATCCGAAAAGTATTCATTTTAAACAGTTTCTGCCTGGCAAAAAAACAAAACCCAAACACCTATTTATGTCTCAGCCATTCTTAGTTTTACTCATTCTTGAAATGAGACATTTTCATTTCAAGAAACTTGATGAGGAAACTTTTATCACCCCACTGGCAGATTTTCTAAAAGCAATTCAAGCACCTCTCTGTCTTTGTTACAATATGTGCAAGTTTAATTCCTTAACTTATCCACTGCTGAGGTTTACAGTGAAACTGTAATCTAAATTTGAATTAGATTTTTAGTATAAGCATTTCTTTTATTAAATTTTGGTTAACAAAGTTAGAAAAGGGAGGACTATCTGTTTGAAGTGGATTACAAGGACAACTTTGTTTCAAATCGTGCGCACACTGTTGTGATGACATGAATCTTAACAAGGTGTGTGTTTGTTTTGGAAATAAATGGAGATCAGATCTTTTTAACACTACTTTTCTTTGTTCAAGACAACTTTTTACCAGATACAATGTGATGAGGTAAGGTCAACAGTTACACAGCGCTGCTGGTTGAGACGTGACAACGAGCAAACTTTGTCAGTTTCTACTGTAGGTTTGTAGCCAGCTATGTTTAATGCTATACAGCCCAGTACTCTGAGACATATCTGTAGGCCAACGTGTAGCATTAGTGAATTCTTATGTCCTGCTCATCTACAAAACAGAGGTAACATAACCTCACTCTTCATTTTACTGACAGACTCTCAAGTTTGATCAGATCACTGCAGAATAACGGCTACATGTGGGTTGGATTTGTAGTGAGCCCTGCTGCTCCTCATTACTTCAGTAATGCTGGCCTATCGCCACCTGGGGGCATGCTATAAAAGAGGGGCAGAAACTATCCTCTTCGTTGGTCGGCTCTGCTTTGTCCTGCTAACCTCACTTCCTGGTGGTCACCGATCCAGGTAGGTTTGCAGCATCGGTTTTATTCTCATTTTGCATGGCTGTTAGCATGCTCCATTGTTTTGTATTCTTTGCTGTTGTAGCTCTGAGCCTTAGGAACAGGAAGCACGTCTCCCGCAGAGAAGCGCCAGATCGGTGTGTATGCCAAATGGCGCTTGATTCATTTAAAATTTTAAGCCCTGTTTACACGACAACATTTCATTTGAAAACACAAACATGCAGAGAAAAAAATCAGAGGAACTGAAAAAAACTGTAGTATACATAACAGACCTGAAGGTGACGATATAACTGTAGAGTCTTTTGGTAGCCCGCTGCTGAAGAAGAGGTGGGCTGATCACCTGGTGTATATACTGAATAGAGCAAAAAGCCCTGAGCCCCCCCCCCCCGGCTTGCCATGTAGACGGCAATGCTTGCAGTGTATCAGAAAAATTCCATACCCAAGAGCGTTTCAAAAACGTTGTCTGGTTGGCTAAAATGCTGTAAACAAGAGGCTGAAACTAAAAAATTACTTTTGCATTTCATCCTCAAACCATTCTCGTGTTAACAGCACTTTTATCACGCAGCTCTCATTAAAATGTTCTTTTTGTTATTTGTTAGGCACTGAATGATAACCGACTGATTGGTAAGAGAGCCGGGAATCTGCTGCTGTTTTGCCACATCACTGTTTTGCTTCACTGCCATTTTGTACACTGCTTTGCTTCCATACACAGTGTGTAAGCGGTCTTGCCTGACTGCCCACCTGTCTGTCTGTCTGTCTGTCTGTCCACCGCCTGCATGCTTGCCTGCCTGTCTGCCTGTCATACATGCTGCTTGAGCCCCTTCTTTGAGCATGGCTGCTTGAGCTGTGCGGGTGCTTTGGCTGTGGGGTGCTTGCTCTGTCTGCTCGCAGAGTGAGCTGTGTCGACCCTATGACTATTAGCTGAAGGCTAGAAGGCCGTCTTACAGGTGGAGCCGCTGCATGATGCTACTCTTCCTCGGAGGCAGTGTCTGGACTGAACTGCTTTATTCTCTTTTTTCCTGAGTTGGTATGAATGGACTCTGAGGGTTGATTTCTTTGCTTTGATTATGTTTGTTTTTCTTGTTTTGCATTGATTTCTCTTTTGTTCATGTGTTTTTGGCTTCTTGTGTTCTGCCACTAGTATTGTTTTCATTTCATTTGCCTGATTTACCAATTAGTGAAGTCATTGAAGTTTGTTTTGATTTAGTCATTTAAAGTTAGTTTTGGGCAGCTTTAGTATTTTCTGTTAATAATTTATTTATTTTTGTTTTTCTAATTGCTGCCAATTACATTGCTTTGGTTATGTATGATTTAGTTATTTAGTTATTGTGTTTTCAGTTCTGTTAACATTGTTTTCTTTCTTTTGCTCATTTTCAGTGTCTGAGTCTGGTGGTGGTGCTGGTGATTGTGGTGGTCCCCCCCATCTTTGTGTGCCATGTTTGTGTAGGTCCTTCTTGTGTGCCTGGGATGTTTTTATTTTTAAATTTTCTCACTGGGAACCCCCTCCTCGACCCATCACACCTGGTGAGCCTCAGGCTCATCTCCTTACCCCCCCCACCCCCACCCCATTTTATGAATGGTTGGTTTCCTGATTTTGATTTTTCTAATTTTAATGATGATTTTTACTAAAATAATAATTAAATAATTTCTAGCAGTCTCAAGATCATTTGTATGGATATATATGTGTATGTTATCGCCTTCAGCTCGTGGTTTAGCCTTTAACTCTAACTTAAATTTGGTCTTATGTCATAAGTTAAATTGGAAAATCTTAAAATTATAATTTTTTAGTTGGCCTCAGCCAGGAATTGCACATGGATGGATGGATGGATGGATGGATGGAGAGGCTTAAATAACTAATTTTCCACCCAGTGTCAGAAGTATTTTATATATATATATATATATATATATATATATATATATATATATATATGTATATATATATATATATATATATATATATATATATATATATATATATATATATATATATATATATATATATATATATATATTTTTTTTTTTTTTTTAAGAAAAGGTTTAAAGTTCATTGTTCATCTTTAAGACGTTTAAAGTGGTAGCACCCCCAGCTTGATTGACAGTTAGACTCAGAACCAAGGGGCAGATAAAAATGGAGCCTATGCGAAAGGGCTAAAAAGTTGCTGTTCATAGAGAATCTACAAGAGGCTGGCTGCAGAAAGACTGGACATTGCATATACATCAAGCCAAAAAAAAAAAAAAAAACGGCATTAAAAAAACGGCATTAAAAAAACACATTTACTGCCTGGTTAAAAAAAAACAGCTTGGGTCTGAAGCACTAATTTTGCACACACTGTATGATGAATGATTTTTTTTTCTAACTTGGCAGTTTATTAGATATTAGGATTACAAGTTTGCCCAATCAGAGGCTCAGCTCAGCTCACGTGACTGACGGGCGCTCTATAGCTGTTAGAAAGGAAGTTCAAAGTTTGCGTCATATCCAAGATGGCCCTGTCCAATGATTGACTTCATTTGACTGCATCAGAAACAGATGGCTGACGTTGTGGAGACTACATCCATATTTTATACAGTCTATGCTCTGAACAGTTGTCTTTTAGTCTTATTCATTAAAGGCAGTTCCATTTATTAAACACACCAGTTGAGCCAAATACAAATATTACTAATAAACAAAGCAAAGCTGATATTTGCAGCATAAACTCAAGATGAGTAAAAAAAAAAGTTTGGAAATGGTAAGCTGAAGAGTAGTGATGGAGGTAAATAGCTGTACTGTACTGAACTTAACAAATCCAATGTTATTAACCCTTTAAACTCTAAGGTCCTCCATATGGGGGACTTTGAGGTTGCTCAGCAACAAAATGCATCAAACAAAGCACTTATGTATACATTTGGTCATATTACACAATGGATTAAACAGGAGAAACTCAGCTACAAACGCCGTCAAGTCTTACTTCAACCAAACTTTCTGTTTCTTTGAGTAATGACTTATCACTCTGAGCCAGTGACATACCAGTACCGACACTCCTGAACAAGTTTCCTTTATTATGACACCAGAATGATTCAGATAGGCCTGGCAGATGCAGAGATATACTTTTTTCTATTTGGGTCTGTCATTTTGCTAGCAGAGCCCCAGATAAAAAGAGGCTGGGGCTTAAAGGGTTAAAATAAACACCCCAAAAATACAATAAATCAATAGAATTTAATGAAAAAATAAAAGCATTAAATGTAAATAACAAGTGCATACAAAATGGGACAGGGACTTCTAGAGAAGCTATCTGTTAGCAGCTGATGCAGTTACCTGCTGCATGTTTTATACAGTTGAATGGACAAAGACCTGTCACATATTACAGTCAACACTAAAGGAAGAATACAAACATTACCTTTTTTATCCCCATTTCTACTGGGAGGTTGTTTCAGACCGTAAAATGAGTGTCATCCTTAAATATGTGCAACTTTAAGTATCTTCATCTCTGTATTTGTTTATAACCCATTTACTGCTAGAAAGCTGCAAACCCTGCCTTCAAAATAAAAGTCCAAACCTGAAAATTCCAAAATAAAAACAGAAGAATGGAAATCCAAATGACGTGTTTGAGATACTATTTAAAAAAATAAATAAATACACGCGGGATTTCAATTCTCTTAATGAGGTGATTTAAAATTATGTACACACAATAGAGTAAGTAAATAATACAGTGAGACAGTTTTAGTACATCTGGGTAACCAGAGATTTTTAAAAAATCACAGATTGTTGTATCACTTTAAGATTTCACTGCATCATTTTGATCTGTTTAACTGATCTATTTAAAGATTAACGAAACACAGCAGGGCTGGAAATTTTGTCTTTTCAGAGCAGTTTGATTTTTAAAAATTCTCCTCACTGAGTTGAAATAGCAGCCGAAGCTTCTCTCTGCCTCTGAAACAACTTCAGAGAGATTTTAAACATAAAGCCTTTTTTTTTTATACATGCAATCTGTTCAGTCTCATGAAGATGAAAGTAAAGCCTGATGTGGAGGCTCTTCATGTGCAATGTGTGCCACTCGATACAACAGCACATACAGTGGGAGGTCAGCAGACAGGGGGTGCTGCTAGCTGTCGGTGGGAAGTACAGTCACTGTGTGCGGTGTTTTATTTGTCTGAAAATAATGTATCTGCTGTAATGTGACCACTGCTGTGCCCTTGTTTCAAACACAACATGTTTTTGATTTATTGAGGTTCATAACCTTGGCCAATTACCTGAAACCCCATTCCAATGCTGTTTTTTTTTTCCACGTTGAAGGAGACTAAATTCCCCCTGCCCCTCACACTTTTGCTGCTTGCCTTGCACAAAAAAAGTAATAGTTAATTGGTGATAGCTCTGACCTTGTTTCTTTCCGTCTGATGATGTTTCCGCCTGATTATTTGTAGTTCAGCTCTGCCCTCGACGCGCTGGAGAGCACTCCATTTACTTTGGAAATCAGTGGTGGTCGAAGAAATCAAGCCTGGCTTGTTTTTAGCCTATTCATCTTTTTATCCGCAAGGGGCAGAAATGAAGGATGGCCTCTGAGATTCAGCTGGCATCCTGGACCAAAAAACCCTGAAAAATTGATAGGTTTGGAATTTGCATATCTGTTGTGAGAGCGTATTCCCCGTGGCTGGCATGAGCACGCTGTTCATCAATAAAATATGACCGAGCAACAAATATTAAAACCACTTCCTCCAGACGAAGTTAGGTGGTGTGGTGATGTTAAACCTGGACGCAGAGGTCAGAGAAGTCAACACCTTTGTCTGTGTGAACGAGAGAATCTGAGGGAATTTATATGCATACGTCTCATCCGAGGTGTTAGAGGGTGTGATTAATTCTAACGTTGTTCTTCTTTGTTTGCATTGTTGTTTGGAATTTGCATGTGAAATGTGAGAGAAAATATATGAGAGTAAGAGCAGATCCATGTGAAATAAGTGGGTGAGCATTGCCCTCTGGTGGCTGGAAGAGGAACTGCTCACATCTCATTTCCTCAGCAGCTTCCTTTAACGTGCATAACACAGGTAGCATGTGTATTTTTTTACATGCATGTATATATCAGGAGATGTACTTGACGTTATGATGCATTTGAAGCCCAGCAAAGCAATGTGTCTGCCAAGAGGAGGAGGAGAAGGAGGAGGAGGCACAAACATCACGTCCTCAGAGGATGAAATGGATGAGCTCTCTGCTTTTCATTGATTAATTCTGAACAAACACAACAAGTGCAAATCTGACAAGACAAAGACGAGAGGGACAGACAAAGAGAGGGTCATGCAAAGAGGAACATCCTTCTGCAGATTCTGGGATGCTCTTTCCTCAAGGTTGCAGGGTTAACAGGCAGGTGGGCACGACTACAGCTGGTGTCTACAGAGCCCCGAGGATCCTAATCAATTCTTACATTTCAGGGGAAAATGATGAGAAAGCGGCCGCTCAAAGGAAGATAGATGAGAGAGAGTTGCAGCAAACACACAGATCAATAATATTCATACCCTCAAGGAGAAAATACGTTAAGTAAAAGCTTTTTACTCAATGGATCTAAGTGGAGATGCTCGGAAAAGCAGCTGGCATGTCCACTTTTATGCTACAGAGAAAAATAGAGAAAGAATGAGTTTATATCAGCAGAATGGAAAGAAATCGACCAGCCAAGGCTACGTGCTGAGGGAGGCTGAGCGAAAAATGCAGCGTAATGCTGGTGAGGCTCTCAGAGCACTGTGTGGACATCCAAGGTAAAGACAAACAGGTGGAATGTGCTTCTGAGGAAAAACAGAGGAAAGAGGTTTTCTTCTGCTGCAAGTTTAACAAACAGGAATGAAGTCGTCTCTTTAACTGAATATGGTTTAAAAGATGAATCAATAAGCAAGTGACTGGATTGTTAGAGTCAAACTGTCTTTTTTGTTGTTGTAGTTGAAGTGCACAGTACTGTACAGTCTTTGAACTACAGGAGATGAGTAAAAAATAGAAACAGAAATGTAACGACAGGAGAATGTTAAAAGCAGCAACCAGCCTTCATTTAAACAAACCACTTATAAGTGAAGCTTTTGGAAAATGGACAAGGACCAAACTGTGGTGGTGGTTAGATTACTGGGAGGAAACCAGTTAAGGCCAAAATACAACAAGATATCTAAAGACAATTAACAGATGTCTGAATTGCTTGTAACTGGTGAAAGAAATCTGCCAATGGGGTGAGAAAAGATAGCTCATCAAGTTTCTTGAAACTGTCTTAATACTAGAAACTAAACAAGTAGCTAATTCTTTCTTAGACCTTTGGCAGACTTTTTTTTCTCACTCATTAAAACTTCATTTTTGTCTTTAAATAAGACAAACACTTGCTCAGACTTCAGATTTTGTCAGATGCTGGAGCTTTGATACGTCAGTGACTTTCAAAATAAAGCAAAGATCATATTTAACTTGACTACAACAAGAAACCGATGCAGCCATGCCAGGAGTCAACAGGTTTGAGGTTTTACAGCTGAGCATGAATGAAGAAGAGGATCATTAATGTAGTTTGAAGCGAGGGAACTGCTTGGTCTCATGACTCCAGCTCTCTGAAGTCCTGCCAAGTGCTGAACTAAACACGCAGTCACATCTGGTGTATTCCTGACGCGGGCCTGTGACAGGGTCATGGGTGGCTAAGGATGGTTGTTGTCTTTCTCCATACTGGGATTCCACCTGGCAAACCACCAGCTCACTCTGCATTATCCCATACATGAAAGACGATGGGTTTCAGATCGGTAATGGAGCATCACTATGGTGCAAAATATTGATAAGAAATCAGTGCTATCAGATTCTTCATGGGTGTCAAAATAGCAAAACAAAAAAGAAAAACCTCAGAAAAAAACAGGCTTCACCTCCAACAGGGGAGATTTTACTTTTAAGACTGAATCTTAAAACTTGCACCGACACCGGCTGTGGTGGATTCCCAGACGACACCCAACACAGACAGAAAACACACAGCAGGAGGGATTATAAAGCAAGCTCTGTGTTTGGTGAGGCAAACACCAGGAGCTTCACAGAGTTCACAAAAGTATATACGCAAGGTTAATGAAGTCAAAGAGTGCAAGAAGTGAGAAATGCAGGAAAGGTTAAAGAAATGATGGATCTGCAGAAAAGACAAAAAGCAGAAAGGAGCAGCAGAGAGGTGGAGAGGCTGCAAATAAAGAAAACACACAGATGGAGATGGATAGAGGAGAGGGCTAATGAGACACAGCCTGGGAGCATGTGATGGGCACGGATCGGTGTGAGGGGTTCAGGAGAGTCAGGGAGGTTTAGTGAGGCGCAAGGAAGATATCCCGGGGTCTTTACCCGACTCTTAAATCATCCAGCGTTACAGAGACACAAAGGCAGAGCCTGATGCAGAGCTGTCAGTCGTCCTTTGAGCTGTTAATCACAGAGATCTGCGAGGGCCAGATCTCTTAGCATCGAAGGAGACGCCTGGCAGCAACAAATGAGCCCCACACTGAGACTCCCACGCAACTGCACACCTCTAAAGCCCTGCCAGAGCCCTGATCCACCTGCAATCACCCTGCAGCAAATACCAGGCGCTCCCCCGTGCAGGCGGCCACATTGTGTGAGAGGATGTGAGAAAGCCAGTGGGAGAAAGAGAAATGAAGAAAAGGGTAAGAGCGTGTGTCTTCTGTCTTTTTGTATGTGTGGGCAGGAGCTGAGTGAACTCTGCTTGATTCAGACGTACTGATGGGAGAGGTGGCGTTGAAATATGACAGCTCAGACTTGTTCTGAAGCCTGCCCTCTGTGTAGCCTAAGCCGTGCAAGAAATAGAAAGATCACTCTCACTTTCTCTTCCTCCAAACACACACACACACACACACACACACACACACACACACACACACACACACACACACACACAAAGATGGAACTCTGTTAAGATGTGATTAGGCTGACTGTCAGCTGTGAGGAGTCCTATCAAGGTTCAGTGCTCACCAAGCGTCCACAAACGGCTGTGTTAGCCAGCCTGCCCAACAGTCAGTTCAAAGGAAGGTCGGTGCTGAAAATAACACACTGACTTACAGCTGGACAAACAGCAACGGGTGCTCTGCCAACTGGAAAAATAAATAAATAAATAAAAAAGATGGACCTGGAGTGCATTTTGAAAGCAGAGGAGAAATACTTCTTCTAGATCTTCCTGGGCAGAAAGGTACTAAGAGAGACAGACCTATCTCAGTTCAAGGTGTCTACTTTAGCTCGGGGTACTTTCCTGTGGACCTTCTATCTACAGGGGAGATTTGTACACTTGTTTAATAAAGACACATACCTCAAATAAATGGGACAGGTGTCAAAACCAGAAACTAAATGTTTCAGATCTTATTGACCTCAGACTGATACCTACAAACAGAATGGGTATACAGCCAAGTCACTCTTTCTGTTAGCCAGTCCATGGAGTACCTTTTGGTAAACAGAAGAACAGACTTGTTGGAAATGGAACATAGTATTTATAAATGTTTAGGCTGGAGTATATTCACCTGCATATACAGAAATCTAAAAAAAAAAAAGAAAGAAAATTATTCTTAACCTTTTCATAATATGCTGCTCAAAGCAAACCCTATTTATCTCATCCTGCTATTTTAGAAAACCCTTATTTCAGCCTCTGTCTGAAACATTTTATTTTGTTTAAGCTGCTATCTCTTTAAGAGGTTTCAAAATCTGCACATTTCATTTGAACATCCAGCATTCTTGCTTTATATTTGTTTTAAAAAGATATGAGGAAAAATATCAGATATCAAAAATTATGTAGCGTTTCAAGAAAAGTTTACAGATTATTTGCTGGAATGAAAAGTTGAAGACTCCTTTTTTTTTTTTTTTTTTTTTTTTTTTTTTTGCGGTTTCCATTAAATCAACTCTTGTTGAGATTCCTTTTTTTTTTTTTTGTTAGAGACAGGTATTAAGTTAACTTTTGTTATGTTCAAATATAGATACATTTTTTTATTTCGTCTTAATTTACAAACCCAATCATCTGATTTGCTAAAACTATAACTTTTCACAATTTGTGCATGGACCCTGGATACACTCAAAACTGAACATATAAATATAAGTAACTTTCAAGAAATGAACAGACATATTTATAACTCTTCTGAAATCAAAGCCAGGTTCATAACCCAGCTCTAACTGCAGCTTCAAATCAAATTCAGGCAATGATACCAAAATAAAACACCCTGAGAGTCTCTTCATTTGAGCCCTGGTCTCTTTATTTCTCTGCAGCAGTAATAACTGGGCTGATGTGGCTCCCCATGCTAAGATAATCAAAATATGTCATTATGAAGCAATATGGACAGGGAAAATTGAGTCCCATCTGGAAATGAAAGCACACTAGAGAAATAAAAATTCTCACATCAGCTCAGCAGTAAAATTGCTGCCCCACTGAGAGGCAGACATCATAAGCTGCTTCATGGAGACATACATGTGTTGTCCAAACCCTCCCTCTTCCTTTAAGACAAACACTCACATATACTAGATGCATGAATCCAAGCAGAAAATATGGGCATGCACCCAGGGAAGCATGAAAAATGTGCATGCATGCCTGAATTGCATAAGTGTACTCTCACACACAGATTTTAGCAAAGCAAATACACACCTTCACAGCCAGTCCAGGCTCAGTGAACATGCTATATTTGTGTATGTCAGCCAGGCTGCCATATTTGCGTGTATGTGCGTGGGCCCCAGCTTGTGGTGTCTGGCTCTCAGCATGCCGGTAAACAACATGCAGCCAAGACGATGTGGGGACTCAAGGCTCCCTGATTCACGCAGACGGGTTGATTAAAGAGCAATCCCAGCCCCCGCAGTGTGAGAAAGGGTGGCATAATCACCGTAAGAACAACTCTGCTTGATAGCATAAATCTCAGCACGCTTCAACTTATGAAAGTTTTTTTTTCGGGGGGCATGAAGTGAGCAAACATCTAAAGCTGCCAAGGAGGCCAAAGATAGTGCAACAGTTTCCCACTATGTGGCCAGACAAATGTCGGCAACCGAGCGTCTCGTTGAGCATAACAATCACCGTGTTTACGAGAAGGCAAAAAACGACAGGCGGAGAAGAAAACTCCAATTTTATTCTTAACTCTACAGCTCCTCCAACAGTTTTACTCTGGCAATGGGTAGAAAAAGCATGTGCTATTTGGAAAAGATCCTCTTGTATTTATAAACTAATCAACATCTGTTAGCCGATTTTCAAGTTGAAATATTTTTCGATGTGTGACGGCTGAGGCTCACACCATCATGGCAGGCTGCACATTTGCTGCATAAGTTGCTGCTGTAACCTTTCTTCCTTTATGGACCATAAACATTATTATCCACATTAATTGGCCTTTTCTCTTTGCTTTGCTGTTTTGTGCTGAGAGAACAAGATCAGAACCAGGTTTGCCAGCAGACCTCATTTACAAAACGAGAGGACAAGGCTCTTTTAAAGTTGTATCAGAAGGAAACTGAACAAACGGTCATCCATTATAGACAGCCATGCCCGCCCTCCTAAATAACCCACTCGACAGACCTTAGAGCACTTTCTCCAGCAGACTGGTTCAGCTTTGATCTCACAAAAAAAGAAATACAGAGAATCTTTCTTCACCAGAAGCAAGAGGTCTTCATCGCACTCACCTCTGTCCAAAAGAAAACTCTGAGTCCTTCAGTCTCTGTCTAAACTCTGTGACTGTAAGAAACTTTACATTTAACTTTAAATACAGCAGGTACCATTTAGAGGCAGGGTCTCTTTCAGTAGCAGGCTGTGGCAGCACATTTAGACAACAAGAGGCTCTTATATGTTATCTATTCATCAGTTGTCTGTGCATGAAGCCCCTGATTTTTCTACTTTCACCCAAATGAAACAATTTACAATCAATCATTATTTCTGTGGTCAGTTGCCAGAAATGATACAAGACCATGAAGTCAACTTCTATTGAGTTTTGATAGTTACAGATCAACCGGTGTTTTGGAATAAAGAGTGACCATGTTAACTAGAGACTCTCAGCTGAACATGTCAGTGATGACTGGCTGAGAGTCTCCAGTTAACAGAGTCACACTTTACACTGAAACACCTGCAACATTTGTGGCTGTGTTATTAAATGTGTCTTCTTTATCCAACCTCAGTTAACAAGTTTTGAGCACAAATAATCAATATTAAGTGCTGATATTCTAAATCCAGTTTTTACTTTGAGTGTTTAATGAAAAAGTTGGTTTGGAGCCGAAGTTATGACCAAATATGGACTCACTATGGAGAGTAAATAATAAGTGAACCTATAAATGATTAACAGAATATGGTATATTATCAAACTATGAACCAGTCTGATTAGTAATCTGAAAATATCAAACCATTAATATTCTGATGGATTTGGAGCAGTTCTCTGTCTGAACATAGTTTTCTAGAACCTTTATTATGAGCTCTCTGTGAGCTCTTTTTGGTTTGGGAGGGTTTCTGCTTTATTGAAACAGTTCATGTTTTTATATTTCACAGTCTGACAAGTGTCCATGGATAATGCAGTCATAAAAACGGTGTGACTTGTGTGTTTAAACCCCTCTCTGGGGTACATGCTGGACTTATACACTAAAAAAATGTCCGTCCACTGACTGTCTGTCCAATAATTTATTAAAGACTAATACTTTTTTTTTTTTTTTTAAATCTAGTGAAACTGACTAAAATTCGACTGAAACCTTTTAAAGTTTCCGTCAACTAAAACTATCACATAAAGAAATGACTAAAATGTCACTAAATCTAAAAAGCAAAGACGAAGGCTTAGACAAAGATAGCTGCCAAAAACAAACACTGATACTGTCCCTCTGATACCCCTTGATACTTTGTCTGAAACGCTTTGTTTTTGCTGCTGTCATTCCACAAACTCCCTTCACTCTGATTGACCAGCCATCTGAAGGCCCGTCAGGGGTTAAATTATGGGAAGACCTTGATGCTTGAGGCCCACCCCTCCAATGTGTCTTTAAATAAGCAAAGAGATCCTTAAGTTTTGACCATAACATTTCAGCAAGTCTCATGAAGATCTCGTGAAGATCTTGTGCTATTCTCAGGTTGTGAAAACAGCCTGAGTCAGCATTGCTAACATGTCATCAAAGATGTCCCTCCAGAAACCAATGGGTGACTATGTTTTGTACTGGACACTATTTTGGATTAATTCAAACATGAAATATCACTTGAGATGATTTCTTATCTTGTTCTTATGACCAGTATAAAAAAAAAAAACATGTTTGCAACAAGTTTCTGTTGTTGTTCACTTGTCTCAACCTCAGTTATTGCATTGCTCAAGTGAAAACTGTTCCTGAGTGTGACTGTGCCCCTCATGTCAAACCAACCAGCCAAGCCTCTGCCACATAAGTGATGCATTTTGACCTGACATTTGTGAAGAACACATCCACACTGTTGGCTCCTGCCGAGAAAAACCTCTTTCCAGGTAGACAGATCCCCCGCCTGCCTTACAATCATCCTCTTCACCCTCTCTTCACCCGACTCTCCTCTCCCCTGGGCTGGCAGAGAGCACAGTGCTTTGTTCCCCTCCTTGTGACTGAAATCAATGGAGAGAATGCACACAAAACAGAGAAACAGATAGATGACCATGTTGTATTTCCATAACCAGACAGGAGAAATAAAAAGGAACACTTACAACGTGACTGCATTAATGTGTTTAACGTACAAAGAGAGGCATGGTTTCAAAGCGTTAACAATGCACATAATAAAACATTTCCAGGTGTGACTCAGCAGCAGTAACAAAACAGGCGGAGAGTTATTTATAGGAAAGTGCAGGAATCTGACTCTTTAAACTATTACCTCATATTAAATCTCATTACAAGGATCCAAAGGTGACTGGCACCATCCGATGGTACATCAAAACAAAGATATGACATGTCACTGATCTACTGTACACCTGACAAAATGTAAAATCATATATAATGCACCATAATAACTTAAATAGAGGAGTACGAAACCAGACGCTTTTAAAAATACAACATAGAAGCAGGCTTAAAATGCTATTGTCCTTTTCCTGGTCTCTTGATGGCTTGTAGCTTTAGAGGTTTCAAAAGGAAAACACCCAACAGGACAACATATGGTAAATTTACATCAATGATTCTTTAAATGTTTTTTTTTCCACTTCCAGTTTGAAATATGACTCATAACCACTTTGGCAGAGGAGCACCATCAGCCACATTGTCTTTTTTTAAAGTCCGAGGAGTCTTTTACATCTTCTTAGAGTTCGTCAGTCAAGTACTCCAGGAAGAAAACACTCACACACACACAGGTGTTGAGCACAGCTCTGTGTTTGTTTTCACTTATCATCCATGAATGGTCCATTTCAGGTTGATTACTTGAGGTGTGAATCCAAAAACTCAGAGGTATTGAAAGTCTATGCCCTCTTGTTGGAGCATGACTTGCAGCACTGCTGTCCATAGAACTTGTGGCTACAGACGCCATGCTGGGGGACCAGGTGACACCAGCTGAAGTGGTCCACACAATGATCATCTGCAGGGAAAACAAAAAAATAGGTTGCATTGAGAAGACTATAAAAAGAAGCCAAGAACTCATGATGTCATGACTCTATTTGCTGGAGTCAAGTCATATAAGGTCTTTGTCATTCTTATTTTTCTCACTCACTCTTAGAAAACCCTTATTTTAGCCTCTGTCTGCAACACTTCATCTTAGAACCTGTCTCTTAAACACCCCCAGAACCAGCTTGGAGATCCTTATTTTAACAACTCATATTTTCAGCAAGTCTCATGAAGATCTTAAAACTGCCTCCCACTATTTTTTTTTTTTAAACTGGGAGTTAAGGGTTGAATTTCCTGTTCACAGTGTTTGGTTGGTGTGTTGTTTTCATGTTTATCTATGCAAAGTTTATATATTCTTTTGGTCTTGTATGCAAATGAAGAGATGTGCAGTGGTACCTTGACTTACGAGTGTCCCAACTAACAAGTTTTTTGAGGTTCGAGCTGTCTGAGCTGTTTTTTTGCTTTACGTTGAGAGCTCAAATACGAATACGAGACAGCTTCAGATATCCCACCACTGGCGCCGTGAAAACTACAGTGAATACCGCAATGATTGACTAAAATCATTAGCTTACAAAAAAACCAACATGGCTGTGGTGGACTGCTGACGCCAAAGAGCTAAAGTTTAACAGCTGCACAGCTTAAAGTTTAAACCTGCATTTATCTGAAGTAACGGTCAAGCAACTGTACTTTTTGTCCTCGCAGGGATTACCTTTCAACGTAGGTCCGGCCGCTGGGACCCGACCAGGACGTTGTGGAGGAAGTGGGGCAGCAGCTGGGGGGCAGAAGTGTGTGTTGCACGCCCTGGATGTGACAGGCCTCTGATGTGGCAGGCAGCCAGCTGCAGGGCGACCTTGCCGCAGACACTGAATGGTCCGGGTCTGCACTCCTCCACCACAAGACACAGAGCACTGATGAAGAGGGAGGCGGAAACAAGAAGAAGGATGAGTGAGTGGAAGAAGGATGAGTGAGAGGAAGAAGGATGAGTGAGTGGAAGAAGTACGGTGGTATATATAGTGGAGGGAGATCAAACATTGGAGAGCATGGAGAAAAATGAATCGTCATAAAAGGAGAAGGGGGAGTGAGGGGAAGGATGGAGGAAAAGTCTATGCAGAGACAAAGAAGAGATGAAGAAAACAAACATCCCATCCAGCATGTACTCGTCCTCCAGCGAACTGTCAGGAGATATCTCCTCTGGTGGAAACATACTCGGATCACAAGCTTCACATCAAGCAGAATAAGACACCGTGCTATAAGAAGCTGCCCTCAAGACTTTTTGCATAACAGATGATATAACACATAGCCTACACAACCTGCACCCAGACACCGTGTAACCGAGTCCAGCTTTTATGTTATATCTAAGACCTTTACCACAGAGCACGCCACTGGTGGCCAAAAAAACTCCATCTGTGAACTACTACCATCTCTCTCAGTCTGCCTCACAGGTTTTGGAAAAGACGGATACAGGAAGGGATACAGGATCACAGGAGCCACTCTTGGTCATATATATCTCGTATTGATCGGTTTGGGCCCAGACATTATGTTGCCTCCCTCATGATGCCAGTGCCTCCCAGAGAAAGTAGCTTGGTAAACAAAAATCCATAAAGGAGGAGATGGTGAGGCAGAAATAAATGTTCTAAAAAACTTTCTCAGTAGATTTGTTAGCTGAGGACGAACTGACCACACAGAAATATGATTCTGTACAAAGATGAAACTCTCTCCACTTCCTGACTGAATCATTTCAAAGCCATTCTGACTTAAAGTTTCCTATCATAGCTTCAAAAGCAGCTGTAGTTTTAGTAAGCTGTTACTGTATCCATTTTTTTCCATTCTAAGGAAGGATTCCATTTTAAGGAATTTGTCTCAGTTTTCATTAAAAATCTGGACTCAGTTAGTTGTTGATTGGAGACAGAAGTCAATGAAAATAAGGTTTTTCATCTCTAGACATAAACTGATATTTTCAACTAAAATGACAACTTGGGTCTCACAGTTTCTTCAGCTTTAGTGGGCTTTGTTATTAGCATCTGTCATTACCATCATTAACACTGCTGGGTTGGAAACATCATTCCTAACAATATTTAATGCATCCTGCTCCCTTTGAGGGCACCAATATTATAAGCTCTTTGACGACTTGTCCATATGATATTGATTGTTGCTAAATTGTTCATATCAGAAGTTTAAAAAAACAAAAAAACAATGTTTTACTTACTTTCACAACTTTTCTATCTGTTGTGATAACTGATCTCTTTTGATATCTATTTTGGCTGTACTTCCGTTTTGTTGTGGCTTTTGCAAATCATCTGACACCTACCAGCCAACATACAATTCCCCTTGAGCACCATCACCCACTGTCATAACAACGTAGCTTTTGCAAATTAATGGAGAGCCGATCTTTTTAACCCTACTGCTCTTTGTTCAAGACAATTTTTCCAGGATGCAAAGAGATGAGGTGATGCATTTATTGATAGTTATGTATAGCTACTGTTTGAACCATGACAACAATCAAACTTTGTAAACTCAGTTAGTACTGTAGTTGCTGGTTATATTTAGTGTTCCTCACAGCCCGGTGCTCTGAGACGTGTCTGTAACATGTAACGTTAGTTAGTGAATCCTGGTTATGTCCTACCAGTGCTCATCTACCAACTCCAACCTCACCAACCAGAGCTAACGTAACCTCACTCTTCATTTTATTGACAGACTCTCAAGTTTGATCAGATCACTGCAGAATAACTGCTGCATGTGGGTTGGAATGACCATTATTACAAACAGTTTAACCCGTGTTTAGCGTGCTCTATCACTCTCTTGTTTAGCTTTTTTCTGCTCTGACGTCCTTTCTCTTTTTGAAAGTCCAGCTCCATTGTCCACCATTACTTCAAAATAAATCACAGAAATCCTTTTCTTCAGCATAGAAAATGGACAGATCATGTTTCTCACTCACTCAATCAACTCAATTCTGGTAGTGTCTCCAAAAGGGACTCTTGGTCTCAGGTGCTGTAAATGGATTCATGTTCTCCTGGAGAAAATCTGACCTGACCACAGATACTGAGAAATAACATTCAGAAATACCCAATGTTGGCAAAAACATGAGAGCGAAACTATTTCAAAATCACTGATAAAGTCCTCACAGGGCCTTTAAGATGGGTTTTTTTCCATTTCTTTTTTTTTCCCCCAGCTACAATCTTTGGAAAGTGAAGAATGAAGCCAACTTGCCAAGAGCCAAAAACTTTGGTTCCTTGAGTGGCAGTCTGGCGCTGGTTTACTTTTTAAATTTGATTACATTTTTATGATTTATTGGTTACATAATTGAAATGGATACAGTCATCTATATATTGGGGAGTGGTGGCTTTAAATAATTATAATGTTTAGTTTCTGCAAAGTTTCTGAGAGAGTCCCAAAAACTCCCTTGTTCTTCATTCTGCTGGTCAGCTACCACCATGTTAACCACAAACACATCACTATTCTCTGTATTCATGTTTGAAAAATCAGTGTAAACTTGTTTCTTTCTTTCCCACAGCTGCTGAATCAGCCGCAGGCCCACACTTTGAAAACTTTGCTTCTGTGCTGTCCAGGACTACACTGTGGTCCAGACGATACCAAAACACTGACCTTTAGAACTAAAGGCAGCTGTCAACAAACTGGTGGTTAGTTGGCCTCTCCAAACATTTCTGTCTGAAAAATATATATTTTTAAAGCTTGGCTTGGCTCCAAACAGATAAATCTGCTTCTCTACTCTCTGTCCCTTTCCATGCCGATGTAACAGATTATTGATCTAAGTGCTGGTATGGCTGTGATGATAAATCCTTGTTGCAGCATCCAGTCATGTGTTACCCATCTCTGAATTCAATTTTCTCCTGAATACAAATGTAGAGCAGTCAGAAACTGTTACACCTGATGGAGAAAACGCCCCTGATTGGACGCCTGTCAGCTGGAACACACCTATAGGACTAAAAGTTTCTCTCATAGCCTGTTTAGGATTAAAGCATGGGAAAATGTACCTGCTGCCAGGGAGAGGAGTACCAGCCCAAGACCACCGCAGTGGAGGGGGTTCTGCCAGGGAGAACCCGGGGGAGCTGTGGGCACGGACCTCTGTTACAGACCTGCTGGAGATCTACCAAAGGTTTGGCCATGTTCCTGCACCTCCGCGTGGGAAACTCTGTCAGCCTGTGTGTGAGGAGAGAGGAGAGGTTTCTATTTTTGAAAACTCTGCAGCTCAGGGGATAAAGGTGACACTGGGGGGGTCTTAAGTAACTGTGCAGATCTACCAGAGTGTGAAGGATGTCTCAGTGTGCAGTTAAAGGTACATACCCTCCATGTGGGTCTCTCTCCCCGCAGCGAAGCTCTCTTTTCTGGACCCCTGAACCACAAGACCTGGAGCACTGAAAGAGAGTACAGGCAGGAGGGATGATTTTAGAAAATAGACTCTGTGATGCTGCAGGTAGCGACCGACACAGACGGAACAAGGTCACTTTTTGTTGCAGTAATAGAGCCAAAACACAAAGTGCGCCGCAGAGTATTTCTCAGTCATTATGTGTGATGAGCAGACAGCGCATGTTTTTTCAGTGAGTGTGTGAGTGTGTGTGCATCCTGACTCTTTGACCAAATTCAGAACTACTTTTTTTTTTAACTAGGGTTGTAACAAGTGACACTTTATTATTATTATTATTATTATTATTATTATTATTATTATTATTATTATTATTATTATTATTATTATTATTATTATTATTATTCATCTATCTGCTAATGATTTTACCTCTGACTAATTAAATGTTAAGTCCAAAATCAAATTATTAACCAATTAATATATTTTAGTCAATTAATTTATATTTGCCCTTAAAATGAAAAAAAAAAATTGCTGCTTCACTGGAAACCAAATACATTTATTGAGATTTGTACTCCAAACCTGATCCTTACATGAACATGTTTGTCACCAAAATGCGGCTCTTGCATTGATGATGGTAGAGTCTGATTGCTGCGCAAAGCCGTCTCCAGCACATCCCAAAGATTCTCAATGGGGTTAAGGTCTGGTCTCTGTGGTGGCCAATCCATGTGTGAAAATGATGTCTCATGCTCCCTGAACCACTCTTTCACAATCTGAGCCCGATGAATCCTGGCATTGTCATCTTGGGACATGCCTGTTGCATCAGGGAAGAAAATCTCCATTGAACCTGGTCATTCAGTATATTCAGGTAGTCAGCTGACCTCATTCTTTGAACACATACTGTTGCTGAATCTAGAACTGACCAACTGCAGCAACCCCAGATCATAACACTGCCCCCACAGTCTTGTACAGTAGGCACTAGACATGATGAGTTCATCACTTCATCTGCCTCTCTTCTTACCCTGATGCGCTCATCACTCTGGAACAGGATAAATTTGGACCACAATCTGGACCACATGACCTTCTTCCATTGCTCCAGAGTCCAATCTTTATGCTCCCTAGCAAATTGAAGCCTTGTTTTCCGGTTAGCCTCACTGATTAGTGGTTTTCTTAAGGCTACACAGCTGTTCAGTCCCAGTCTCTTGAGTTCCCTTCGCATTGTACATGTGGAAATGCTCTTAATTTCACTGTTAAACATACCCTTGAGTTCTACTGTTGTTTTTCATTGATTTGATTTGATTTCACCAAACGTTTAAGTGATGGCTGATTCAGGATTTTTTTCCAGCCACACTTCTTCCTCGAAAATGATGGGTCCCCACTATCCTTCAAATTTTAAATAATGTTATGGACAGGTCTTAACCCAATTTTAGTAGTTTCTGCAATCTCCTTAGATGTTTTCTCTGCTTGATCCAATGATTTGATCCTTCTCAAACAGACCAACATCATTTCCATGACCACAGGATGTGTCTTTTGACATGGTTGTTTAAGAAATGAGATAAAATGAGGGTTAATAACTTGTTGCCAGCTGAAAGATAATCACCCATGCAGTAATTATTCAATAGGAGGCTCATACCTATTTCGTACCAAAGTTCACACTTTTTTTTAGTCTGTATTTTCGAATTCCATTATGTTGTATTTACTGATTTAGTCATTTCATCATGTTTCTCTGTCTGTAACATGTATAAACATAACCCCTGACTGTCTTCATTAAATGCTACAAGGACCTCAAAAAATGTCAGTATTTGCCAGCCTGTGAATAAGGACAGGTGGCGCTGTGTTGGCTGTGATAAAGGGCAGAGCAGAGACACACAAAACAGGCAGGGAGAAAAACCCAGTTCTAAATAACCTCCGTGCACTCGTGTGTAAACATGTGGACATGCTTTAGAGCCCAACTGCTGTGAAACAAATTTCTCTTCAATGTTTATTTTTTCTGATCTGTGAATGTTACCGCTCTCCTTCTTTACTTTATCTCCACGCCGATCGACCACCACTTCAGCTTTGGAGCATTTTGACACCCCGGGATGTGGAACATGAAATCAGGTATCATTTTAGTGTCTGTGATACTGATAAAAACCCAATTTCAGAAAATTCTTAGACTCTCCTGCTATTGAAAACACCAATTCTTGTTTCTGGCGGTCTGTGGTCACATCATTTCTGAAGGGTCTACAACACACTGCCTCTCAGAAGTTTTGAAGTGATTTATATTCAGTTGTTCTTGTTTTCCTGTTCGTCACGTTTGTCATTTTCCAACATCTGTGAGTTTGCCTTCCTAGAACCCTGCAAAGGGAAGTGAAGTTAAGGAATGCTGATAGCTTTTCAGCTCACATGAAGCACAAGTCTTGATGTTGCATTGCATTCTGGTCTACTGAGGCTCCCAGCTGTGAAACTGTTTCCTCTGTTCTGTGATGGATCTCTCCCAGTTTGGTTGTCAAATGTCTTTGAAAACTTGGAGCATAATATGAGAGCCCCCCTTTTTTTTGTATTCTGAAGGGCTGTCATCAAAGAGAGACGTTTCATCTTCTGTTTTAAAAGCTGGAAGTCGTAGCTTTGTAAGAAATGTCGAAGGTTGAGGAGGTTAAATCACAAGACTCTTCAAAACATGCACTGCATCTCTGGAACTTTTTTACGGAGGTCGACTTAATATTTAGACACAAATCTGTTCACTCATTTTCTTCCTTCCATGCAGTCTTCTATTAAAGGTCTGCATGAAGTGCAGGTTAGCTGATGTCAATGCAGCAGGTAATTGTAGGGAACATTAACCTGAGCACAGGGGCAGTGCTGTTGATGTTGGTAAATCTGAAATATATTTTTAAACCCTGCAGTGAAAATGGCTCTGCACACTTCAAATGCAGTTTAGTGAGACATTAATAGATATACTGTTTTTTTGTGACAGAAAATATAAATATACACAATTTAAAAAAGGATTCATTTCAGTGACTTAATGTTGCATTATAAGATGGAAGCTGGGGCTGTATGAAAACAGACCTAGGGCTGTGAATGGGCCCCGGGCCTGACTTTGGACACACCTGGACTAAAACATCCAACACCTTTATTCCTCCCCGTCTTGGTTTATGAAGCTGGGTTCTTGTGTTGCCTCAGTTTACATGATGTCTGGGTTGAATGTGTTGCTTTGTTTTTTGGTTCTTGCTTTTTATTTCATGGCTGATGTCTTTAAAAGCTGTTTTTAAAGGTATTATTTAAAAAGAAAAAAGTTATTCCTATAAAGAGGGAAATTAAATTGACTATATATAGGAACTTATTAAAGCCCGATATGTCACTGTGGCTCAAAATGTAATAAAACCTGAAATGTAATAACTGGTCGATGATATAACAAGATGCTGAGCCCAAAATATAATAACTTTTTATTACTACATTATGTGGTAGGGAAATATTTTTTTCTACTGATAGTGTAATAATTGTATGACATCAGAGAGAGAGTGAGTTAATAACTTATGGAGTGAAGGGCTTATTGCTTTAATGTAGAGTGTAGTATTATATGGGAATGCCCCATCCCCCATATATATATATGGGGGATTGTTGCATATTGGGCTCTAACATGGCTTTCTTTTTTCTGTCTCTGGCTCTGTGTTTTGGAATTGACCAAAAGTGAAGGTGAGTCCTCAAAGTCTGGTCCTGGATGTTTTTCTTCACAGACTTGTCTGTCTTAAAACAACCCCAACATCACTTCTCCTATTTGGACCCTTTGAGCTTCATGCCCCCGCGTGTCCTCTTACCTCTCCCCAGGGAGTGGGGATCCACTGTAGCCTCTCATTCTTGGGGCAGCGCCTCAGGACACATGTCTCCTGGGCTTTGGGTTTGTGATGCTGTCTGCACATGCTGTCAGGGACCACCACTGCTTTGGCCCCGGGATCCGTGCTGCGACAGAACACGCTCCTCTTCCGCAATCCACGACCACAGCTCTTAGAGCACTAAGGGAGGGGGGCAAAGAAGGGCAGGAGTCAGAAACACAGATGACTGTATCCTGCGCTGTTTTATGAATAAAAAAACAAACAAACAAACAAAGCTCAAAATTTAAAGCTCAGGTCTTATTGTTTCTCGTGATTGCTTCAACCTTCATCTCAGATCACATTTAAGCAGCGGGCTGTATTAACAAAGGTTAAATCCTTGGCACCAACCCTGTAAACGCATTTCCTATTCACCACATGGTGTACAAGCAAACAGAAGGTCATTGGTTTGATGGAAGTCCATTATGGCTGAACATTAAATACAATAAACCAATAACTCAGAGCTGAATGTGACCCCAGCCCGTCCGAGTGCCCAGCAGCAGCAGCAACAGCAGCAGCAGCAGCAGCAGACAGTGCTGCTGTAAACTGAGCTCCAGAGTCAAACTGCTCCACAGGGACAGACAACCACAGCGGTCATTGCAGTTTTAACATCCCATTAATTTATTAGACAGAAGCTCTGCACACATCTGTGCACATTTTAAACTCACAAAATGCACGTACACACGCCCCAGTTGTCCTTTTGTCACTAAGAGGTTCGATTGATCTCTTCAGGGAGACTGGCCTCCTCTCTGCATGACCGCCGACTGAACCCGCTCAGCTTATAACAAAATCGCCACAGCACACAGCACAAGTGTCCAGAAGAGTGATGACTGAATGACAGCTGAATGTCCCAGCTTTGTGGGTCACACCAGCTAATCACTTCACAAAGTTTGACAAACTGTCAGATCTGCAGCCAGCCCATTGATATTCTGTACAAGGACAGCGAGTAAATAAAACTTCAGACGAGTCCGGTGCACTTTGGTTTCAGAGGGGCAGGCCAAAACCTTCAAGTTAAACCTGGTTATTAGCATGAGGATTAACTTCCCTCATCAAGTGCTGGCTTTGTTTAATTCTTCCCTGTGCTGCGAATGAAAACAATGCCACAGATCTGCATCTAACAGTAATAATTACTGAAAAGAGGAGATGCAAAACAGAAAATAATGAAGCATAATTACTTTTGTGTGGCTGCTTTGTGATTCATGTGGGTATTTGGTTACTACTCACAGGAAGAGTTTGTTATGGTTCAGTTGTTCATAATTTCCAAACTTGAATAAAGATGAGTGAGAGATAGATTTCTGTCTGATTGCAATTAAAAACAAAAAAACAAAAAACAAAAAAAAACAAAGACAGTACTTCAAAAACTAGCAGTTAAAACAATCCAGATCCCACCAGATTAAAGCTGAATGTGTCATATGGATGCAAACTGGAAACATGTGACTTATTTCTTTTTTAGTGCTTCACTCGTCCAGCAGAGGGCAGCAGAGTGTTTGCTTTGGTTTGATAGGAGCCTGCATAGGAAACGACAACATCAGTCTGAGGGTTTGTGTTTGTGGAAGAAAGGAGAACCGAAGTGTAATATCTAAATGTATTTTGAGCACACATTCACAGATACAAATCAAAGACTCGTCTGTAAAGTGTTTGATTAAAGCTAGTGATGAGTTACCTCCAAAGCCTGATGAATCCAACTAAATGTGGAATTCCTCTGGATAAAAACTGTATCAACAAACTGCCCTGAAATCCTTCAACTTGCAAAGTATTGCTGAGGCTGAGGGGTGTCTGCCTTTAGAGTTTGAGTTATCATATTGTCAAGCTATCGTGGTTAATTACAGACAAGCTTTATAGTAACGTTTTATGTTACCGCTTCATTACGAAATGGAATGTTTTTGTTTTTTTTTCCTCAAAACTCTACACACAAAAAAATAACGTCACATGTACAGTATATAAAATGCACCTTTGTAATTAAAATCTGTCTGCACAAACACAGACTTTCTGTTTTTATTGGTGCTACATGTAAACAGACAGATGTGCTGACATCTTTGCTGCGCTCATCTTGAAAATGATTCTGCCTCCTCAGCCTCGGATGGTTTTATTTACTCTGTTGCGTGTTGCTCTTCTTGGCCCACAGATGATATATAACCATCATCACGTTCACTTCTGCTTTATGTCCTGCTGCCTTCTCATGTTGGCTCCCTCTGACTCCACACAGAAATGTTGTGCATGTGTAAATACGATCTGTGTCTGTGTGCTCTGCTGGCTGTCTTCATCAGTAATCAGTTTTTCCTCCTCTTGTCAATTCACTTGACATGAACAGTTTTTAAAAGACAAATGTAGTTGTTTTTTTGACTGAACTATCTTTAAAACTCACCTGTGACCAGGATCCAGTACTCCACTCAGGCGGGCAGACCTGGGTGTGGCAGGGCTGGACCTGGGCCGGAGAGATGACGGGACAGAGGGAGTGGGCCACCACTTCCTCTCTCTGATAGGTCACCTTTCTCAGGCAGCGCAGCGTCCTGGTCTGCTGACCCCCTCCACATGAGCGGCTGCAGGACCCCCACTCTCCTGTTGCCCAGCTGCAGAGGGACACGAGCAGAGAAACAATCTTTCAAACATCTTTAGAGTAATTGACAAACGCAGCTTCTTAAACTCCTCTTCTGAATCAGCAGAGTAGAGGAGCAACTATGGGAGAAATCATAAATATTTGCTCAAGACTCACTGAACTCTTGATAACCATGAGTTTCTGCTTCAAACACAGATAGAAAGCCGGTCTGCTGTGGACTGGACTGACTTCAGGACTCCTTGATGTTTTATCAGACAAGTTGAATGTCTGTTTCGGTTAACCAAAGAGACATGATGTCAAAAAGGGCATCACCTGTTGGATTACTTGGTCCGTGTTTGTTGGGTAATATCTCCACAGAGAACAGGGCAGTGTTTTAGTCAAGTCACCAAAGTCTCAAAGTTGAGACTCACAGCAACATAGCAGCTCTTAGTCATCCAGGTCATGATAATTCCAAGCTTGATCCAATAAGTTTGGTTTACGCTTGAAGTGTCTGTGAGGTCCGCACAGCTCTATGCGGACAAATCATCGAGTCATTTCAAACAGGTCCTTTTTATTATTCATCACACAAAGATCACCGTGATAACCGTGTGATGAACAATAACTGGTGTGAAATTGTGGCCACATTCGGCAGAGTAGAGGAACTGGTGAAAAAACTGGTGCAAACAAATGCAGTATGTGATATACCGCCCCCTGCAGTTTGGGAACGAACGTTGCACAGAGTGTTGTAAAGCTAGCCACATGTTCTCTCTGCGTGTCTCATTTCCTTGAGTGCTGAAACCACGATCCAGCCCAGCAACTAGACTCAGGCACAATTCATCTCTAACAAATGTGCAGTTTCTAATTCTCTATCCAGGCGTTCATGTGACCCAATGACTCTCTGCAACAAGGCAAACAACTGTGCCAACAACACTCACAGAAAACCCCAATGACTTTGAAACTAGATTAATGACTCTGCTGAGGACTCCGTGAGACTCATCAGCAGATTGATGACCCTGAGAGGCTGATATTTTCTAGCTCTGTCCACCTTTCTGTTAAGGTTTAAAAAAAGCCTTTCAGGACAGGTGAAATATTGATATTCATTTGCAAATACAACAGCAAAATAACAAGAAGATATACCCTTTTACAGGAAGTAAGCAACAGTGAGATCACTGTCTAATAGTAGTTTCTAGTAGTATCTGTTGTTGAACTGAGACCTATTTGAAATGAATGAAAAGGTGCTGCTATGGTGAATGTAACGGCCAAAAAATGAACGCCAAATAGGAAAGTAAGTCGCTGAATGCTAAACATCAACAACACCAGAAGTATTGAAAAGCTCGAATCAGCTACCAAGCAGAGGAGTTTATCACATGACATTTTTTAGGACTGATAAACTATGGGTTTACAGATTGGTCACTTCATCAGCAGTGTTCATAAAATCAGCTCGGCTTCTGTCATTGGATACCAGCCACATGACTGACTGAGCTCTAATTAGGATGGATGACCATCTCTGACTAAAAAAAAGACAATAAAAAAAAATAAAAATACCCCCCCCCCCCATATTTAGGTTAAATTTGTTTCCATCAAGCTCTCTAGACAAGCTTTCCCTAAACATGAGAACCATACTGTTCATACAACTCCAATGGTTTAAGAGATAGAGCACAAAATATGGCAACAGGTAGACTAACAGATGATACAGTCTCCTGTTTCCTAACTTTCTCTCCTGATTTTACCCTCCATTTTTGACCCTTTCACCTCTCCTCTTTCATCTCCCACCTTTTAACCTCCTCTCTTTTCATCCTCTTTCTGCTTCTCCTCTCCTCTCATCTCCTTCCCTTTCTTCTCCTTTCCTTTCCTTTCCTCTCCTCTCCTTTCCTTTCCTCTCCTCTCCTCTCCTCTCCTCTCCTCTCCTCTCCTCCCGTCTCCTCTCCTCCCGTCTCCTCTCCTCCCGTCTCCTCTCCTCTCCTCTCCTCCAGTGTTTCTGAGTTCCTGCTCTGCCGCTGATGAAAGCCAACTGCTGCTGCTTCTAAAATAGCTTCTGTCTTGGCATCAGGGCTTCAGGGGGAGATTACAGCAAATGAGTGGTCTGACAACCACAGGCTCAGAAGAGGGAGATGGAGACATGGGCAGATGGCTCGGGCCAGTTTCTGAGATGACATGCCACCGCAAAGACCGTTCCTCCGCGCCGCCGACCTGCTCCAGGGGAAGAAAAATGCTTTCATTCTCTTTCAAACGCCACAGACGAATGAGGCAGAGAGACTAAACTGCAATTTAGGAACGGGAGCGATTTGAACCATTGGGACCCAAAAGCATGGGTTTTGGATTTTTTAGGGACTGTTTGCTTTTTTTCCTGTGCTTTGCCTGGCTTATAAATAACAATATATCATTGGGGAAAAGTGGCTAAAGTGCCACTCCGCTTCGCTGCAAACCACCACTGACCTAACTGTAATTTCTATCTCTGCAGTATTTCAATAACCGGCATATTCTGAGGTAGAACGAAGTGCAACACTGCCTGAAAACTTCTCCCAGGCATTTTTAGGACTTATATTGCTGCACACACATCACCACAGATGAATGAAGATTTGTTTATTTTGAACCTAATGCTGAGTTAAATTGGAGGCTGGTGGTTTTCTGCTGAATTATGCACTAAAAGGACCACCTTAGCTAAACAGGTCGACACCACCGCTTTGACCAGAAATCTAAACAAAGTATTTTTAACTCAGATAAATTCATGTTTACATTTGTGTGGTTTGGAGAAATTTCCTGTTTGTATTTGCTTTGCTTGCAAAATGATCTCTGCTTTCTTTCTCCTTACATGCGTTCATTTCTTATGTTCCCCTCGAGTGCAGTCGCTCAATATTTCCATTTGGCTGTCACATTTGTCTGACTTACAGTCATTTCTTTACAGTTTGAGTTTGTTCTTGTTTAATCCAATTAAGCTACTTTTGTTTCTGCGTGCTGGAGAACATGGACTCAATGTACCACAGTTTTCGGGGTCAGAATTCCAACTTTTACAGTGTGAAAGATCTGCAGTGTCGAAAAGTTTATCCATTTAATACATTTTATTACCTGGCGTCTACAATATTCAATTCTGATTGGTCAATCTGCTGAGATTATCAGGTTGCTGACTGCTACAGAGTAACCAATCAGCAGTGACAATAGCAACTGAGTTAAGAACTGCAACATTTGCCTCATTTTTGTTTAAAGTTTGGTCAGCTGCAAAGCTTTGAGAAGGAAAAGAGCCGAGTGGAGACAAATATAGACATAAATATTTCTGCAGAGCTCCTGTTCACTCTGTCTGATGTCACAGTTTCAGTTAGTTTATCAAAAATAAGCAGGCTAAGTTTTAACTAGACTGGGAACTGAGATGTTCCGTTTAGTACTGATTCCACCTGTATGGGGTGGACTTTAATACTATTTCATGACAGTGACTATATCTTTCCCTGTGTAAAAATAATTAAAATCATCTTGAAATCAATATTTAGTATCAACTTGTACATAGTTTTATGAAAAAGTCGTTGTTATATGTATACAGTTTGCTCCCAGGTGTTCTCAAATTTGGGGGGGAAACAAAATAAATATTTCTTTTGAGCTAAAAAAACAAAATAAAACAAAAAATATATACATATAAATACATTTTTTATTTTATTTTCTAATGAGATGCCCCCTTGAAATCATATTTGCTGCATGATTTTTCTCTCTTTTTCATCCCTAGATTTCTCATTAACCTCCGAGCTCCTCATGCCCCTGGTTATTTAGTCACTGTACTGAATGAAAAACTCCACGTTAACTCGTTAAGAAGGTAACAGTTTCCTCTCTACTAACTCATTAATCCAAACTACTTTTGTAACCCTGAGTGGCATGGACCGATTATCTGTGCTCCAAGTGGCATGGACCAACTTTCTGTGCTTAAAGACTGTCCAAGTAGGGGTTACTTAAAGTTAAAAGTTGAAAAAAAAAAAAAAAAACAACAACAAACACAACTCAATAAATCCCTTTTACAGTTCATTTTAAAATTGGCCAACATAGCCCATTCATACATATAATTTATTGATTTATAAAACATTAACACACTGTAAAAAATATAGATACATGGTCCGTGCCATGTGGAGCACAGACAGCCTGTCACCACTGTACAGCAGGGTCTCATATCCACTATGTTCCCTCTTTACAGCTTACTCAGCTTAAACCATTTTCTTAAAATGTTAAGGAGCACATCCACTTCCAGATCAGGAGGTGCCAGACGGCGTGCCAGCTTTTCAAAGTTGCGCCCACTAAAAACTGTTTGCTATGAGCAGAGCTGAAAAAGATGGATTTTCAAGCGTGCCAAATCTAATTTCTGACCATTTTTTTCAGAATTTACCTTCAATTACGTGACTTGGGGACCTATGCGACTAATGTGAAATTAATGAGTAAGTTTAATTACCATCGTAATATTTGGCTGGCTGACTGTGCATGCTCAGTCCAGTTGAGGTTTTGTTTTTTGTGTAACCACTGACTAACTATACATTATCGCTCACTTTACAGTGTGAAAGTGTCGGCCTTCTCCCTTTACCAAATTAATTCATTTGTATGCATGGATACAAAGAGAGACATTTGTTGCTTTCACATGAGTTACAACAGAAGGCTTACGTTTATCTCTGATTTGTTACATGATTTAATCTTTTATTTCAGTGCTTAAATCATCAAAAAGCTCCCTTCAGTGTTGTTCTTCCAGTTTGATAAAACAGGACCTGCTCGGTAACTTGTGTATATGTTATGTTTTGTGTCTTTTTTTTTTCCTCTGGCTAAGGTACAACATGTCTCACTTTGATCTGTCTACGTATCCTGCTGCGTGATGCAGAGAGAAATCCCCGACCTGGTGGTAAGTGACTCAACAGATGGCTTCTGCCAAGAGAAAGAGCCAAGAAACTTCAAACAGCAGAGGAGGATGTATGGAGTCAGAGAAGATGGAGAGGTAGATGGAGGTGGGGATCGCAGAGGGAGCTAAAGCAGACGCTTCTATTAGAGAAAATGTGTGAGACATGAGCGTGTCTTTTCCAGACTGCACGCTGGGCTGGAGGATTGTACAGCTTAAAATTCTCCTTGCATCTCTATTTTACGCTCTGAGGCTGTTGTTACAATACAGACAAGCTTCTCTGCGTTTCCCTGACAGTACGGGAAGAGGAGGTTTAAAGCATGTCTGAAGCAAAAAGGGGGGTAGATGGAGGGAGGGTGAAGGGGTGAGAGTTTGGCTGGCTCTGCATGGCTAGACTGGCTGGGCCCTGTGGGAATCCCGTCGTCTCTGCACAATAAAACATGGATAGGCCTGTCAGCAGCCGAGATACATGCTGCAGAGATAAGCAGGCACTTTTACACACACCCTTCAGTCACACACTAACACACACACACACACACACAGTGCACATGCATCCCACCTCTGTTTCAATTCATCTTCTCTGGGCTGGGATTCTGAATGTGTGCCCATACATCCTGGAGGTCTTAATGCAGTCATTAAAGCTTTCATGCTGCTCACTCAACTCTACTTTCTTCCTGTGCAGCGTCCATAAATTGGCTACAACAAGCTGAGAAACGGTGTCAGCTACTGTATAATAAGATCCGTGGGCGTTAAATGCAGCTTTATATCCATGAATGGACAACTTCACTGCTGTTTTTTTTTTTTTTTTTCATCACGGCTATACTACTTTCTCCACACCAACAAAGGGAGGGATGCTGGGTCACACAACAAGGCTGTTTAATACCTTTCACCAAGATAAGAGAAATGGTATGCCCGAGATTAGGCGCAGGAAATGCCCTCTCGGGTGGTGGGAAACTTGGTGAGAAACAGAGGTTGTATGTTGAAGGTGTAACTGATAGTAGTCTGGTTTGTTCAACCCCTGACACTGGAGAAAGTTCAGCCTGGACCTGCTGCACGGCACGGCTACGGCTGCACAAAATGACAACATTAACATCAAACAGACACAGCTTTGCTTTTTAGCTCATGATTTGCATCCTAAGGAAGTATATCATCTCTGCATGTGCATGCCAGCTGCAAGTGTGCGACCTTTCATGTTCCTCTGATCTGATGCATATGTGTGCATGCTTCGAACTCAAGACACGGTTCCCTGCCTGTTCTCTGGACCGGTGCTGTAAATCAAGCTAGCTCCAGTCCCCTCAGCCAAAGGCCCACATAGAAGAGAGGACATTCATTCAGCGCTGTTTCGACTTGTTACTCGCCTGGTTTCCTCTCCTGCTCTCTGCTCTGGTCCCAAAAGCACAGACTCTTTTAAAAATGCATAACACTAAACACACCGTCTAGACAACACAGATATAACACGGGCATGAATCTACTCCTGGGAAAGTCGAGGAGCTCCGTGTTGAAAACTTCTGACTGAGACAAAAGCTCCAGTTTGGCTTGGCTGTCTTTAACCTTGTCTATCTTTATTTCCTTCTCTTTCTTTTCCTCAGCTGTTTGCTGGGGTGAAATGGTTATCCCAGGCTTTAAAATAACTTGTTCCTTCCTGATAACAATGATTAAGATTTTGGTAATCCTTGTGGGATAAGACTTCAATGACAGGCCTTGACCAGGAATCAAAAGGGTAATAAGTCCAAAATCCCAACTAGCGCTCAACCTAAAGAATCAAAAACTTGTGAGCCAACAACTCAGCTGATTAGTTGGTTTGTTGGTTAGTTGTCCTGCCGTGTCCTTCACACCAGTGGTAAATGTTTTATGGTATGTGACTCAGAGGATGGCACTATGGCTTCATCACAGACGTGACAACATCACCCGCGGCATACAACAAGCTGTAACCCAGATGCAGCCACTTGCAGCTCAGCTCCATTACTTCACTGTGTGAAACACCAAGGGATGTAAAGTACCACAGACCAGGCTGGCCGCGCCACTTTTCTCCCTCATTAGGTCGTAATTACGTGCTAAAAGAAAACAGTGAAATCTAACAAAGCAGATAAACTTTGTGCAGTGGTGGTTTGATCAGAAAGAACTCTTGGTTTGAGACAAAAGTGACGACGAGAGTTGGGTGGTGACATCGCAGTATAGGTCACATGATAGGCGGCTGTGGGTCTTTACTATAGACTGTGTAGAATATGAACGCAGTCTCCTTGATGTCACCCATCTGTCACTACATACGATTACATGCAGTTTCAGAAATTGGACTATGAACTTAGTTAGCGCAAGATCGGGCTAGTAAACAGCTCAGCCAGGCTGAATACATACTCTGCATAGCTCAGTGGTACAGCAAGATAATACAGTTGCAATCGAGCTGCTGATGGATTCAGCAGGACTCGGCGTATCTCGGTAATCCTTTCTTTCTTTCTTTCTTTCTTTCTTTCTTTCTTTATTTATTGTCTTGTATCAATCTGTTTTGAATACATTGTTCAGTGAGAAGGGAAATAAAATGGTATATAAAGAGGAAGCTGTAGCCCATACAGACTGATGAAGCTCTTTTTTTGTCTGTTACAACAACCAATCCCTCAGAGTAGACTGCATCTAATGTGTTTCCTTTATTTTAGTTTTCCAGATATTTAGTCATAAAAACACAGAGATACTCCTAGAAACCTTTATTATTTCATTAAAAACAAGTGTCAGTAAGCACAAACTAAAAATCCCAAGTAAAACTGACATGAACTCAATGACCTCGATGGTGCACAAGCTGCTTTCAGTCCTCAGCTGGGAACACAGGACTCACTTCACTCTGAACTAAAGTAAGGAAATCATGTTTCATAGGGAACAACAAAACATGAACAGCTCCTTGTTAAGAATTAGAAATAAAAAGATGAATCAAGGTTTTGTTGTTTAGACTTTCCTCAGTTGAGTCTGTTCTCATAAAGTGATAGAACAAAGCCGACACCTCAGCCAGAGGGAGACATAAAATCAAAATATGAAATTACTTTTTTTCAGTGGAATAAAATCCAATTGTACTTTCAGATGGACTTGCAGTTGGAGACAACCCTACAACAGAACGAGTAGATTTTGATGCAAACAGATGGCAGAAAAGGTGGAGGGTCCACCTATTTCCTCCAGAAAAAGAAAGAAAAGAAGGAAAAATTAGAGAGTGTGCAGAGAGGAGAGGTGGACGGGGAGAGGCAGAGAGCACAGCTGAGCAGAGTGGTGGCTCGCCACAGCAGATGAACCACATTCAACCTCCAGACTGCTCCACCACAGTGTATATGTGTGTGTTTGTCTGTGTGTGTTTGTCTGTCATTAAAACAGCGCCTCAGGCCCCTGAAAATTTGGCAACATAAAGACCAGCACCACATATACCACAGCCAAGTGTAGACAGAGAGAAGCCCTGACCCACAGCAGCACTTACTATGCAGGGCAGGGCTGTGTGTTGCACAGATGGGAGCCCAGAGAGGGTCTGGTGTGAGGATTACACATGGTGGAGTTGACCTGAACCTTCTGGTCCTGCAGACAGATAGCCTTGGTGGAGATACGACCTGAGGGGGAAACAGGAGGAGAGAGGGAGAGACTTTAAGACATGGAAGCAGGGCTACAAAGAGCGCACACACACACACACACACACACACACACACAGAGAGAGAGAGAGAGAGAGAGAGAGAGAGAGAGAGAGAGAGAGAGAGAGAGGGAGAGGGAAAGAGTCATGCACTGACAAGTGAGCACGGGGTTAATGTCAGTGTTTTGGGACCAACAGAGTCTAAACTTCTCAGCTAACAAAGGAGCTTTTCTTTAGCCTAATACACAATGGAACACACATTAACACAGAAACACAGGCACACACACACGCACATACACACACACACACACACACAAACACACACACACACACACACACACACACACACTCATGAACATTTTCTTTTCATGTTTCAAATCCTGCACCCAAATCACTGTGGTTAGACCTGACAAGTGTCATATTTACCAGGTACCATGAAAGTCAAAATGCATCGGAGAGTCTTAACATTACCTTTGTGTTTGTCATTTACAGGGTTCTTAATATTAAAGAAGGGGTATTGTGCTTTTCTTAGTCTTTTTTCCTGTCTCTCGGGGACCCCCGTACTGGCTTTGATGATTTACAGCTCTTTTTTTTTTTTTTTCCTCACACTGTTGTTTTTGAAAATCATCATTTCAGCCCCCGTCCGAAGCGCTTGTTTGCTGCTGTCTCTTTAAGGCTCCCCGCTTCGCAAACCCCTTTCCCTCTGATTGGCCAGCCCTCTGAAGGCCTGTCAGGGAGTGGAGCTATGGACCTCATCATTTCAGCAGGTCTGAAGAAAATCTCATGAAGATCTTGCACTATTCTTAGAATGGACTGTTTCATTTCAGACACCATCTGAAATGAAACAACACGTCCCATCGGGTCTTTAAGGGATAAAGACGAATATGATGCATCCGGTCTACATGGGTTCAAGGATTCAGTGTCTGAGTAATTTTTTTTTTCTCCTGCTGCTAAATAAAGACCACATTACTCACAAACACTTTGTTTAACAGAAAAGGTTAAACACTTTTTTTAATTCACATCTTTCTTAACTAAAAACCCAAATGAACTAAGCTCAGAAGGAAAACAAAGAGTAATTATTCCTGCTGAAACATCAGATGAAAGCTTCTATTTTTTCCTCCTGATGAAAGATTTTAAGATGAAGTTTGATTTGAGCAGATTTTTGCCCCGTGTGTTGGTTCCACTTTTATGTGAGGGGTTCATCTGTTGGTCAGTTAATGTAAACAAATAAATACAAACAGAGTTCCTCTGCAGCAAACACCAACAAACAAAGTCTCACCTCCAGCACAGGGAGCAGAGCAGTCAGAGCGGACCACGCCCCAGCTGTAGTCAGGTTTCCTCTCGGTGCGAGGCAGCGTGTACTCCCACACCACACCCGGGTTCTTTCCCTGCAGAAGGATCTGAAAGGGTAAGCAGAGGAACATGTGGGTACTGTTTTTAACCTTGATGTTCCTTCAAAAAAGCAACCCTCTAAAATGACTCCCAACATTTACGCTAAAGAAAGTTGAGAAAAGTTAGGTTAGAAAACAAACAAGTTGATGCCCTGAAACAGTTTTCTTCAACTTTTTTTTTTTTTTTTTTCTGAATGACCTTTCCTGGTTTGAGGAGCATTTTGAATGACACCCATTTCAAGGAAAGTATCTGACTGTCATCAAAACCTTCTGACACAGTGATGAAAACAGTGAGCAGGATCATGTAGAGTCTGTTTTATTGCCCACTTTCAGTTCAGGTTGGGTGGGAATTAATCCTCTGTCAATTTGACAAATTGTATTAAGTCAAACTGCCAACAGCTATTTCAATCCATGACAAACTAATCAAGTCTTTTGGTATCTGCATTAAGACGCTCTGACAAGTCTATTTTCTTTGGGAATATCCCAAAGTATGAGGAGTTCACCTCAACCATTAGAGAGCCAGGAACCTCTAGGGTTTGATCCACATTCAACATTCCTGCAGTGCTTCCATTGACTGGACAGATCAGCCTCTGCTGCTTTATCACTGGGTTATATGGATGGCGTGCAGATCGTAGTGAAATGTTGCAGACTTGGGAACATGTTATTGTCCATCAGCCACAGTTCGACCAAAGTAAAACATTAGTTTAATCACTTTCCGATCCTAAACCTCATCTAAACTCGAGCATCCAAAGCCCGGAAATAATGAAACTTCCACCCTGACTTTTGAGTAAACAGCATGGTGACTGGCAACACTTTGTTTCCTTCACTTCTTTTCTTGATGCTATACACCTCAACCAAACCAATGACAACACGGCTGCAACTAACCACACCACATCTTTGTGTTTGTCAAAGCAAACCAACTCTTACCGGAGATCCTCCTCTTTCCACCAGAAACTAAAAGCTGTGCAAACCAGCAGTTATAAACAAAATCTCCTTTGGCATCAGATGGCGGAAAACCAACATACACTCGAGGCCTTTGCGTTTCCTAAATAACTGACCTTTCTTTCAAAAGCCATCCAAAACATATCCAACCAACCACAGCATGAACTGTCTGCCTGGAAAGACACTCACTTTTAAATGATGACATAAGACACAAATTTGTCCCTTCTCCTGGTCTTTAGTCTGTGAAACTGCAGCCAAACTATGTTCATGTGGAGCCAAATAATCACCAAAACTGATAAGAACAGAAGAAAATAAAGGACTTGCCCATGATGAAGAAACAAAATCCCACAAACCAAACTCTTTGGTTGTCAAAGCAAAACAAAGGAGCAGCACAACACTTCTATTATTTTTCACAATCCATAAAAAATCAAACAAAATCTTTACAGCAGAGAGAATACAAGGTTTATCTATAATGACAACAGTAGAACAGGAAGAGAGGACGGAGCTGTCACCAAGTCATCATTCTGTGAACCTGATATCCTGAAGCCTACGATCATTTCACAACACAGAGATTCTGCATCAATATACACTCACCAGTCACTTTATCAGGTTCACCTGTTCAACTGCTTTTTCACTCAAATATCTAATCAGCCAATCAGATGGCAGCTACTCAATGCATTGAGCCATGGAGACATGATGAAGACGAGCTGCTGACACTCAAACTGGGCATCAGAACAGAGGAGACAGGTAATTTAACAGACTTTGAATGTGGTTTGATTGTTGATCTGAGTATTTGACAAACTGCTGATTTACTGGGACTTTAACCCACAACCATCTCTAGGGTTTACAGAGAATGGTCCCAAACAGACCAAACATCCAGTGAGCAGCAGTTCTCTGGGACTAAATGTCTTGTTGAGTCCAGAGGTCAGAGGAGAATGGACGGACTGGTTGGAGATGAAGGTCTGCAGAGGATCATCTCTGAACACACAACACATCCAACCTTGAAGCAGGCGGGCTACAGCAGCAGAAGACCACACCAGGTGACCCTCCTGTCAGCTAAGAACAGAAAACTGAGGCTACAATCCACACGGGCTCACCAAAACTGGACCATAGAAGACTGAGAAACCTCTCCTGGTCTGATGAGTCTGGATTTCTGCTCCACATTCAGCTTAGAGTTGACAACATGAGAAGCATGGATCCATCCTGACTAGGATCTACTCTTCAGCCTGCTGCTGCTGGTCTAATGCCATGGGGTATATTATCTTGACTCACTTTGGACCCCTTAGTACCAACTCCACACACCGCAATAAAATGAAATCTAAGCAAGTGTTTTTATCTTACTGTTAGTAAAAAATGCCTATTAGACTTGATATGAGCCACATTCAATTGACAAGTCCAGAAAAAAAATGTCTTATTTCAAGATATTTGAAGAAAAAAATGAAGTTTGAATTGCTTGTAACAAGTAAAAAAATTCTGCCAATGGGATAAGTGAAAGGTTTCTTGTATTAAGACATTATATTAATTTCAAGAAACTTGACAAGCACGTTTTTCTTGTGTTATTGACAGATTTTTTTACTCTTTACAAGCAACTCAGGTCTCATTTTGTATTTAAATATCTAGAAATAAGACATGTTTCTGGACTTGTCAGTTGAACGTGGCTCACATCAAGTATAACAAGACATTTTTTTTACTAAAATTAAGACAAAAGCACTTGCTTAGATTTCAGTTTTTTTTATTGTTGTTGACCATGTCCATCCCTTTATGAGCACAGTGTACCCATCTTCAGATGGAGACTTCCAGCAGGATAACGCTCCATGTCACAAAGCTCAAACCATCTCAAACTGGTCTCTTGAACATGACAATGAGTTCACTGGACTCCAACGGTCTCCACAGTCACCAGATCTCAGTCCAGTAGAGCTCACTTGGGATGTAGTGGAATGGGAGAGTCTCATCATGGAGCAGCTGTGTGAAGCTGTCATGACATAAGAGCAATATCTCTAAAGAAGGTTTCCACCAGCTTGTTGAATCTATGATACCAAGACTTAAGGCAGCTCTGAAAGTAAATAAATCCAGATAATAAATTGGGGTGAGAAGTGTTTAAAGTTTATGGATTGTGATAGAATTTGTCTTTCAAACAGTGCAACATCCGACCACTTGTGTAACTTGGACACTAGTGAGGGCCTCGGTTTCCCAACTAAATCGTCCCACATCTCATTGCATCAAAAGAGATGATGATGAATTAGACTGTGGCAGAAACAGATATCAATCTCACTTCTGAGCCCACAATGCTTTGCTCTGGACTGGCATGACCTCGTCTCAACACACCACAAGAATGTCTCTTCAGAGAGAACAACCCTATTTAGTCTCTGTGAGAACTCAACCATATGTTCTGTCTGTTTCCTTTTCCTCCACTTGTTAGCAACCCCCCCCCCCCCCCCCCACCAGCTGAGCAGCTGCAGATGTGAACACCTTGTCACAGCTCACATTCACACTTCTCAACATTTGTTTTTCTTCGAGTGCTTCAAGCTGAGTAAGGGTCTGGGAGTGATTGGTGAGTACACCCTCCCCCGTCTCCTCACTAAGTTATAGTGTGACAGCAGCAGTTAAGCAGAAAGTGCGAAACAGACGAAGATTAGGAGAAAATAAAGAGCCTGACTCATACGGCACTTTTCATTTACAGTTTAAGTCTCAATACCCTGACCTTAACTTCTCACATCCAACCAGTTCAATTGCAGAATTCTTAATCTCTTAATCTCTCTCTCCCCTCTCTCCATCCTGTTCTCTCTATCCGCCTCTTTCTCCTTTTTGTAATTACAGGACATACTTATAGAGATTATGCTTGTGTCATCTGCAGATCAGGAGCGTGCTACTGCTGAGAGCTTGGCTGGACAGCTGTATGACTGGAACGCACGCACAAACAGGAAAAGCACATGCACTAAGAGTAACTTTGGGTGCCAGTTTGGCCCAGTGGTTGAAGTTCATGCCCCAAGTCCTCCTCAAAGCCATGATCCCTTTCTCCATGTCCATGGCGTTTACACGATGTCTAATCCTCTTTCTTTGAGCCCAAACCAAAACACTGCGCAGCTTCTCGATGTGCTGAGAGCCAAAGTTGAAGCAGAAAAATGTGTTCCTTTAAGTGGGTATAAACAAAACAGTTTGTAGTGTTTACTTTGGATTCTATCGGTTCCCGTTTGACTTGCCTATCTTTGAAACCTGTGTGCATCTAGTTGGTCATGGTCTTTCATTTGACTGGATAATGACCGATTAACTGGGCTAGAATAATCCTATCACAAACATGAATAAAGGCCAATACTAAAAGTGGACTCAGAGCCAATAGCCAAGTTAGCTGCTCTGTAAGACTGTAATGAGGCATAGCACTGATCCCAGATAAATACTTAAGCTAGCATAGAAAAAAGACAATGTTTGTCCACTGAGTTAACGATATTATTCTGTTACCCAGCATTCTTACTGATCATCCAGCTGTGTGAGATGCCTTATCCTGATTGGTCAAAACCCCTTGATGATGGTTATGAACTTTCGCTACCATGAGCAACACCAGAGGCATAGATAATTTCAGACTGGATCCTGTCCAGATCAGGTGAGAGAAACTTTAAGTTACTGGTCGCTTCAAAGAAACCATGAGCGATGGTGATGAAATCTGTGTCAAAATTTGCATCATTATGTCCATTTTTTTAAAGGTGTGTAAAACTGCAAAGCTCAGAGAAGGAGAGCTGAATGAGGACAGTCTAATGTTAGCTTGACCACAAGAAGCAGATAAGAGTCTAATGACGATAACGCCCCCAACTGGGACTTTTTTATTTAAAAAAAAAAGACAGAAAAAAATTCGTCTAGATACATTATTTTAAATAAATAAAATCATCAATAAATCAATGTGATTTTTGCCAACTTGTTTGTAGCTGAAGTAAGTTACCAGGTAATAAGTAAGTGGTTTATAGTCCAATGTTTTCTTTTTTTCCCCACATACTACTCAAATATAAGCCACAGAAGCAGTTTTAGGGTGAACTCACAGGTTGGACCTGGAGCATTGTGACTGGGGAGGAAGGACAACCATGCCTTAGCCTACAGATGGATCCTGAGAAACAGGATATACTCTTGTATAGTTTTTATTAAAAACATTTCTGCAACTGTTCCACCACAGTAATCGTGGCCACTCAAGATCGCTGCGCCCACAAATCAGCCATAGGATTGGTCTATAGTGAGTGGGCCCTTGAACTCTGTGCTGTAGTGGCCGATCCACTTGAGCACTCCATGCTTCTGCGTCAACGTGTCCTGGTAGTTCTACAATACTCCTCTAAAACACATGAGGGCAATGTCTGTTTGATCTCTGTATCAACTTTCATGCTGTTTTTTTTCTGCAATTCTGTGGATATTATTTATGTGTTGAAGCTGATACATGTTACCATTTATCATCCAGCACTTTAACAGGAAAGGACAGAGAGGAGATGTCAGCGCAGATAAAATCTATAGCTGATGTACAGCGATTCTTGACATGTTGTAAATATAGAAAACAGGATCCTGCTCAGCTGACCAATCACAGGGTTTACAGTCTACGTTGTTTTGCAGCATAGTAACATTTGTAAGGAGGTGCATGTCAGGCTACACGCATTGGCTCCTGAATAGGAAAAAGACATTTAATGCAGAAGTAAAAAACAGACTTTAGACCAAAGGAATAAAACCATGCTTCTATGATAAATGGATAACCTGCCCCTCTTGATTCATAACAGAGCTGGGATCAGAGCTATCAGGATTTGACATATCAACCAAAGAAAAGAATATTGAGACATTAAAGTCAAGTCCAAAGGTGTGGACTCACCGGCTTTTCATAAGACTGATATTTTCAAAGTCATTACCAAATAAGGTATTGCCAAGGTCGTTGAAAGTAAATTCCTGTGGATTAAAGACATTTCTGCAAAAGAAATGAGTGAAATCTATACCCTTCCACCCTGTCTTGGAAAGACAGCACCAGACTTTCATGGCATGTCTCCACCTCTGCAGGCATTCATCCTTTAGAGGGATACAAGAAGGTGCTGTTTAAATAACAACACCAGCTAAGAATCTGCTTTGCTGCCATCAAGCGTAAATCTATTCTTTTAAATAGCTACAAAAACACTCAGACATCTAAGGACAGCCAAACAAGTCACCCGCCAAGCACTTTGGAAACATCCCAGGAGTATTCCTCCAGGACTTACAGGCCGACCATTCCTGATTTAACCACAGAATTTCAGTAGCCCAAGGGACTGGAGGGAGGGCAGCATTTACATGACTATAACGTCAGCCATTATGGAGGGGAAAAGAAAAAATGTCTGCTCTTTACCTGGTTTCCACTTCTGTTTCCTCAGCTAAGGTTCAGAGGTCAGGAGAAAATAAATGCCTTCACTGACAAAGTTATGTGTGAGGAACATCCCACATGTCCCCCGAGCGCTCACTTAAAGCTACAGACTCATAAGGATAATAACTGGGCCACTTGTCCAATATGAGTTTAGCTCCCAGGAGGTGCCTGTCCAGCTTGAGGACAGGTAAAGACTCGCACTCCCCTTCAAAGATCTGGTTTCTGACACACAGCTGATGACAAAATGTCAGGCAAAAAAGAGCCATCAGCTCATAAATTGCTTCCTTTACTGCACAGAACGTCTCATTCCATGCAGCCATCTGATTTTATACTCTTCATCCTGCCTTTAACAGGGAGTTGACTCAGGGATTTAACTCGCTCTATTAGCCTTGAATCACATGGCTGCAGCAAAGCACTTCTGAGATCAGTGGCCATAGGGGCCACATCCCTGCCTTTGTGCATGTGTATGCAGACGAACACGTGACTGTGCTCGCACAGGAGCTGGCAGAAGCAGGAAAATGTACGGCGTAATAACAAGGGGGGACCTTCTGCCATGTGAGACAGCTGAATACTGAAAAGGAGCACAAAAGCTCTTTTTGGACTATTTTTTTTTGGTGTCTTCCTCTTTGTGATGCCTCTAATAATCTCCATGCTTTCCTATTTCTGCACGAGGAATTTCAGGTTGAGATAAATAATTTGAAATAAAGAAAAGTTTTGAAGAAAATAAAAGTTCTTAAGTGAGTAAGTCAAATAAATAATCTGCACTTTATGCTGATTTAAGATATTCTACATGTGTGAAGTTACCGATTAGTCACATATTTCTGGTCCAGGCCTCCGTAACTCTCATTAGAAGTTACACATTCGCCCAGCTCCAGTATGAGAGAAAGGAACTCCCAGGTTTGATTTCACTGTCACTAATAACGCAGCTATCTCAGGCTGTCATGCAATGATGGGTTGTGAACTCTGGGAGAAAGTTTGAGTCAGTCCTGGTTAGGGTTGGGTGCCGAAATGCGGTGTTAATTGAGTACTGGTTCCGAAGTAACCAGTAGTAACCAGACCAAATAAAAACAAACATTTTGGTGCTTGACTTTTTTTTTTTCTCTCTTTAACCAACCCCTTGTTCCGTTGTAAACGTGTGATGTCAGTAACGCTACTCACTGGCTACTCAGTCAGCACACTCTGATACTAGTGGTGAGAAGTCCGATTAAGGTGCTGAAGGCAAAACGATTGAAAGTTTGGATGCATTTCACAGCCGAGGATTGATTCGGCAACATGTAACAAGTGCCGGAGTCCTCCATGGGTCAGATTCTTCAAACCCGGATCCGCATTTTTCTTTCTCTTACAAACGCAAATACATACGTGCATACAATACATCACTCAAAACAATCCTCTTAAACATTTTACATTGAATTTAAACAAACAGTACAAGACACCCTCTTTCAATGAAGATTTTGTGTACTATTGGCTGTCAGCACGGAGATTTTGTGAGAGTCCTTTCCCATCAGCAGAAACACCTGCTGAAATGACAGTGGACCCTCCACCACACGCAATGGCGGCAAATTAAGGTAGATTAACTTCATACCTAAACTCAGTCAAAGCTCCTTAAAACTCATATTTTTTATTGACACATTTTTTTTTGATAACAAAAATAATAGTCAAGAAAAAGGCTGAATGTGATCTAAAAATATAGACCTATGATTTGTTATCATTAGATGCTCTCATCTGTTTCCTCTTTCGATGAAATATTGGAAATTGCGCAGCCTCTTATCAGGTATCTGTACTATTATTTTGCATTCCGGAGGCTGTGTTGGCAGGCAAAGATGAACCGTATGGGAGGTCATCCGACCTGGCATACAATCGGGGACAGTGCAGTCCAAAATAGGCTCACTGAATCCACTGGTCCCACGGCTCATGAGCTGTATGGGGGTACCTCCGGATACCCGACCCTGTGCAGGACAGATTTGAGTTTCATGAATAACTCACAGAAGTCACTCAGTCGGTATGGTGAGGGAGGACAAGCGGCTTACTGAGATGGAACTAGCATAAATCGTTTGTGTTGGTGAGCCACAGCTAGCTCAGTCAGTGAGATACAGCCTGTAAGAGGTTGAAACTCACACTGCAAAACACTCATGGCTCAACTTTACAGGTACCTGTAGGTAGACATGGCAAACGGATGAAAGATGGTTTAGAAAAACGATTGAATATCTAAAACTTCTTTTTTTTTTTTCAAATAACAGTGAGTCCCAAACAATGAATAAAAAAAAATATCTGGGTCAACCAATCAGTGCTAACCAGCCAGACAAATGATCCTACCACAACATGCTAAAAAAAACCCAGTCAGTGCAGTCACTTGGCTGTTACCAGTTAATTGTTTGACACAGCCTGAACAAACAGGCAGGCAGCCAATACTTTCACACTAAATCAGGCTTTCACCTTCTCTGTCACTTTGATTTAACTGACCCGTCCTATGTTGCTTTTTTTGTCTTGCCACTCACAAAGCTGTGTGCAGAACCAGCCCCCAAAAAGCTTGAGTTTTTCCTGATTAAAGCCTTCCACACAACTAACCCATCCCCAGATCATCCCTGACATAACCAATCACCAAACACAATTAATCCCCCACAGGAGCGCTGCAGACAGCTACAACCACCCCTGCTCTCCCTACCACCCAAACTTCTTCTTTCATCTAAGCCTATTCATATCCAGACATTAAAAGCAGGAGGGGCAGCAGCTCTGCCAGGGACCCTGTCACTGTCGATTGCCTCAAACGGTCATCATTGAGCAGGGGCGGCTTACTTCAAACACCAGCGTCTCATTAGTAGGTCCAGTGGCGTACAGACTCTCCGGCTTGTTGAAGGAGCGCTGGTAGTCGAACACAGTCCCACCAAAGTGGAACTTTCCCGGCCAGTCCACGGTCCAGTCACCGGTCAGGTAGTACTTCCTTTTCAGGGAGCGGACAGCCAGGTAGCTGGTTGAGACCTCCATTTCCTGGATGTGGATGCTTCGTGCCCCCGCTGGGATGGTCACCATGGAGTAGTACTCTTGAGGTGCAAAATTATATCAAGTAATGAGTTATATTCAGCTTTTTATTGCTTATATTTTCTTACTGCAATGTCACGCATCAACTTGTAATCCTACAACAAACCATCTTTAAGTGATGAGTTCCATCTCCAGTCGTCCTGTGTTACTGCACACAGAGGGCATCTGGAGTGATGTTGCATTTGTCTGTGACCGAGTCCTTCTTTATCTCCTTATACCCCCCCCCCCCCCCCCCGTCCTGCAGAGGCACTGAGTTCAAGCTACGTAATGTGCACAGAGTCAGACAAAGACAAACTCACCGTTAGCCCTGTGCTGAAGGCCATACTGGCCCTTGAAGAACTTGCAAGTGGAGTTGTCTCCTTTACAGACCCCGCAGGCATCCAGAGAGGCCTTGGAGCCCAGCATCTGGTCACAACCTACTGCCTACACACACACACACACACACACACACACACACACACACAAACACACAAACAAAAAAAAACACTAGTGCAATCAGTGTTAAAAGAAAACTGGATTAAGAGGCTGTTGATTCAAATAAACTCTCTGACCAGCTGTTTAAAGTACTCAAGTAAATGGAAAAGACTCAACAAATGCTACAAGTGCTGCTGTGACACAGAAGCGCCACACTGAGCTGCAGGAACAAGGAGAGGGAAGTTTAACATTTAAGCCCCGTTTCCACCAAGTGGTCCAGTATGGATCAGTACAGTTTGGTACGGGTCAGATTGTTGATGCCTCAGCCAACCGTGTTCTTCTTGGTAGGCGGAGTGTAAGCCGGATGTCGATCCGCGTGACAGTGTGACAGTGCCACATTATAAAATTAGTATCAAAAGAAATTACAGAAAAAAAGAGACATTGATGTCAAATCAAAAGGAAAAACTGATTTGTATCAATGCTGCAACAAGAACTGTTTTTCACTGTAAAGAATGGGTAAAGGTGGTGTTAAGAGTAATGATATAAAGTCATCAATTTAAGAACGCTGCAGGAAAGCTGAATGAAGCGTGTCAGACTTTGTCTGCAGGGATATAGGACACAGTGAGTTTAAGTAAAGGAAACTGTGTGTCTGCATATGTAAGGTACACCAGAAACAAAGAACTGTGTTTAATGATAAAGCTGTCGGGGGGATTTACTCCCATCAGAGGGCTGGATCGCCATCACGCTGGAGCGCATCTGGACTCACCTGGAAAAAATACGGATTTTCATGTTTGTGGATGTAACTCAGGGTGAGACCTTTAACTTTGTTGTTTTTTGGCCAGCTATTTCTTTTTTGTTTGACCGATCAGTGGCATCATCAGTGGATTACTTTAATTTTTTCTTTTCTTCTTTCTGGGACTGAGGATTATTGGACATGAGACTTACGGAGTGCAGTCGGGCAATTGTTAATTTTGGGGCGATCAACGTTTAAGTTAATGGGGTATTTTGTTTGCAATTAAATTTTGTTTGTTTGTTGCAATGAGCTGAATGTTTTTTGAATTTAGGGTTTATGCCACAAGAGTTTACAAACTATTAAAAGTATCAAACCAAAACTTACTGCTGTCACACAGGAAGTGATGATCAAAAAGTTCCTGGGACTTCTGTTTGAAAAGCAACGCATGGCAAACTTTGTGACAACATCTGGATTTTAACTTCACTGTTTTAAACTCTAACAAGGAGCTTAAACTGAGGGTTGTCCTAAATGAAATCTGCACTAAAAATCATGATCTACACTGAAGCGCTGTGCATTAACACATCTCTGTAAGATCCCACAGAAATTTTCCAAATGTTTATTTTTCCAGGCAGCACATGTGTTTGTAAACCCCTCTAAAAAAGTGCGAGAGTAAGTGTGTAAGAAAGGATCTGATGTCATATATTGGCTTGAATAAAGTGTCACAGAGTGGTGTTACATGATGATCCTAGATTATGTACCTCACACACTCCATCGATGCAGACGTCACCTTTGTGGTCCGAGCATGAGGTGCCGTCTTTGACCTTGCTGGACATGGCGAAGAAGAAGTCAAAGTCTTCTGCTATGCAGTATAACTTACAGATATCCTCATCTAAACAAAAGAACACACACATTATATATAGTTACTCTAAACAACAAGACATAAACAGAATAAATAAACAAAGATTCATGGGGAGCGTGCCACTGTGTTTAACTCTTTCATCAAAACTCATCTTCAGCTTGATTTACACAGACTCCTGACGTCCTGATGTTGTTGATTAATAACGACAACTAAATGCTTGAAATATTTCACTTTTTGAATTGACAGATAAAATAATTCAACTTTGCCCCCACAATCTTATTTATACTGTTGCTCACATATCAGCCCACCTATATTTGGACTCCCACATGTTGGCTGCCGTGAATGAGTCTGAATAATAAAATGTGGCCCCCAACGTTCACACCACTTCCCTGACTTGTTGGGCGTAAAGTTAAAAGAGCTTTTTCGCTCCGACCTGTTGTTCAGACAGTTTGTACAGTGCCTGCTGAAGCTGAATTAGAAAAGACAGGACCAGGGGGGGTTCATGTGGAGCTACAAGTTTATTCTGTAGTTCAGATCAGTTATCACAGACAAGTCTCTGCAGCCGTCTTTGATTAAAATAAATGTCGGTGAAGGTGACTTGGCCCGGGGTCCCAGAGGGCAGCTCAGAATCAGTTCCTCTCGACATCCTTTCCCATTCATCAGCAGCTTAAACAGGTCTGGGAAGACAGCCAAACACACTGCTCTCCTTCACTGCCCTCCCCCTCCTCTCCTCTGTGTAACAAAGCTCACCCGAAGGCTTCCTTTTTAAATCCCTCCCCACTGTGTCAAAGGGTGCAGGTGGCTACATGTCTCTCATACACATTACCCTGAGTGATAGTTTCCTCAAGCTTCTGGCCCTAATCGCTGCAGCAGTAAAGAGAGGCTGGAATTACAGAAACACTTCATAAAGAGACTTGGACGAGCAGGGTTCAGCAGGACGCAGATTATAAAAAGATCTGGAGAATTAAGACATGAAATATCTTGCCCTGAGCGATCTGCAGCTCTCAACAATGGGATTTCTTTTCCTGTTGAGTGCCAAGCAACAGTAAATCATTTCATGTCTTCATAATCCTTGGAAAGCTGTGCGTGCCATGAAGATACAGTTCACCTTTGTTTAGAAAAAAAAGAACTCTTAAGATTATAACCAACATTCAAAGATTAATACAAGAAAAAACTCATCCAGAACATCCTCTGAGAAAATGATTTTGAGAACATAAAAGCACCACCAGACGTTCAGGCTTGTTCATTATCTTACCATCCACTTTAGTGTAAGGCTTCCACTTGTAGTACCAGCCTCTGAAGGGCTTGCTGTTGTACTCAGCACACTGCTGGGCCCTGAAGTCCACGGCGTTCAGAGGACACGGACGAGTGTTGCACAGCTGGTTAAGGCGGCTGGAGCCGGAGCAGAATTTACCGTTGTTCTGAGGTCTGTGAGGGACAGGACACGACAAGAAGAGACACAGAGAAGAAGAGGTTCACACACCTGACGCATCCTGTTTGCTTTATTCACTCAATAAGTAACCTACATCCTTTTAAGCTTCAACAAAGTCCCCGTTTTATTCATTCATCTTCTATACCACTTATCCTATTCAGGGTCATGGGTGGTTGTAGCCTATCCCAGCTGACTTAGGGCGAGAGGCAGGGTACACCCTGGACTGGTCGCCAGTAAATCACAGGGCTGACACACAAAGACAGACAACCTTTCACGCTCACACTCACACGGGCAATTTAGAATTACCAATTGACCTAGTGAGCATGTTTTTGGACTGTGGGAGGAAGCCGGAGTACCCAGAGAGAACCCACACATGCACGGCGAGAACATACAAACTCCACACAGAAAGGCACACTGTGCCCGAACCAGGATTCAAACCGGTGACCTTCTTAATGTGAAGCAACAGCACTAACAACTGTGCCACCGTGCAGCCCTGATCCCCTTTTTTTTGTTTGTTTGTTTTTTATTTGGAAATTGACCATCTTTGAGCGAGCTCCAATCAAGCTAAACGGAAGATTTTTTTCTTCTTTCATTCTGTATTTATGTGGAAACATTAAAGAGGGGATATCATGCTTATATATTTTAATCATGCATTTAAAGTAACAAAGCTGGATGTTAAGACTAAACATGCAGATTTTGGCTTGAGAGTACACGCTGCCTCGCACTGAGAGGAAACCTGACTACAGCTGGGGCGTGGTCCGCTCTGACTGCTCTGCTCTGCTATATATATATATATATATCGTTTGGTCTCTTGAACATCGTAAGATACCTCAGCAGCATTCACCAGGATAACATTAAAGTTAGCATCATAACTTTTCCTGATTAGCTTTTTCATTTGTACAGCTCTTGAGCCATGGCGCTCAGGTACATTGCCCCTTCCTGCCATTTTGTATGTTACCTATCATGGTAGGGAGGTTTTGTGGAGTGACAAGTGAGAGAGAGAGAGAGAGAGAGAGAGAGAGAGAGAGAGAGAGAGAGAGAGAGAGAGTGGGGCAGCTGTTCAAAGCCTAGTTCCTGAAAACAAAACAGCATCACTTCTTGAAGAAAATCTTATATTCAGGACAATAGGGTAATAAGCACTTCTGCCTTGGCTCCAATTTTGAATAAAAAGAGGAAATATTTTTTACACACAGAGTATTGTTACACCTTACCCCTGATCAAGTTTCAAGTTTGTACAGCAACAGGTTGTGATGTAATGAGTGTTTAAATACAGCGTCAGATGGTTTCATATTCTATCAAAAAAAGGATCACTTCAACTTCAACTGCAGGATAAGATAAAAAAAAAAAAAAACAAAACATAATGTTGTCACTTTTTATTCATTGCAATCAACAAACCCCAGGTTGGAAGAGAACAGGCAGAGTCTACATGTTAAATAACCTTAAAGGGTGAAATGTCTGACTTCCCAGGCTGTCTAAACAAATGCCAGACCTTCAAACACAACCACCAGCAGAGAAAATTGACCTCAGCTATTTACCAAAGTGGCCCTCACACACACACACACACACACACACACACACACACACACACACACACACACACACACACACACACACACACACACACACACACACACACACACACACACACACAGGGGGAATCACGCTGATCAAACATTTCTAATAAAAACAAGTCACTATGCATTACACAGCAATGAAACCCTTTGGAAAAGGAACACAAGGAGGGCTTAATAGAAACCGTAAACACTGCAGGGGAAGAGCAACTAGAAGCATATTTCTTTTGAATTTCTTTCACCATTGCATCAGTGATGAAAACGTCTGCATGAAACAAACGTCAGCGTTGATCAGAAGCACAACCTTCCTGATGCATCGCTGCACATTTCTCTCACTGCAAGCTGTCCAGCTCCTCCATTCAGACGTGGACTGAATCAGGGACAGTGATGGAGCTGCCAATAATGACGGAGCGCCATTCAAGGTGTGAGTCTATGTGTGTAAATCTGCTCACTGCTGATCCTGCCTCTCCTGTGAGTCGGGTATTTCGTAGTCCTGATCCTATTAAGACTTAGCAGCAGACAAATGTAGCCCATATGGTAATATGCTTACAGCGGGCCAGTGGGGTACGACTCAGAAGTCATTGAAGGCCTTCTGATCAGAGGACATTTTGTGCTTAAGAGGGGAGTAAATTCAATTTGTGGATTATGGACGGTCTGGCCTTGAGTTTTACAGCACTCTTGATTTCTCTTTTTTGTCTCCTCCACTCTTGGGATTTTCCAATATCATCTGAAACCATAAATCTACTTCCAGAAACCAGAAATGACAACTTTTCAGTTTGCTTTCAGTCATCCTTCTACTTTTACCTCAAACCTCAATTCTGACGCAGCTTTCAGGGCGCTTAAGGATGCTTAAACGTCCCAGAAGACGGGTAAATCTACCAGGCGACAGAAGCTGAGACTAAACTGTAGGTCAGAGGTCATCACGTCTCGTCTTGTCTTTGCCTTGATTCACCTGCTCCCCTTTTTTTCCCCCTCTGTGTGGATCCTTATTCTGCTGAATGGTTTTAACCCTTTTAAAGCAATTTCACAAGCCTGTAAGGCTCTATCTTGTCAAACCCTTGCCCCTTTATCAAACTCCCTCAACTCCTTTTAGATCAAGTGTGTGACAAAATGTGCTCCCTACCAAAGCAGGTCAAGATTGTGAACCTAATCTCCCCGGCTTGTTGGTGGGGATTAGGTTGACTGTGTTTGATCTGGCAGGTGGTCTGCAGGGGGATGGAGGAGTGAATGGGAGGTGGAAGAAGGGGAGGAAGGAAGGAGAAAAGAGGAGATTCATTTTCTGTCTTGGACTGAGTCCTAGAAGGGCAGGATTTAACCAGCTGATCCCACAGAACTCTTTATAAGACTGAGGAGAAGACACCATACATGCTGGTCTCAGGAAGTGGGAGACGTTATGCAGAATGAAATGAGTGATGAGGGTAAAAACAGGTGAATCTGTCATGTATCTTTAAACTTCGAGCTTTGAATCCAGATACATGTCATACACCCCTTTCACGTGTGCACTGGTTTCATGAACATGTCCAGACATTACCCGAAGGAAGCTTGTAAGAAGGAAATTGTTCAAATCTGATGCAGGACATTCAGCAGACTTATTTCAGAGTCTGTCAAACCTCCTTGTGAGGGGATATGTGCATGCATCATGTTACCATTCAAAGCAAGAAGAGGGCGTGTTGAGGACAATATCTATATTGCATGAACTGATACACCAAGATGACGGCATGTGCAGACACAGTGGCTCCTCTCTGTCCCAACCAACCTGAAAAATGTCACCTTCTTATGTGCCTTGGTACTCTTTTTTTTTTTTTTTTAACTTGTGTTGCACTATTGTCTTTTTGGTAAATATGATTTGATATTTTTGCATTTGTTGTATTCTTTTTATAACAGACTGTTATTTTTTTTGTTTGTTTTATACTGATGCTTGCTATTTATACTAAATTTCTACCATTTACCATTGCACCATGAGCCCTTGAGCATTACATTTTAAAGCTTCTGTATGTGTGACACATACTGCAGAATTGACAAAAAAGCTACCTTGTACTGTTTCCTCCTCTCCTCTGTTCACTGTCTTATATTACTTTTGAATGTCAGAGTGACTTTACACCATCATGGAAAAGTCCTTCAACTGCTTCCTTTAAAACCTCTTCAAAGAAAACTAACACTGCAAAAAATGAAATCTAAACAAGTGTTTATGTCTTATTTCAAGTAAAAAATGCCATATTAACCAATATGCCTTAAAGGCAGGGTTGGTAGTCACTGAAAACTAGCATGAATTTGAATGTAGCATCTCTTCAGCACTCCGTTTTGACCCCGCCCTCCCACACTTGGAGCTCTTCTAAAACGACATGCGCCACTCACATGCACAAGCACCACTGATTCGCAACCATATGACGTTATTATTACGAAACCACAGACTCAAACTGGTCCTAAGCACATTTCTATTAGTTGTGAAAATTTGCAGTAAAAATAAATATGGAATCAATGAGCAGTGATCAAGTGATTGATCCTGTGCAGTGGCTGTCAGTATGTTTGATGTAGGCATGCACATACATACGCAGGCACATAGGTACAGTACACAGGTACACAGACACAGACACAAGTCTTCATTTATCATCTAAACACAGCCTGAAATGTGTCGGCCCTTCTCACCGAACATTTTTGTCATTTATAAATTAATCTGTTCGCTAAATTAAATGATGACGACGTTACAAGTAGCCTACGGAATCTCTGGATATTCAAACAACCCTTGAAACAACCGGGATGGATCTGAAAAAACATGATTGACATAACATGGGATCAAATTTCTTTTCTAATGTGAATGTGTCAATTTCAGACGCAAAAAAAAAAAAAAAAAAAAAAAAAAAAAAAACAGACTCAGTGAGAAAAGACCTTTAGGGTGAGGTAAGGCTCTTTAGCCTATTTGCAGACAGCTACAGGGTGTCCATCTGTCAGTCAAGTCAGCCATGACCTTTTATGGGCAAAAAAAAGTTTAATAATTTAAAAAAATAATAGCAATATATGAATACTTTAAACTAGGCTTCAAACAGGTTTAATTTTTGCTGTGTTGATCTGCTTTTGTCATCTTGGTTTCTGGTCTTTCTGCAGCCAGCATCAAGTGAAATCTCAGATAACTGCAGTTTTAGCGCTTCCACATGGGTTTCATTTCTTACTGCTGGAGGTTGCTGCTTTGTTATGATACAATAAACTTAAAGAAGCAAAAAAATTTTTACTCTGTTGGCAGATTTTATTTTTACTCTATAAGCAAATCAGGTGTCATTTTTAAAATATCTGTAAATAAGACATTTTTTCTGGGCTCATCAAGTGAATCTGGTTTATACCAAGTCTACTGAGACAATTTTACTCAAAATAATACAAAAACACATGGCATCACTTGACAATGTCTTAATATTTAGAAACTGTCTTGAGTTCGTTGGCAGTCAAATGACGATCAATGCACAACAAGACTGATTAAAACATTTTACTAAAATCATAACAGTCAGTCATCTTTGTGGAGAGACCAGACAGTCAAGATGTGCTCGGTTTGGGGGTAAAGAGGACTTTAAAGACAAGCAGTCAGATTCAGGCTAATCCTTCTTGTTCTGTTCAGATTAAGAGCTGCCAAAATAATCGCAGAGATTACAGGGGACAGACACCGGACACACTCTGAATGTCATGACTCAGGGAACAAAACGTGACTTAGGGTACGTGATGCAGACAAGATTAATTTGAGTGTGTTTGGGACTGATTTCATTTCAAGGTCCTAAAAACAGGGATTTCTATAACCAACACGCTGAGATCCCTTTAAGAGTTGAACAATGTGGTTTGGATGCGAAATGAAGACATCCACATGCTTTATTTTACCATCTTCACACCAGACAACCAGCAGGCCCAGTGTATGTAAATCATGACTCGGCACTACTGGGTATATTGTTAAGCCCTCACCATCATTCCATCCCCTCCGTGTCCCACTGACCCCATAACTCGCTGTTTAACAGTCCAGCCCAGGCGCTGCTACAAAGCACTCCTAAGTGCCACAGGAATGATAAATGAAGCTGACAGGTAGCCTGGTTTAAAGGGCTCTTTATGGTCTGCCAGTCATGGTGTATAATGTGTATCATATGAGAGCCGGTCTGCCTCTGAAACCATTTTGGTCTTTGATCCTTCACAGGGCTTAAGAGACGAGTCAGCTGTGACAGACAAAACAGCCACATCAATGTCCGTCTGGCTGTTAAATAAGTACTGATGAAGCCATCAGGCCAAAGAGGACTTTGAAGCTGAACAAGTCTTCAGGTACCTCAACAGACTCCCGTACAGAGTGGATGTGCAGCCTCGACTTCCCTCTTTAAAGGTATTCATCTTCGCAGAGCATGTAAAGCTTTGTGGGCTTTGTAAATTAGACAGTGTTTGCACATGTTTTGGCAGCACTAAATCCGTACAGTCCTTTAGAGAATCAGGTCTTCAATCCTAATAGAGCCAAAGATCATCAAAACAAAAGAGAAATAAGAATGATGCCTGAAATATGTGATGTATTTTCCCCAACCTTAAAGTCTACATTCTATATACAGTTTAAGTCAGAGAGCAACAGTGCAGAGCTCAATATCCCTAACTTTGTCTCTTTAGAAATAAATAAAAGATCCTAAAATGGTTCAAATGATCAGGGCATCATTCCTCTCTCTGAATTGCATACATCCCACTTGTTTTTTTTTTTTTTTTTTTTTTTTATTTAATTTAAGGCCATGTGATGTGGGGGGTTGGTTTACCAAGCCTATCAAACTTGCACCATACAAGGCTGACGGAACAATAAATCAAGTCCTCGATTGTACGAACATAAAACAAAAGCCATAATACATCCAATAAATCTCTTAAATCCAGGGAGTAACAAAGGGAGACTGTGCACATGTTATGACACACCATGTTCAAACTGAGGATCTCTTTTTACTCATGCGATGACATGCACTGAGCAGTTTGCTAATAAAGAGACATGCACAGTGGGATCTGGGTCTGCAGAGTTATGGAGTATTATGTTTGTGTGAGTGAGCAGCAATGGGGGACATTTGCTGACCGTCTTGGCAGCGTTCAGAGGAAAGAGCAAGCTATTAGGAGGCTCTCCTCCTCGTCTGGTGCATGGGGAGAGATTGTCTGCAGTCTGGACTGTGCGCCTGACTGATGGGAGACTTTATTAGCATGTGCATTTGTGTAAGAGTGTGCATGTATCTGATGTATGTGTGTGTGTGTGTGCATGTGCATGCTGACAGCTCCCTGGCAGACAGTGCATTCAGGTGTTCAGAAAGGAAAGTTATTTAGACATGCAGCTTTTAGAGATCGGCTTTCTGGCTCTTTACGCAGCTCTGATTTTGAGAGTCAAGCATCACTCACTGTGGCTTTTATTTGGCTTATTATCAGCAATAAAAGGGAGGCGATGAGTAAGATCAATACATGTTATGCAAGTTTGTACAAGTCTATTTACCTTGGGCTGCTGCAGGAGCGCTCTCTGTACATGACGCCTCCCCCACAGGTTCTGGAGCAGTCAGACCACTGAGACCACGAGGACCACTGGCCGTGGACAGCCCGGGGACCGTGCTCCCCGTATTTAACACACTGACCCCTTCGACACCACTGGGGAAAAAAGAAAATATAAATAAAAAATGAAAAAAAAGGCTGACGCAGCTTCCCACTCGGGGATTTGAAAGGTGGACAAGGCTTCTGAATGATTCTCCTGGTTTGATGCCCAGCGCTACACTTTGTGACCCCAAGTCTACAGCTACAGTCATCACCCGGACTGATTCAAGCCAGACCCTGAACTTACACACATCATCACCTCCGTCTTCCTAAATGTCACATTACATCATGAGGACAAGTTTGTGCATTCTGTGTCCAGCTCTGAGAGTCAACTATGAAAAAAATGCTTCATGAGCAACAAGAATGATCTCTGAAATCAGTCTCTGATGAAGCAGCTATTAGATCATTTAATTCTATAACACCAGTTACATTTGATACTGGTACATGCAATAATAATTTGGGGACAGACTGACTATCAGTCAGGCTGGTTATCTGCCGGGGTGATTGTCGGCTCGAATATTCATCATTTTGAAGCATATTGACATCAGCCTGTTTTTTTCAATCTGTCATCTGATAAAAGATCATTGTCTCCAGCATTGTCCCACCCACAGCACCATCCAATCTAGTTACAGTCATACACTCAGAGCCATGGCACTCATTTATTAACTTCAATTTCAGTTAACTTTTTGAGAGATGCTGCTGACCCTGGGAACTCCCTGCACCTTTGGTTTTTGAACTTAAAACAAAGAAAAGTAAAAGATAAAATGATTCTTCGGTTTTATTGACATTTTGGAAAACTTTATTTATTGTGGAAAACTTTAGGGCACTATTTATTTAAGTTTTCAGTTAACTTTTACATGCTGCTGAGCCTGGGTAATAAACATACGCTTAAAGGCACTTAAAGTTAAGTGTTGAAGTTTGATATTCAAAATGTTGGCACCAATATTTTTGATTCAACTACAAATGAATATCGGCTCCAAATATAAATTATCAGCCTCCTTGACTACTAATAATCTGTAACAGCCCTGAAAAAGACCATTTAGTAGTAGCAAAAAAACAAAATCTAAGCAAATATTAATGTTTAAAATTTCAGTTAAAAAAAAAATGTCACCACATTCACCTGACAAGTCCATTTTTTTTACTCTAAAAGCAAATCAGGTCTCACTTTTGTTTCTTCATCTTGAAATAGGACATTTTTCTGGACTTGACTTGTCAGGTAAATGTGGCTCATAATGAGTCTAATCAGACTTTTTTTTTACTTAAAACAAGCCAAAAAACTTGCTCAAATTTCAGTTTTTGCAGTGTATCGAGTTTCTCCTCAGAGCTCCTGCACTTGAACTCTAGACATCGATGTCACTACCTCACGTATAAGGATCTCACCGCTAAACAAACACAGCAGCAGGAGAAAACAGGCAAACAGCAAAGAGTAACCCTGTGCAGTAGCATCGTTTGCAGGTTAGTTTCCCTGACTCTGACCTGCGGTGCTCAACCTGACATCATGCAGAAATTTTCAATGGGACCACCAGCAGCAAAAAGTCAGATTTAGTTGGCACAAGCATTTCATCAGAAAGGAGGTGGAAAAGTTTTCAGTATGTGTGAAAGGAGCTACGGTCTGACTCATGTATCCATTACACACTGAAAAGTGTCCAGAAGATTCAAAAAATTCTGCCCCTGACAAGATATTGATGTGAAAATTTTTTCATAACCACAGAAGTAGTAGACTGAACTAATGTCGTAGCTTAAGCCGTAGGTCTGCATAGCCCTCCTCTGATGCAGGGGCCTACACTCGTGTCCTGGTGTGAACCTCTTCCTGGAAATAATTTCATGACATTTGCACAATCACATGTCCACCATATGTGGATATGCATAGCCACCATATGTTTTCTCTCCTCTCGACGTCTCCTTTCTGTTTAAGTTGCTGTATGATAAAGGGCATCGTGTATGACATAATACATACAAAATGGGAATAAGCAAACCGGAAAACATAGTTGGACGTAGCGGAAACAGCCAATCTGACGATCATACAGACCACACACAACCACATCAGCTGCTACAGTGCAGGGTCAACACAGGATTATGAACCAGACTTTACTCCGAAAGCCTCAGTGTAAAACTTGTGTGAAAAGCCCATACTCCATATCAAGATTAAACTGATCATTAGTTAAATGTTAAGGGTGTCATGTGTCATAAGAATAAGAAGACATCTCCTCACCATGTCAGGACCACAGCTGGTGCCTTCTGCAGCTGGCATGAACTTGGTCTCACACCGGTGCCCTGTGCGATGACACCACAGAGACTTGCAGATGTCCTGTCAAATGAATACACACACAGAATCACAAACACACACAGGATTAGATTTCTATCTGGTATGCTGTTTTCAACCATCATGGCTTCCCCTTTCCTCTCTCCACCCAGCAGCACCTGCTTCATGCCAGGACCACCATCACGCTGCTCGATCAACCCCCACCAGCCTGATAACCGGGGATAAAGCCCGTGTGTCAAATCTAATCAACTTACTTCTTTAATGAAAGGGGCTATAATTGTATGTGTCAGCTGACCCAACAATGCAGAGACAGAGCGAGCGAGTGAGCACAGAGGGAGAGCCGGGGTCGAAAGACAGGCGGCAGAGTCTGGCAACCCGCCCAGCTGCAACTGGCAACGAGGCAGAAAGCAGTCAGAAGAGGGATAAGAGTTATTGCTGGTGAGTGTGTGTATGTGTGTATGTGTGTGTGTGTGTTTGTGTCTTTGTCTTCATGGTGTTCTTCATCTATGATGCTGAGCAGGTGGCTGACAGCTACACCAGCCTGTGAAAGTTATTCTACATGAGCCCACCAGGGAGTCAAAAACGGAGGGTAAAGTGTGAAAAGCAGCGCTGAATCCACTGTTCATCAGTGTGTAGGTTAATTTACCACCCACTGTGGGAACAGAGCTTAAAGAAATGCAGATGTAGCATTTGATCTTCTGTTATGGGAGCACAGCGGAGAGGATTTAAAGAAGTCCTGAATAAGTTAGGCGACGTCATGGGTGCTAATCCAACATATATACCACTTGGCAAAGTCCATTTCCCACCAATTACAGCCCTGAGGAGAGAACTTTGTCGTATTTTACACAGAACTGACATTTACATGTGAATCAACAGTACTGAATGCTCCAAACATACAGGCTTATACCACACGGCTCCAGAGGTGAATGTTTTCATTCAAATGCTGGAATGCTTTTTGATGGCGGGTCAAATGTGGGGGTTAGAGGTTGTTATTCAAAGATCATGCTGATGAATAAAGCACCAATTAGGCCGTGCATCATTAAACCGTTTGTTGGCTCCCTATATAATCCGTGTGCTCCATCTCATTACTGGAGGTTCATCTGCTAAGTCTCTGTTAAAGCAAAGGGGTACATGAAGAAAACTTTACAAAGGACTGTTGGGGTTCATGTAAATCCAGGACTATTCAACTGCTTTGTGTTGAGATCTTTGTAAAAACACAACAGAGTTAGACAACGGAATGATCTCTTCCCCTTTACTTAACCAAACCAGTTACTCACTGAGTTAGCTTAATTTATAAACTGTGCTGTAAAATAGATGAATTCCCAGATGCAACCTAATATGAGGTATGACACCAATCAGTGGAAAGGAGTCCAGAACAACTCTGCCTGTTGACAGGGTGGGAAAATCATGTATGCATCTCAGTCTGGTCTTCAGAGTGGGGAAATAAAGTCAGTCAGTGCATTTACATGCAGCTTCAGAAACTGGACTACAAGCTTAGTCAGTGCGAGATCAGACTATTGAAATGCATGTAAACATCTTAGATGAACTGAATACAGACTGAGCATAGCTCGATTAACACACCTAGACAATGGGTCTCGGCACACCTTGGCATTCAGCCGGATGAAGAAGTAGGTGACTGTGATAAATAGGGTCGCTGCACTCATACAGTCTAAGGATCCAACACATCAAACAAACACCATGGCACATACATAAATAAAAACATGAAAAGCTACAGCTGCACCCATCTCAGCCATCGTAGTTAGAATTTTGTTTCCTCTTCAGGTGAACTGAAACTAGTTACACACGCAGCTTCACTCATAAATGAAGGACACAGTGCTGCCTATTGAAGCAGAGTGAGATGTTCTTGGCCAGAAGTCTGATTCTCTTTTCTGCATGTAAACACAGACAAGACCAGACCCCCTGCTGTTACTTTATGATCGAGCTGTGACAGCCGGACTGCTGTGTGCATGTAAACGTACGGAGTGACAGCAGAGCTGGAGAGAGACTCTCTAAGCTGCTGCTCTCTACAAAGTCACTTCAACCAGAAAAGCAGCAACAGACTTTTTACTTCAGTCTAGTTTTTCATGTTTGTCATGTCAGCTTTCATTTTGTAGTAATGTCTCTCCTCTCCTTTCAGGCCCTCAGGTTTTCACGCCGTTGTGATTGTGAGATCCACCCTTTATTGTTTCCACCCGTTACTTCTCGTGTAAAAGTCTGTTTCTCTTTGTCTTGTGCCGGATCATCGTGTCTCATGTGCCAGTTGTTTCCATGTTCGTGATGTCCTGTCTTCATCAAGTTTGCATCGCCTATTTTTGTTTGTTTTTTAGGAAACTCCAGTAGATTCTTTTTTTTTTCTCTTTGTTGCTTCTTTGATGATCAAGTTTTCCCAGCCTTGCTGTAATATTTAGTCTTTCCTTTTTTCCTGTAGTTGCTCAGGCACTGTTGTGATTTTTTGTGTTTCATTTTTGTGAGTTGATTACTTATTACAGTGGGGTTTTTTTGTTTGTTTTCTACTTGAGATGTGCTTTTGGGTCCTTTTTGTACCAATCCTTGTCACAACACATACCAAAAAAAAAAAAAATCATCAGCCCAAATTGCACCAAAAAAGTGGAAAATTTGTCATATTTACCCTGAATTTACAGACTCCACAAAGAGGAATTAAAAAAAAAAAAAAAAAAAAAAACAGCAGGGTAACTGGGGGAAAAAATGTCAGCTGTGAAACTGAACCAATAAAACGATGTTTGGGTTCAGTGACAGCAGTACGCTGATCTTAGTTAGGGACCAAAACACCTGATGCAGATCATTTCTCTGGTCAGAAATAGTCTTTATCTCACCTTGACGAAGTCCAGGCCGCACAATTTAGCCTTGGAGCCAAACTGCCACTTGCACTGCGTGTCTGCGTCATACAGCTGCCCTGGGAGCTGTTCAGGGTATTTGTACTGACCAATCTGCTTCGGCTCGTCCACCAGACAGGATGCCTGGGCTGTTCTAAAACACAGCAAACCACACGTGTCAGCCAAAAAACAAAGCAATGACCCACCTTATCCCATTAACTGTTGCATTTGGCGCTGAGGCCTACCCAAGGAAGCGGCTCAGATACTGTCTGCTGCAGGTGGACCAGAAGAAGACGCCATTGTTTCCAGCCAGAGTCGGAGACATGATGTTGCCTTCAGTCTTGCGACATGGGTTTCCCTCACCATCGTGGATCATCCCAAAACTGCAGGGAAAAACAAGGAAAAGAATAAAATCAAAGAAAGAAGCATCTGAATGTTGTCATGATGATGCTAAAGCTGACATCTTAGTTCTCTTCATTTTTTTAAAGCTTCTGTTTATATTAAAGAGTCTGTGAGGACTATCTGTTTGAAGTGAATCACAGCGACACCTTTTGGCTGGAATCGCGCACACACTGTCATGATGATATGACTTTTAACAAGGCGTGCGTTTGTTTTGGAAATGAATGAAGATCAGATCTTCTTTTTAACACTACTTTTCTTTGTTGGAGACAACTTTTAACCAGATACAATGCTATGAGGTAAGGAATATATTAAGATATCGAGATGTATCTGTAGGCTAACTTGTAAAATTAGCGAATCCTTATGTCCTGCTCATCTACCAATCAGAGCTTGCATATCCTCCCTCTTCATTTTATTGACAGACTTTCAAGTTTGATCAGATCACTGCATGTGGATTAAAATGAACATTATCACAAATAGTTTAGCTTTTACTTCGTGTTTCAGCCTTTAGCTAATGTTTTAGCCTTTAGCCTGTGATCTATCACTTTCCCGTTAAGCTTTTCTTCTTCACAGAAAACACAGATCTCTTCTCACTATTAAACTTTGTCATCCAGCGAGGTGTTGTCATAGAGATTTCAATGTGCCATAAATAAATCTAGTCCTGCCCGACCCGTTTAGGAATCTTATTTTAAGTTACAACTTAAAATCCTAATCTACAGATTAGGATCAGGCAGAAATCTAGAAGTGAGACTTTTTCAAGATCATTTAGACAGTCCTCACAGTCCCTTTCAAAGGAGAAGTTGTAACCGTTTACAAAAGTAAAGGGGTCTATAAAACTGTGAAGAGACAGAGACAGCCATAGCAAAGTCCTCATCAGTCCTCTTTGTTATGTGGTGAACAAAAAGCAGCCATGTACACACCAAAGATATTCAATGGGCACTGAGAGTGGCTGCACAAAAAAACAGCGTGCCTAAAAGAAGATTTTGGGCTTAAAGAGAAGACATTATGTGAACCCAGTCCCTCAGGCTTTTATTATATCCTCATAAAGCATCACAGAGTGGATGAAGTGGTGAACCACTGTACTGCTCATATAAATCTGACCACATTAATCATAATCGGCTGGCTGAGACGCTACCAATCACTCCGGAACAGCAAAAATATGACAATCTTTCACGTTTTAAGTATCAAATCTACATTTCACTCATTCTTCTGTCTTCTGAAGTCACAAAGGAGGGCAAAAGAGATGTTTTATAAAGAAAATGTATCATTATTTAGTATTTTAACATACTTGTGTCCAGATTCGTGAGCTATGGTAAAGGCCAGTCCCAGTCCCGTGTCCTCATTGATGGTACAGCTCCTGTACTTGCTGCACATTCCACTGATGGGAGCAAAACCTGCACAGACAAAGGAAGCAGGAGAAAGATGAAATACCCTAATATAAATTATGATAAACTGACAGCATACCAAGCCTCAGGTCGACCAAATCAGAAAAAAATCTATCTGGAACATAAATTCAGTTTTTGTCTTTACCTTCATGGTAAATGTAGCCATTGTTTTAGAGCTGGCAGACAACCAGAACCACGTACATGAATGAGAGGATTTCACAACTACCATATATGAATTTGATGTTTCTAATCTATAACCAGATAAAATCTTCTCACAGGCTTTAACAACGTGAATACATGAGAGCTATTTTTCACCAACAGTCTGCTTGAACCCGTCGACCTGCCTCTACTTCTTCTCACATCTTCCAGATTTACAACCTTCATGACATGCAGAGGGTGCTGTTACTAAGGTGTCATCACAGTTGACAGCTCCAAATCACTGTTGTTGCACTCCAAAAATGAGAAACATCTGTGTCTTCGCACTTTGCCAAGACAATAGAAAGTCCAGCTTGTTATTGCTTACTGCACACATCCTTACCCAGGGTGTCACAGGGCTCATTTTTCCAGGAACAGATGTCCAGTCCCGTAAGGAGAACCGCATGGTCATGCCGTTTACCGCCTTTCCCCACCAGACCTGACTGCCACTGACAGAAGCTGTTGAGGGACTGGTCAGCGTGGTGATTGATGTTCAGGCCCAGCTGAAGGTGAAAGGAAAGAAATCAAACAAAACTGACAAACCATCAGACAGTTTGCAGAAGAAAAAAAAAAAACATCTTCAAAAGGAGCTTAATGTGAATCCACTCACCGGGTCCTGCTCCAGTAGTAACAAGCTAACAACCACAATGTTGATATCTGACCCAATTGTGCCGTCTTTGAAAAGGCTGGAAACCTACAGAAAAGACAAAGACAGTCTCAGTGAAAGCAACAAATATATGTCCAACCTAATAATAAGGTTGGTTCTGTTTTTTTCTTTTTTTTTTTCTTTTTTGTCTTTGAGTGGAAATTAGAGTGCAAGCACTCTAAAGCCCCGTTTCCACCGAGCTGTTCAGTTTGGGTTGTCTCGGTATGGCACACATTTTGTGGCGTTTTCTAAAACCAAGACAGGTCCCCAAACAACCGACCCCTACTGTCCCACTTCTTGATATCCTTTTGTTGGAGAGCCAGACATACCAATTCGACCCCAGAATGTGTCGCTAAAAACAATGCAGTCCTTTGATTGGTCAAAAGAAACGTCACTTCCTGTGCAACAGCAGTAATGACTAAATACACATAACTCTGTTTTAATCTGCAGTGGACTTGTTTGAAAAATGGCGTCATGAAACAGTTTATTGTGTCAAGTTTTTCTTCTTTGTTAGATTTATTAGTGGGGTACATGGTTGGTCTTGCTGCTATGCTGTCATGCTATTATGTTGGGCCATCGACATCCAGCTTACACGCCACCTACCAAGAGGGCACGGTTGGCTGTGGAAACACAAACAGAATCAGGCTTTAAGAATCTGTACCAAACTGTACTGATCCATACTGGACCACTTGGTGGAAACGGAGTTTAGAGATGCTTTTCAACTAGTTCCAACTCTTCCAGGATGGCATAATTATGTGAAACATCACAGTTAGCATGTTAGCATGGAGGACATTCAGCTTGTGCTGCTTTTGCACTTCAGATTGTTGAGGCAACACTTATAGCTCATGGCAAGGTCGTTTGAAAAAACCAAACAGGCAAACACCAAACCATCAGTTGATCTCTGCCATATAAAACATATAGGCAGCAGAGATTAACCGGTGTTTCAGCCTCAGGACAAACCCTGTTTATTGAGGATCTTATGTGGGATGCATTTGTCTCAAACTGTTTTAGATCATTATTAAATACTTATCTGCTGAGATAGATTATGACATATACATATAAAACTGGAAGGAGGGAAAAAATAAAAACATACAGGTGCTCCACCAACCAAAACCGAAGCCCAGCCTCTCATAGTTCCTGTAACTCTGGAAAGTTCTACCCCCTCACCCTCCACCCCCCTGCCCCCAAAGGTAGGAACATTTCCTTAAAAAGTTCCTGAAGTAGGAAAGCACCTAAAACCACCCCTCTTGGTCACACGACTCTTGTTATAGCTGTCCACTGAGAGTTTTCTGTGGACTTAGTTTCCATCCATTTGTTTTGTTTTCCTGTATGTTATAACTCCTCCGCCTCCCTTACCATATTCATGACCGTGAGGACGTAGGTGGTGACGTTGTCCCTGCCGTGTTTTTCCAGCATCTTCCTGTCGGCTACTACCAGCGTCTCCACATTCAGACCCCCCACCCTGTTGGAGTTTATGGGTGATCTCCTCGCTCTTCCTGGACCTTCTGCCTCAGATGTCTGAAACTCATCAGGCATGATGAAATGGTCCTCAGCGGGAGGCTTGGGTGCGTCTAGGAGGGCAGAACATGGGAAGGATGGAAGAGAGAGAGAGGGGGGTGGAGGGGTGAACAGAAAAACTTGGCACTGAGGGTCAGATGAATGTTTTTTTTTTTTTTCCTGGCTCATGTCGGGTGATAAGAGTACAGGCTCTGGTGTTGAAAGCACAGGAAACTCACTCCCCGTGCTGCCTCTCACCTCTCATCACTAAAAGTAAAGATTAAACTCACCAATGGTCGGGTGACCTCTGGCAGATGAGGACGTTTAAAGCACTCAGAAACATTGAATACAGGCGTTAATCTTTATGATGGATATGAACAGATTTAGATGTAAAGCACTTACTGCTCGAGGAAACATGAACCTAATACTTTAAAGTGAAGAGGGGGCAACACTGCACATTATTACACTGTGATATTCATATAACAGAACAATTTCTAAGGTTTCAGGTTGTTTTCATGGTCCTCTGATGACAAGAGTTTCACTGCTCTACTCTCAAAGCTCCAGCAAAATAACCTAAAGGAATTGTTCTGCAAATACAGGAAAAATCAAAGAGTTACCAAAGTATTTATAAGTGTTGTCATGCTTTTCACAGATCAAAACAACCCCACCTCTGGATGAGCTAAATGAGCATGTGCATGCAGTCAGTTAATATGTTGAAACAACCATTATAATAATAATCAAAAATTAAATCATGTGATGTCTTAAACACTCTGATCCTCCTTGAGGTGTTCTTACAGCTTCATCTGAGTCCACCTGTGGTAAATTCAGCTGATTGGACTTGATTTAGAAAGGCTCACACCTGTCTATATAAGGTCCCACAGGTGACAGTGCATGTCAGAGCACAAACCAAGCATGAAATCAAAGAAACTGTCTGTAGACCTCAGAGACAGGATTGTCTCCAGGCACAAATCTGGATCCAGCATCCAGAAACTTTTCTGCTTCTTTGAAGGTCCCAAAGAGCTCAGTGGACTCCATCACCTGTGAATGGAAGAAGTTCAGAACCACCAGGACTCTTCCAAGAGTTGGACGCCCGTCTAAACTGAGCCATCAGGGGAGAAGGGCCTTAGTCAGGGAGGGAACCAAGAACCTGATGGTCACTCTGTCAGAGCCCCAGAAGTTCTTCCAGAACCTTCCAGAAGAAGAACCATCTCTGCAGCAATCCACCAATCAGGCCTGTATGGTAGAGGGTCCAGACTGAAGCCACTTCTTAGTAAAGGGCTCATGGCAGACCACCTGGAGTTTGACAAAAGGCCCCTGAAGGACTCTCAGACCAGGAGAAAGAAAACTCTCTGCTCTGCTGAGACAAAAATTGAACTCTTTGGCATAAATGCCAGGAATCATGTTTGGAGGAAACCAGGCACTGCTCATCACCTCAACAATACCATCCCTACAGTGAAGCATGGTGGTGGCAGCATCATGCTGTGGGGATGTTTTTCAGCAGCAGGAACTGGGAGACCAGTCAGGATTGAGGGGGAGATGAATGCAGAAATGCACATTGCACATCCTGGATGAAAACCTGCTCCAGAGTGCTTTAGACCTCAGACTGGGGCCACAGTTCATCTACAACAACCCTAAGACCACAGCCAAGATATCAAAGGAAGGGCTTCAGGATGACTCTGTGAAGGTCCTTGAGGGGCCCAGCCAGAGCCCAGACTTGAATTTGATCCAACATCTCTGGAGAGTTCTGAAAATGTCTGTGCACCAACGCTCCCCATCCAACCTGATGGAGTTTGAGAGGTGCTGCAAAGAGGAATGGACCAAACTTCCCAAAGAGAGGTGAACCAAGCTTGAGACATCATATTCAAAAAGACCTGAGGCTGTAACTGCTGCCAAAGGTGCAGCAACAAAGGATTGAAAAAAGGTTGTGAATATTTACGTACATGTGATGTCTTTGTTTTTCTTTTTTTTTTTTTTTGATAAATTTTCAAAAATTTTAAAAAGAAAACCTTTTTCCATGTTGTCATTATGCTGTGTATAATTGTGAGGGAAAACTTTGGAATGAGGCTGTAACATAAAATGTGGAAAAAGTGAAGAGTTGTGAAGACGTTCTGGATGAACTGCATGTTACGCGTCAGGAATCAGCTCCACAAATGGTAACGACTACCTTTACCCATCCAGCTCATCATACACATGGACACATTTTTAGCACCATCAGGGTGAGACATAGCTCAGCTTTACGCAGCACAGAGTGGAAATGCTAACAGCTCATCCCAGACAAATAGATTTTCTGACGGAAATTGAAAATTCTCTAAACAAAGTGTGCGCTTACACCGTTGTCTTGAAATATAACTATCACATGGTTAGGCATAAGGAATATGAGGTTCCCTTACATACATTGCTTGCGGCGTCCGCAAAAGTGTTGCCTCTGCAGCTTCCCCTGCTGGTCCTGGTGGTGGTGGTGATACTGTTGGAAGTATGGTTTTTCAGGGTTGGAAGAACTGGTGTTAGATGGACTCCTCGGTCTTCTGTGCACCATGTGCTCAGCTGAGCGCTTGTAGATGACGTGTGGCTGGTGACCATCGGGGGCGCTGTAGTTGTGTCGTTCTGACAGGTGTTGGGGTAGCGGTGCGATCAAATACTCCTCCTGAGAAACACGGATCAAACCTGACTGAAACACAAACAAGAAAAAACAAAATTTAGATCAGTCTTAAAACTCTAAGCTAAAACTTGACAACATCGGGGACTGTGGCAAATACATAGGTAGAGGGTTGCCTGCAGCAACACAGAGCTGGATTAGATCAGCTTACTTTGTTGTTATACAAATAGGCCCTACTTTATATAGCTTTGTGATTCTATCAGGTGTGTTGTTTTCAGGATTTCCTGTAAAAGCTGCAAGTTTTCTTTTTTCTTTAACTAAAAAAGCAGATCTAGTCTCTGCACCAGTGACATAACATCATGAAGCAGGCATGCAGCTATGAAACATTTTATATCTGTCCCTGAAAGAGCTAAAGGCTAGCTGAATAACAAGTTGAGTGAAGTGTAAAAATCATGCCGTCCATAACCAGAGGGCTCACCAGTGTTTCACCTCAGAATGCACCCTGATCAGCCTCTCCTACACTCCCTCCAGACTCTGTCCTTGCACAAGAAATGAATATTCCATAGCAAATGTAACATTTATTTCGGACAGTTGTTTTCAAACCAAATAATACAAAAAGCTGCATCCTACTTAAAACTTGGATGATGGTCTCCCTGAGACAATCACAACAATTCCCACAACAAGAGCTAATTTGGCAGATATCCCAATTGACATGGTAAGTATACATAACCTCTGTTCACAGGTAACATGGGAGACGTGAAACTGCACAGCAGTTACACCCAAAATAAGAAAAAAAATGTACCTAAAATAGTCAGCTACATGTACCTCACAGACTACTGCATGCATTCAAACTATTTTTGCATTTGTGTGGCTCAATTAGAAAAAAAATAAATTTGTTTTCCATTCTGTGCTACTGCAGAATAATGTGCAAGATGGCAGCCTCCATGGAACGGGGCAAGCTCTGATGTAGTTATAAAACGAATGAATTACAGTTTACAGAAAAAACAACAACATTTTATTAAGGTGATTTTACACTAATTCAAACATGCTCATGAATGATGTGTTCCATTTCTACTAGGGATGCACCAGTCCAACTTTGATCCCAATACAGGTATTGATACCTGGGGCTTGATACCTGCAGATACCAACACTAATCTAATCTCTTCCCAGAGTGAATTTGCATCACACCGCTTTGAACTAGACGGCAGTCGAGATAGTATATGTGTTCCCCCAATACCGGTTGGTGCATATCAACCACATTCCTGAGAACCTCTTGCAAGCACTGGTTTCTTGCAGGACCGGTTGGAGTGGGACCTACATCTGGTTTATGGAAACACGTGTTCATAATAATAGCAAATCAAATATTTGGAGGCTGCAACTTTGTAGAAAATGTCAAAAATAAGGTGAGTTGTGTGTATATATATCAAATCATTATTATATATGTTATATTATGAGTTATATATGTTGTAATCTCTATTATTTTAGCATCAGCTTGGAAGCAAATACACATTTACACAGGCATTAAGGAGTTAATTTAACATTCTATTTCTTCAGACATCAATGTCTGGTCTTACTTTTTGAGTGTGTATCACCAGGATCTAATCAGTGCATCATCTGTTTCCACCAAGTCTGTCCCACTAAATGCTGCTGAATACTACACACCGTTCCTTTAATTCATGATCTGATGAAAAAAATAAAACTTCCCCTCCATCCAATGATCCTTCTTTCTTTAACATCTACTCACCCTAATCTTTGCACAATAAATATTTCATTTTATCCACATTTTTCTCACTGTTTCTGCTAGTCTTGTCTTAAAAAAGAAGAAGAAAGCGAACCATGACAGCGCACAGACACACTCTTGGTCCCAGCAGCAGATGAGCTCAGTGTTTTGGGTCCCTGGTTCAGTGGAGTGGCCTCGGATGCTCCCTGAACTGACAGAGTGAGCTGCTGAACCTCAAACATTCCGTCTGACCAGAGTTCATCCTAATTCAACCCCTCAAAACACACACACACATCACGAGCACACACTCGCTAAAATTATCAAAAAACACGTGCTCACTGACCCGGTGACTCCTGACCTTTCAGTGTTTGGGTCTACGTTAGTGTTATCGACTTCCACAGCAACCTGCTGATGTGTGTGTGTGTGTGTGTGTGTGTGTGTGTGTGTGTGTGTGTGTGTGTGTGTGTGTGTGTGTGTGTGTGTGTGTTAGGCTGACCTCATTCCCCCCCAGACTAGCAGGTGGCAAAATAAACAGAAGCAGGACAAAAGGGAAGCCATGGCGGTGTTCATGTTGTCAAAACACTGCCTGGATACATGGCAGGCAGCCATCATCAGCCAAAACCATACCTCTACATCCATCCCTACATCCCTCCATCCCCTCATCCCTTCATCCCTCCATTTCTCAAACCATACAGCTGCCTGTAAAGTCGTCCTCTGTTCATAAATCATCTCCTCCTTCCATCAATCTTTCACAGTGTGATGACAACTTTCACAGGACGTCAGCTGTCAAAGCTCATCATGGTGACTACTTGTAAGGTCCTCATGGTCCAGTGGTTTGGAGGGGTTTTTTGTTTTTCTTAGCAGTGTCAACGGTTTGAACCCCAGCACATCATAACATGTCAAAACAACCTTCAGATACTCCTCAGCTGCTCCGGCAGTGTCACAGAGCTCCAAGCATCGACTTTGAGTGCAGAGTGTGGAGAAAACAATCCCTAAGGGCTGAGAATAAAAATACATATCAAATCAAAGACACTGAATAAAGAGAGAGACTTGAGGTCCTGGCCAAGAAAACTGCAGCCTCCCAAAATAGACTGGAATTCAAAATGGAATTTGAAGAGGTCAAAGGAGGTGTCTCAGAGCTGCTGCTGCTCATTTGACCCTCATTTTATTCATCTGCACGAGTAGAGTTCACCACAAACAGACATGTTAAAACATCCACCTCATTAAATATCCCTCTTAACAAGATCACACAGCTTCAGTTATTTCATCTTCTGACAACTCATTCCTCCACAATACACGAGGAAGATAAACTGGTTCAGGGACATGAGCCAAAAAACTGACAGAACAGAGGTTTCATTGAATTTTAACTCAAAATTATTACACATCGCTTTTCTTGTTTCTAGACCTTTTCCGGAGACTTTAAAAATTGGGGGTGTGATGCTTTCCAGTATTTTAAACATGGATATAAGGTAAAAATGCTGGATGTTCAGACTAGAAGTGTGCAGATTATTAAACCTCAATCATGTCGTAGAAATCCCTGACTTTGACTGTAAACTGATGGACATTCATATACTGTAATCCAATATACAGTATTAAACTGTAAAAAATAAATTACAGTACATACACTCTCAAATGAAAGAAAACAACTGGCATCACTGCTGCCACTGCTGTACAGTGTTGTTTTTACAGCAACTAACTGTAAAAAACTATGGATGGTTGTATTTCTTATAGTTAACTACTGTATAATTACATACAATATTTTTTTCAACCAGTTTTCAGAGAAATAATATGTTATGTACTGTAAAATTTAGGGTAACCAAACGAATTGCAGTTTCTTTATTTTTTCACAGTACATTCCTGGCAACTGCAGCTGCTCATACTTAACTGTAAATTTTACTTTTTTTTTTTTTTTACAGTGTAGTTTTCCCCGAATAATACCATAAAATTTAAGATTTTCAGACATTTTTAACATTAGAGTATTTCCTTCCAAAGTTTATGCATACTTGTTTTCACTGTAAATTGTTATTATTTTACAATTTTTTTACATTTTTTCCAGCCCCAAGATTTACTGTAATTAAATGTATTTAATACAGTGAAAGAATTTTTTTTGTTTGTTTTACAGTCCTTTGCTGTTGCTATTTCACAGCCTTTTTTCATATCTTTTTTTAACTGACTTTTTTTTACAGTGCAGTTCTAAAAAAATAGCACAGATAGATCTTCACGGGATGAGATCTACAGGAGACTTGCTAAAACAATGATGTTATCACATAAGGATCTCTTAACTTGTTCATGACACATTGGAGGGGTGGGCCTCAAACACAAAGGTCTGCCCCTGACAGGGCTTCAGAAGGCTGGCCAATCAGTGGCAAGGGGGTTTGTAGAGTGGGGAGCCTTAAAGAGACAGCAGCTAAAATTAAGGGTTTCAGACAGAGTCTTAAATAAGGATTTCTGATTCTGAAACACCAGGAAGAGAAAAATGTGGGCAGTATAAGACTAAGATAAAAATTCCCCATCTTTAAAGAACTCGTGATTTTTGAACATCTTGAAGATCAGAGTATAAATAAAGTGATCTATTGTGCAGGGTGAGCAGAGGAGCTATTATTTGTGGCACATTCTTTGAAACCATTGCAGTGACAGCAGTGTTTGTTGACAACAGGAACTGTTTACTTGGCTATTTTTGGCACAGCAAAACAACTCTTCACATTTAAGTGAGTCCAATTTACTTGTCATGTTTGTTGAATTAAGAAAAATTCAATCAAAACACAAAAACAATCAGTCCAGGCTTCATGTTTGCCTTTTTATATCTTGAAATAAAACATTTATCTGGGCTTGTCAAATAAATGTGGCTTAAACTGAGTCTAATAAGACACCAAAAATAAGACATGAAACCATGCATGGATTTCAGTTTTTGCAGTGCAGGTATCTCATTGGGAATTGTCAGGTTGGGTCAGAGACAGAAGTGATGAAAATGTGGGAAAATTAGGAAACAGGCTGGATTACCTGCTTCCCACTTAGATTCTGTCATTTGTAGTATATGCTATGTATTATCATTGTTGGTCTTACATGGTCAGGCTGATAAATGCATCATTTCTTGACCCAAACATTAGGATTTGTTCACTTCGTTGCAGGCTTATTCTAAACAGTCCTGGTAAGTGTGTCACTGATGATAGACCACATCCTCCCCTTTGAGCCCAGTTTGTCTCCGTTTTCTGCTCGTAGTGTTTGGTGACAACACAATGCTCAAACGTGAGCCTCCACATTATAATTATGAAAGATGAAAAAGAAAGATGAGCTGTATAGAGTTTCACAGACAGCCAGCTGCAGCCCTGATCCTGCAGGCCTCTAGTTATCTTCACACATTAACACTTGTTAAGACTCAGCCAGATTAAAGGGATGAACATGCAGCTAAACACTCCTTTACTTTGCTCCCACGTTTACGCAGTCAGATTACAGCTGAACCAGGTCAGCTACAGCCATGCACTCGTTTTCTATAAACTGTGTTTAAAAAACTCTCTCCAGACTTTCCTCTTCTCTCCTTTTTTTCCCTCCTTTTCCCTTTTGGCAGCAGGGCTCTTTATGTCGAGGAGACGGCATCTTTAGCTCGTCTCTGCATAAACTCAGGCCTCTTTTAAGGTTTCCTACCATGATATTATAAGGCAAATGAGTAAGTGCTTACATGCTGTTAAAGACCAGTGCCGAGCAGCGAGAAGCCCCAAGCCGGTGATTACTAAAACTCTGAAGCACATCTGCACTCCAGCTCAGCAGAGAGTCACGTGAACGCAGTGTGTGGTGAGGGGGAAAATCATACAGGAGCAGAAAAGAGAGGCCCCTCAGGCATCGACTCATTCAATACAATCACAATCTGAGTAATTACAGTTTCCCCGAGTGAATTATGTGTTTTTAAAATGGGAAAGAGGAGAGATGGTAATTTTGGATCTGAAGACGATGGCACAGTAGGAAAGAGCCAAGCAGCAATGACAGGGCATGACATGGGTTGGACTTTGTAGGTTTCACATGAATGCATTCCTCTTCACAAGGACACATTCATAGAAAGGGATCGGCACACGGCAGCCGGGCTGTTTGCATCGTCCCGTGGGTGACATTAAGTCTAGATATCCCTGCTTCATATAACTGATTAGGATAACAACGTGTCAACAGCCCGGGGTCTCTCTCTGTCCTTGTTTGGACTCAATAATCGTCTTGAAACAACCTTTAACACCTCGTCTGAGGAATACAAGAGAGGGAGGCATGCAAAGAGAGAAACTGATGAGTCTTTTGTCATTTACAGCCTCTGGTCACAGACACACTCATTACCCTGTGTGGACACAGCAGGGAAGAGGAGGACTACTCCCTCAGCAGCCCTAACAAATGGAAATGTCCTCTATCTGGGTGCTGACAATGTCCCTCTAATGGGGTTACAGTGCAGCAGTAACACTTTCCCTGACTTTAACTGACAACGCTGGTGTGAAAAGTTTCATCTAAATAAAAAGAGCAGTGATGATACCCATATACGAGCTTCACCGCTGAGAACAGGGGCGTTCACATCACACCTTAAACTGACAGTTTGAAAAGAGCTCATTGTGAACTTCTATAACAAAGTGATTAAGCAACATTATCACATGCACCTATTTATAAACACTGAGTCCCACAACACCATCAGCAATTTCACATCAAAAAAAGGAAAAAAGAAAGTGTTGCCATAGTGCAACAGGTTCAACTTGAGTAAGCAATGACACACTCAGTCATGTTTACACAACAACAGTTTTAGGATGAAACGCAAAAGTATTATTGCATTTCGGCCTCTTGATTACACGGAAACAGCGTTTTAGCTGACCTAAATGGGAAACTTTAGGAAACAGCCTCCAAAGTGGATTTTTTTTTTAAACATGCAGCCACTGTCAAGGTGTAAACCTCTGATTTTTGTTCATTTTTTCGCTTTCTTGCTGTTTAAAACCAATCATTAGAGTGAGTATGGCAGCTAAGCTAACATCATCAGCTTTGTGAGCTCCATTATGGGTACTATAAGTAGTCAGGAAAAAGTTGGATATCGCCAACTACAGGCCTGGTACGCACACTACAGCATTTTCAGTCCTTAAGCGTTTCCGTGTAAACAGATTTTTTTCCACCACGCTTTTTCAGGTGAAAAGCTGTGAAAAGTTGTTTAAACGAGGCTTTAGCCAGACCACTGCATGCATGTAAACGTACTGAGGGTTCCTCTCTGCCAGCTAAAGTCTTGTTTATACTGAAATGAATGTTGTCCCATTCAAAAAGGACATTTTTGAATGGGACTTTTTGGCATGCTGAAGGGACATAAGGAATATATAAGGAATATGTCTAGAAAATACTACATTAGACATGTTTTCATGCATGTCTGCTTGACAAACCAAAATGTTCAATCTTTGTACATGACCAGGTAAATGCATTTGATATAAATTCTCTCAAAATCCCTGAAAATTCCCATCAATTTCTGAAAAATTCAATGAAAAGTTTTCAACTTTGGAAATTCCTGGAATTTTGCAACCCTAGTCTGTAGAATTATCCATCCAAACATCATGTGTCACCTGCACCCTCTGCTAATCCAGTTCTCTGCATTAGACGTCTCTGTTTCCAGCTTCACAGAGCACCGCTGGGTTTTTCTCAAGACATCTTTTTCAGTTGAACTCAAACCCCAGAAAATGAAGGCTGTCTTTAAGCGTTTGACCGAGGCAGCAGTGGATGTAGTGCGGCTGTGACAATAGTAGGTCACATTTGATGTATGGGCTCTGTTTGTGGAAGCTGCAGCACCCACTTGAAGACTTCAACAGCAGCCATTAGTCTTGTGTGAGAAAGTCCTTGCACAAGACCAGAGAGGACAAACAGAAACGCACACAGATACACACATACAAACACACACACACGACAACTTTCTGTTTTTGCTCTCCCTCTCACATACATCCCACACCCATGCTGAGAGCCTGCCCCCTCCCCTCCTGCTGGCATCTAACAGTGGGCACTACATCACTGTCAGCGTGCAGACCACCAGGGAACAGCTGTGGGCCACTTTCCTTATGTAGCGCCAGGCTCTGAGCTCCTCTGTGGCCCAGCCCAGCAGCTGAGTTATGGCAGAGCCAGAGAGGCACATTGTAGTGGAGAGACGGTCCAATTTGTTGTCCTTTACAGAAAACAGACAGGTACAAATGACCCAGGTACTGACTGGAAATCACTCATCCAGGTGTCATTTCAACTCCACAGGGCCAGAGGGATATGTGGCACACTGACAGTAACACACACACACACATCACCACACTCTGTCTCCTTTCCAAGCCCTACTTAATAGCTACCAAATCATCTCCATGAAGAGTCAAATCGGATTACAACATATGCACGAGTTTTGAAATTTGGCAACGCACTTACACATTTAGGTGTGGTTATGAACTCTTTTTGAGATATTTGAAATAGAGCTGCATCAAATAAAGCTCCAACATGAATCAGTTTGTTACAATAAAGGTGATCCCTGTTCATGAAGAGAGAACTGATGCATCTTTGTCGCATGCATGTGGAAAAAAATCTCAATTATGTGTCAATCATCTGGACTTTTAAACCGGCTGTTTCTGCAATATGTTGCAAATTACTACAAAAAAAAAAAGCTCACAAGTTCTTACCTGGTCCAAAAATAAGTGCAAAGATCTACTTGAGCTCAAAGCAAAAACAAATTAATAAATAAAACTCTGCCACATGCGTATGTGGGTTGCATAACATGTTCATAGATCTTTTCACAGCAGTAACAAAAGTTAGATGAAAACAGACAGCGCACTGAAAGGCCTCAGCTGTAACTTTTTAATCAAGGACTTTAAATCCCCCATGGGGAGTTTTTTAACTGGTTGTGAAACAGACTGAAACTGAAACTTAAGCCTGATAAAGAGCTTCAAACATACACTTATTTTATATTTCATATTGTAATCTGTGATGCCTGAAAACGCTGTGAGGGGGTTGGTGTCATCCGCATGATTTAAAGAAAGCTGAGGATCTTTTTTTTTTTTTTTTTTTTTTGACATTTTGATCATCAAATCTATAAATTACATGATGTTCATCTTTGTCCTCAGGGGGTGTACTCATTCATCGACCAGTGTTGATGTTTTCCACTTGTCTCAACTTTTAAGAGTAGACTTCAAATGTTCCTTTTTAATGAAGCTTATAGTTAGAGCTGGATCAGGAGCACGAACACACTGACCATCCTTTCCGTGCCCAAGCACCTGTCAGCCCTAAAGTCGAGCCCTTGTTGAAGAGTTGATTTGGCCAGTGAGACCACGAGTGAACCACCCCTGAGCACAGTTCACTTCTCCACTTTGGCACAATTCAGAGAGGTGTGCTTCAGCACAGAACGCTTTATGCACGAGCACAAGGATATGTGTTCATACAAGGCAAAAAAACAAACAAACTGTAGAATCGTTGTAGAATATGATTGCCCTTACTATCATTTACGTGCCTAAAGTCTGGTTCATGGTTTGGATGGCCAGTGTGACTGCACCCTTAGTCATGCTGCTATAGGCTGAGGGCACAGCCACACTGGCCAAACATTCTGTGCCCAAGCACGGATCAGCCCTAAAGTCCCCGGCTTTGGCACCCTTCAGAGAGTTGTAAATAATAGATATTAAAAACCAGTATATATGCTGATAATGATTTATATTCCAACGTGTTTCTGTTCTCTTCTTTTTTTGATTTAAATAACCATTTTCACTGCTGACAGTTTACTTTGAAGCCTGAATGTCCTAACAGTGAAAACAGGCTGGCATTTGCTCTTATAATATTCTCACGTTCTCCTTAATAAGTTAATTTGTGAGTCAGTTAAATGAACAGAAGAGTGAACTATTCTCAGAGTTAATTAATCTTCTGAAACTTTTGCTCACTTTAAATGTCAATTCTGCTTATTTTACTCATTTGACTTTATGACAGTGAATAAACTCACTTTGGCTTCCTGACAAATGGGAAAAAGATACAACACTTTGATTCCTCTGTAAATCTGATCAGCCTATTCTTCACCATTGTTTTGCATTTTAAGACTCAAGATTGATGGATAATTCTGGAAAATAATCTGGATGTCCTATCCACTGGTTTTGGGGAGTTTAATTAATTTACACAGTTTCACAAAACAAACACAGATGCTTCATTTATATTACACCACACAGCCCTCCAGAGGCTTCAGCAGATTCAGCATCCAAACCAAGGCCCAGTATTCAAAGCTAACTGTCATCACACCACCGGGAGGCTCGTGCTTTTGCCAGAGACAAGAAGAGGCCAAAGGTCAAGCTCCCCTCTTACAGCACTCGCTGATGGTTGTCACAACATGCAACACGGTGTCAACGACAGCCGTCACACAGCTTAGACGGGAGCTTCCTGTAGAGATGAAGGAGAGAGCAGAGGAGGAGGAGTGTGATGACACTTTCTCCAGTGTTTTTTCTCTCACACAGGGATGTGGAAACACACATTGAAGCTGTAAACTCTGAGTTCTGGGGGTTGTTGGGTCATGAGGCCAAGACAAAGAAAGCACCCAGAAACTCTCTGGAGCTTTTTGGAAACCAAGGCCCACAAGAAAATGTCCTGACCAAGCATACATGTGTGTTTATTTTGAAAAGTTTGTCCTCTTACAAGCACAGGAGTTGCAGATATCTACAAACAAATGTGTGTGCATGGCAATACAACATTCCCTAACTGTATTTTTGGCGACCCTGGACAGACATTTCTAGTAGTAGGAACAGTGTTTGGTTTTTTTTTTTTTGTTTTTTTTTTTTTTTTTTAAATTCAGTCATCATATCTTATGTAATATTTAAAAATAAAAAAAGCAGTTCTAAATTAAATGGTGACTGAACAGGCAAAAGCAAAACGCCTGCTTAGGCGTTAATTAAAGGTTCAGACCTGCATCTTCATCTGATAGAAGAGTATCAGCAGCAGCAATATAAAAAACAACAAACAAACAAACAAAAAACAGGAAAATATTTAATGTTAATAAGGAGTATTGTGCTTTTGTTGGTATTAACAGCTGTACAGATCCTGTTTAATCCACTCTGTTGTTTTAGAAAAACTTTATTTCAGCCTCTGTTGGAATCACTTTGTTTAGGCTCCTGTCTCTTTAAGGTTCCCCACTCCACAAACCCCCTTTCCTCTGATTGGCCAGCCCTCTGGAAGCAGACCTATGGGCAGACCTTTGTGTTTGAGGCCCGCCCCTCCAACATATCATGAACCAGTTAAGAGCTGATTATGCTTTCCACACGAACATTATATGTGGAAATATGTGGATGCACGAGATCCCCACAAGATAACACCACGTGTGGCTTTGATGCTTTTTTTCCCACTCTGTGTGGCGTCCATTCCCAAACTACAGGGGGCAGTGTAACGTAAACACGTGTTGAGCACAGTACTAAGAAGAGGTTATTCACACAGTTTACTACATTTTTTCACAAATTCCTCTTTTCTGCCAAGTTTGGCTGCAATTTCACGCCAGGAGTTATTAATCATACGTTTATCAAGGTGATCTCTGTATGGTGAATCATAGAAATGCCAGTATGTGTTGTAGTTGTGTCACGAGGATCCCCAGCTTGTGCGCTCATCTCTGTGTGTAAGTCACAAAATTTTTGGAGGCATGCGACGCAGAAATTTTCCACATGAAAAGGATCACGCGGGGGGGCGAGGCTGTTAAAATGTCATCATTTGTCCGCACAAAACCGCACAGAAGCGTCAAGCATAAATATCGCTTCAGGAGATCTGTATGTGATGACCTCATAATTTCAGCAAGTCTTGTAAATATCTCGTGAACTGAGGGTTTTAAACTGTTTACAGACAGATTCAGGGATTTCCACAACATATAAATATGTAGCATCTGCATTCATTTAGCATGGACAGCTCTCTTATAAACATGCACAGATAAAATCAATTCAAGAAAAAAGCTATGGAAGCAGTCAGAATATGTACCTGTGGCACAATTGCTGCTGGTACAAGTTAACTTGACAGATCAGTGGTTCAACAATCCACCATGGAGATCTCAGCTTTGCCACTGTCTTATCAACAAAAACAAACCATTAGTTCTTCAGAGTTTTTGGAAAAAGATCCATCACACTGTTCCATGACAAAGATCTGGATCTATTTAACCCAGTTGAATGCTATTCTGTGTTAAAACCATTTGAGTGCACTCCGTCAACTCTGGTGGTAGGTCAGTGTGGGCAGAGAGCTAATGTGGCACTGAGGAAGCCAATTACAGAGGCTCAGTATTTGGGAGGTGTTACACACTTGTTTTGCCAATAACACCAGTGACAACTTGTAAAATGTGTGATTAATAGTTTGAGGGATTGCAGCAGCATCACAAAAACCAAACTCAACCAATTAAATCTAACATCTGGAAAATCATATCAAGAACAAAAGTTCTACCAAACTAAAGCAGAAGCCAAAAGAAAGTTGTTACCACCGTCATCTGTATCAGAGATGTGAGAAACTTTTCACTCATATTTTGAATGAGTGGTTTTCAAATTGCTGATTTACTTCTTTCAGTGGATGAGGGCGGTATCTGCACTGGCTGACACCAAAGCACCAAACAGTGCATTTTTACTTAAATGAGCCTTTAGTCCTGAATTTCAGATTCCTCAGAGTCTAACCTCTGTGTGACCTGGCCTGAGGGGCTCAGGAAAGGTCACGGTAAAGGCCATGGTCGGTTCAGATACCCTGACACAGCCTGCTGAACGTGGTGAGCATCCATCGCTCACGTTTCAGAAATTATGACTGCCCCGTCATGAGTCGTGACCTGACTGTTATTTAAAGCAGTCAACCTGGGCAGCTCTGAAAATGTTACAACAAGTGCTTTTCCTCACTCTGCAAGGCCTGCTCGACATATTTATGTGAAAAGTTTCAGCATGAAAAGCAAAACTTAACTTTTAACAGTTATGTTGTCAACACTGACCTTATCCCTGAGTGGAGAACCCAACAGAATAAGAAAAAAGAGTTGAAGCAAAATCAAGATGCAGACCAAAAAGGGAACAACAGAGAGAGCTTTTTCATTGTTGATGACTGAAAATCTCCCAATTTTTTCAAGGACTCAACCCACAAACTCAGCTCTGCTGTTCATCCCACAAAAACATGTTCCTTACAAATTAAAAGGGAAATAAACAGGCTTTGGAACATTTCATTTTAGTTAAATGTATGGCAAAACAATAACCAGTTTGGGTTTACTGTGGTGGTTTATAAGTGAAAACAAGCTGCAATAAAAAAAATGTTTTGTTTTGTTTTAATTTATGTGTTTATTTCTAAGTTAATTTGGACTTTTATTCATTTGTGAGTAAAAATGTTTCTGCATTTAGAAGCAAGTTTCTATGGAAGAGGATTATGGCCACTGGAAAAAACAAACTTCCAAATCGATTATTATTATTATTATTATTATTATTATTATTATTATTATTATTACTAGTAGTAGTAGTAGTAGTATTAGTATGAGAAATAAATCTGACTTCCGAGATTAATGTTTAATGATTAATTTTGGCTTTTTTTCTTGGCATAACAATGATAATTTTTAAAAAAAATGGAAGTTGTTTTTTTTCCCTCTTATCCTATTCTACAAGTTTCTTATTATAGAGATCTTCATGTTTATTGTTAGAAGCTATTAAATGTATGAGAATCTCAATTTACAGAATTTATTTCTCCCTCCTTTCTGCTCTTTGAAGTGCAAACTATGAGTGATAAGTGGAAGATTACTGACAGATTAACTGACGAAGGGATTACCTGTGGTTGCCTTGGATTTGTGCTCAGATCAGTCTTTTGCTACTTTAAATATTAGTTGTGGGTTTTTTTTTTACCTGGACATGTATTTCTTTACAAACTGTCAGAAAGAAAGGCTTGCGCTCTGATTTCAACTTGAGTATTTATTGCGCAGGCCTGGCGCTTTAGGTCTCAGGTCTGCCCTGGCCACCCCAATGAGAGGAATCCTACCCTGGGAAGAGGCTGAGAGGACACAGGAGAGTTGTAAATCACTTCATTTCTACGCATTCACATGAGTGCTGAGCAGCTCTGAACTTGTTCTGCATCGTAAGAACCTGTGAGGTTCCTGCTCACCCTCCCCAAACAACACAACCAAAACCACTACTCAGACTCGTACACACGAGCAGAGAGGATTGGGGTCAACCAGCAGAGCGACCTCACATGAGAGACCCCTGAAAAGAAGAAAGAGGGACCCCCCAACCCCCCTCCTCATTTCTCTTACAAATCATCCCATCGGAGGAGGGATCCTTTCATATCGTGTGACAGAGAGACACACGAAGGAGGAGTTTCATAATGACACACAGCAAGTGATTAAAAACCCAACACCATGTTCAATTAAAGAGGATTTAGAGAAGAAAATCCCTCTCTTCCAGCCATCCATCCATCTATCCTGTCTTGGTCTTAATACCATCTCGCCCTGGTCTTCATTTGAGCAGCTGAATGTCTCTCCCATCTGCTTTTCCTGACTGAATGTTTAAAACAGACATTGCCTAGTTTCTGCAGCTGACACCTCTGCTGCCATTAACGAGTCTTCTCAAGTCCAAAATCACTATTTCACACAACTTCTTTCCCCTTTCCTGCTCCTTCCAGAGCTCTGCTGAAAGGAGACAATGACATGAAGTATGAGCTCACAGCTTTCCTCTCTTCCTCCTTTTTCATTCTCACCCCATTTCTCCTCCAAAGCCCTTTGACATAAACAGAGTCCATCTTTCCAGCTCTCTATAAAGAGACCATCCAGCCTCCCTGGGAGCTTCCACCTCAGACAATGAAACCACATTACTCTTACACAGCACTGCGCTTCACTTCTCATTCATTATTTCACCCCCTTTGGTTATCCCTGTCTTGTGTTTTCCTGGACTTCCCTGTCTTCTCATCTGTTTGTCTGATTTCTTCTTCTTTGGTGTTCTTTTATTTAATCCCACCTTAATCTCTTTCTCGAGCACATTGCTGCATCGAGCAGGCTTGAATGACTGATTACCCATTTGCACTCCAAACTTTCTCAGTGGAGGCCTTAATAAAGAGTTCAGATCAACTCCTAACAGTAGTCGAAGAAGTAAACTGACTTTTTTTTTTAAACTTTGTCACTGAACAGACACTGAAAAAGATAAACAACAGTCTTTCTAGGAAGCTGAGTGAGCATCCAACCAATGATGACTCTGAGGTTGCACTTCAGAGAGGAAAAAGAAGAAGGAAAAAACTCTGCAGAAGCCTGAGAGGAGTAAAAAATAGATCAAAGACTTGGACCCGGCCTTTTCAGCTGCAATCACGACCCAATCACATTGTGTCCTCGCAGCGCTCTTAAGAGAACGGGTCAGTGGTGCTTTATTGTGAGTAGGGGCTAGCCTAATGAAAGGGACAATGCAAAGATTAGCAGTGCCGACGCGGCGGCTCAAACTTCACCCTGGCTTTAATTGCTGCAAACAAGAGGAGAAGCAGAGGCAGGGCAAACAGGGGACAAAAGAGCAGGGCGAGCGTAGGAGAAAGAGGTAAGAGGAGGTATGAGAGGACTGGATGATAAATGGAGGTATGGCTTTTATGGAGGTGTAGAGTGTCCATCTGGCTCAGGCTGGTGTGGGATGTGTCAGGGAATGTGTGTGTGTGCTGGTGGCCCAGGAGGTCCAAGACCCTCATAAACCACCGATGAAAGCAGAGGATCTTGTATTTACACAATCCCTGTGGTTTAACGGAAACTACCTCGAAAGTAAAGTCTATAAACAGATATCTGAAGCTGTCCGAGTGACACCTCAGTCAAACTGATTCATTAAACTATGACCAGACAGCTGCATGTTTCCTGCTTAGCCATTTAATTCCAATATGTTAGGTTTGAATTAGCTTTTGATGCTAATAAGAGGGGACAAGTCACCATGATTGACAGCTCTCTTAACAAATGAAGTTACCACAGAGATCTTTACTGGATGATCAGACCAAAGCAGGGAAAGTTGAAAGGTAAATTAAGAGCTTGACTTCACTTCTTTCAACTTAGAGGGCGATGAAGAGCTGGAGGGGAAACAGGCCTTCAAGAAAGCAATTACAACGTACCAAGCAGCAACCTACAAATATGAAGCCCATGTGGAAGTGTTAAAATCTACAATTCCTCAAGCGTCCACCTGAGCCTGAGTGAAGAAAATACCTGAGACGACTTACACACCATTCATAGAAGAAAGGTTTTTCAAAATCAGCATGTATGTAATTTTCTAAGTTATTAAAACTGACAGTTTTGCCCTTATAAGTTCATGGCTGACTTGACTGATAGGTGGTCACCCTGTAGCTGTCTGCACAGAGGCTAAATACCCGCTCCTTTACCTCATCCTAACTTAAATAATGACCCCCCCCCCCCATACAGATAGCACAGTTAGCACAAAAGAAATAATTGAACACTCAAGGAATGTCTGCATGGGCTTCATGTTTCAGCCTTGTTGGCTGGTGCTTCTTCAAGAATCTGTTTTGCTGTGGACTAAACTGATTCCTGGGTTACTGACATTTTATTGGCAAGTGAAATCTGTTTTGGTTAGCAGAAAAGGTGCAATATCAGTTCATGGCCTCATCCCTTCTGAACATTCTCTAACTGTAAAATGATGTGGCATGGGGTTCATCCATCCATTATCATTCCCACTGTTCACTTAAATGAATGCAGGATCCAACCCATGCTGTCACTGAGCACAAGGCAGCCTTCACCTGTACAGCTCACCAGCCTATCACAGGGCTAATATGTGGAGACCAAGTGGCAACCTCCGGTCTGAAAATATGAGACAATGCTGAAGTGTTAAAATCTGCAGTTAGTCAAGTGTCCGCTTCAGGCTGGTTCTAGAAGTGCTGGAAGTCACAAACACACCATTTTCACAGCAGAAATAAACATGTTTACAGCCTGGTACAAAAAATGTCTCCCATCTGAATCAATAATTTCACTAACAGCACGCACTGTACTGGGGGTGATTTTTTTTTCTAACTCTGTAGTTTAGAAGATTGCCAGTTCGCCCAATCAGAGGCACAGTTCAGCTCATGTAACTGACGGGCGCCCTATAGCCATTACTGAGAAGACTCAAAGTATCATTTGAGTCCACATCATTTCCAATATGGCGGCTCCAGATGTTTTGCTTCAATAATCTGTTTCAAAAACGGACGAGTGACGCCATGGAGACTACGTCCATAAATTATACAGTCTATGTTAGAGACAGACAACCATTCACACACACAAATACACACACACACACACACACACACACACACACACACACACACACACACACACACACACACGAACACGAACAGATCAATTTTGAGTGACCAATCAACTTGATGAGCATGTTTTTGGACCGTGAGAGAAAGTCACAGAGAACCCACACATGCACAGGGGAGAACATGCCATCTCCACACAGAATCGAACCAGGAACCTCCTCACTGTAATGCAACAGTGCCAACCACTGCACCAATATGCAGCCCTAATCTAGCTTTCATTGAATGGACCAAAGCTCTCCGCTCATCATCTCTCCATCACCAGGAAAAAGCACGCCTGGAGTTAATCATTTTCTCACAAATCAAACAGTTTTCCCCAAAGTTTTGTGAAATCACAATAACTGTTATTGAACTAACTAACTAACAAAACACATAAAGAGCAACAATGATTTGTAAAATGTTCTGATTTTGTTCCCATACTGCAGCGCATTCAGTCCTCCAGTTGTAAACATTCAAACATTAACTTTCGGATCATGATGGGGGTTTGATTTTTCTTGCACTGTCAGCAACAAGCTCAGAAAATCAGTTCCTGCAGGACTGACGCCACAGCTTTGCTTTAAAGCGAGTAAAAATGACAAATAGTTCATGCAGTCTTCCTCAGATCCCCTCTGATGAGCATGCTGGATGTGTTTGTCATGTGTGCTGGCACTATAATAAACAGTGATAATAAATAACGGCCTGCCCTCACACAGGCTGTAGCATGAACAGTGTAACATTTCTCTCCTCTCCTGCTTTCATCCTCCTTTTTGCTCCTCCCTGGGCTCAAAGAAGTGTCAGACAAAGCTCTGGAAACTGATGCTCACACTCAGGGGCCGATGGTGTCATAAGATCACCAACGTCTGGATGGCTCAGACATAATGCATCAAAAGAGATGGGTCAAAGGAGGACAGAGGCTATGAGGGCAGAGAGATGGTGCTCGTGATGGAGCTGGATGATTAGGGCTGTTGCACTTGAGTTTCATTTCAAACTATCTAAACTTTTAAGAAAGGTAGAAATAAGTCTTCTCACAAGAATTTTTGAGATCATTCAAAGAGGTTTGCAGCCTTATTAAGCAACTCAGAGGATGGTAACTTAAAGTTTGAGCCACTGTACAAGAATCCAACTTTTAACAGAACAAAACCAACAGACCACTGTCAGACACTTACCAGCCCCGAGCACGTGGATATGGCTGCTGATGAGGCCGACAGGTTACGGATAAATCCCTGATACAAACAGTTGTGAAACTTTGTATCATCCATCACTGTCGCGATGCCATCTGAGCCCAGCGTCTGCACTGTGAAGCCCGGGCCGACCACCAAGGATGGATGCAGATCCAGGTGCATGTCCTGCCCAAAGGCAGAGAACCGGTAATGTAGGGAAGAGGAAGAGAGGGATCTCCTGTTGCGATGACCATGCCCGCTGACATCGTGTGTCAGGTACGTTCCGTCTGAGTCCACCTCCACTGGAGTCACAAACATGTAATCTGAGGAGAGGAAGGAACACTTAATATCTATCTTCCTTTGTGATTGTTTTTCTGCTAATACGCTGCTTTGTCCTCCTTCTGCGTGAATGATTGCAGACTTAACATGAAGTCTTCACAATAAACAAAAACAAATTGTATTTCGTGTTTCTTTAAGACATAACAGAGTGAGATCGACCACTCAGCACGTTCACATGCACACAGCAGTCCAGCTAAGGTCGTAGCTCGTCTGTAAAGTCACAGCGGGGGATCTATGCTGTGTCCCAAATTGCGTACCAGTGCCACAGTTCCACACTCAACTTTTTGCCAGTTTTGAGTGCGCCAGCTAAGAAATTAAAGTTCATTTTTTTTCCATAGAGCCAGTGTGTGAACGCACTCAGGTGGTGTTTACACTGAAATGGTATTAGGATGGAACACAAAGGTATTGTTGCATTTTGGCCTCTTGTTTGAAAGGCTCTACAGTTATATCACCACCTACAAGCCTGCTATGCATACTACAGTGTTTTCAGTCCCTCAGTGTTTTTTTTCTCTGTGTTTTTTGCTTTTTCAAGTGAAACCCTATGAAATGTTGTCGTATAAATGGGGCCTTATGTACTCAAAACAGTAAGGTAGAGTGCAGAAGTACACAATTTAGGACACAACACCAGTCTTGTATGTGTATACATGCAGAAAAGAGGGTCAGACTTCTGGCTGAGAACGTCTCACTCTGCTCCGATAGGCGGCACCGTGTCCTTTATTGATGAGTGAAGCTGTGTGCATATCAAACTAGTTTCAGCTCACCTGAAGAGACAACATTCTAATGACCATGGCTAAGATAGACTGTAGCTATTTATGCTAAATGTTAAATACAGATATCGACGGAGCCTTCTGTTCATGATCTGAATTCATTTTGTCCGTATTTCTGCACATTTCCATAAAGCTTACAGATATGGACCAAACGGAGCAGTACCGCCAGAAACCACGGGGGCAGTGTTGCTGTTACCACCTGATACATAGCTCTAAAACATTTCTTTACGTAATGGGAGGATAAATGGGCATTAGGCTGTTTCTATGCATTTTGATATTCCGATCTCGTGCTGACTGAGCTCATAGTCCAATTTCTGAAGCTGCATTAAAACGTACTGACCGTCAAAACAATACCAGTGAAGCTCTTTTTAAAGAGCATCCCATTTGGAACATTTTGAAGAACTTGGAAAAAAAATAACAGATATCAAACTTAGGATTGAAAAATTCCAGGAATTTTCAAAGGTGGAAACTTTCCATAGGTATTTTTGGAAATTAACAAGAATTAACAGGAGTTTTCTCAGATTTATATTAACTGCATTTACCTGCTCATCTACAAGTGTAAATATTTTGTTTTGTTATAAACAGACATGTATGCAAACATGTCAAATGCATTATTTTTAATTCAGGTTGTTAATAAAAAGAAGAAAAAAAAAGAAAAACTTAACATTTCCGGGACAAATTTTCCCAAGCTCAAACACAATGTCAGCTGTTACCAGTCAGTGCACCCTTCACATGCTCCTGTCAGAGCTGTCAAAAAGAAACCAACACCGACCCGACCCTAAAACAAGTTTGTGTTCAGTAAAAGGTTCAGCGCTTCATGCAGGTCACAGATGACAGATCACAGATGACTTTAAACAGAAGCCAAAACTCTAAGATCATACCTCTGTTCATGTCAGATGTGAAGATATGTCATGATGTTTTGATCATGCAGTATTACTTTTAAATAAAATGACACATCGGACTGTCTGATCGCAAGAAAAAGGAGTAAGATTTTATCCTCAAATCAGACAGTCGCAACATTCTTTGTTTTTTTCAATTTGTCTGAGTTTTCCTTGTTTGGCATGCTCAAGATCAAATATTTTTATCATTTACATCTGGTTGCCTGTTACTTCACAGGTCAAATCAGCCAAAGGGGGGATTCCCTGGGTGTACTCTTACTGATCCTGCAGGGCTTCCTTACATTATCATTAACAAATTAAACCCAGTAACCGTTTTACGCATGAGCAAAGATGGGACCTTTTAGTTATCTCCTTCTGTTCACAAACTTGGGAGGATGCCAGCTGGAAGAAACATCCGTAGATGTCAGGAGACGAGCACTCACCGTGATTTAATCCGTGGCTGTCGCTGGAGGAAGAATAGCTGGCCGAGGCCGTGTGGGAGGTGTGTGTGCAGTAAATGTGCAGCGTCTGCAAAAAGAAAAAAAAAAGATGATAAAGGAACAGGTAGCAACAGGCTGCAGGTCTTTCAGGAGTGGAAGCCGAGAGGTGATAAATGAAGTTCTTGTGTTGAAACGTGTTGTGCCGGAGTTGGATTTAGATTAACAACAACAAGTGTTACTTTTCTACACAATCAATGACCACAGCAGTTAGTCAGTGACATAAATCATTCGTTTCTTTGCTTTGCACCCATATGCGGCAATGAGAGTGTGCTGGGTTCAGAGTACTTTAGATGAAGTGCCACATGCCTTGATTATGTTCCAGGATAAGAATGTGGACAGGAGCTTGAATGAGGTGCAGCCAACCAGCGGGATGGGTAAAGTCCATATCAAGAGAAAGAGGCAATCCATGGTGACGGCATGCAAGCTTCTACCTCCCCCGTTACCTCCGCAAAGAGCGTAAAAGTCCTAATAACCTGCGATAGCGCATAATGCAGCGTGCACGCATTGTCTGGAGTTTCTGATCCCCGCCGCTTCTCTCCTCCAGGTTCAGGTGAAGTCTGCAGGTTGCAGCAGCCGGTGGTGCGCAAGGACGCAGAGCGCACTCATGAGTGCATGTGTGTGTGTATGTGTGTTTAGAGTGTCAGAGGCGGAGGGGCAGGTAGCGGTGTCGGGGATCACCGGGAGGAGCGCTGACTGAGCACTGAGCCCGGTCTGGGAGAGTCGCCCTGCAGGATGTAGCACAAGTCAGCGGGCAGCAGCCAATCAGCGCGCAGCATCATTTACCACGCGGAGATAAAAGAGAAGAAAAAGAGATTCTCCTCCTGGCAGCAGCGAGGCTCCTGCTGCTTTTAGGGGCCGCTCGGAAATCTCCGAATCAAACGAAACTTAGACTTTTCTTTTCTTTTTCTTTCTTTCTTTCTTTCTTTCTTTCTTTCTTTCTTTCTTTCTTTCTTTCTTTCTTTCTTTCTTTCTTCTTTCTTAAGTGTTTTAATTCAATTTCAAATAAAGCATGTGCTTTAATGTATTACTTTTTATGTAAAGGGAACTTTGAATATATCTCTTATTCGTCATGCTACCGTAAGAAAAATCTTATAACTGAGACTACTGGAATAAATTTAAGGTTAGAAAACTAACCCTGACAGAAGTCTGTTCCTTTAATCCCAATTAAACCACAATCCAGAAAGAAATTTACCATTTAATGTATAATTCTAAAGCTGTTGTGACTTTTGAATCAAAATATGTTGCAAGCTTAAAGTGCATTAGATAATAACCTGGAATTTTGCAACTTGAAACATCTGAAAGACCCTCTAATAAAATATTCTCCAAGGAAAAAACGGTTTGAAATGCTCAAAATACTGCTGCTCAGTCCCTGAAAAGGCAACTACAATATAAAGATTGGCCAGATGGTGGTGCTATAACAAGGCAATGTTGAGCTTCTCCAAGAGCCGTCTTAATTTGCACCATTACATTTCCTAACTTCACACAAATGTGGTGCAGATTTCATCTTAGATATATTAATACATTAATTTTCCAGATTAATTAACTTAAAGGAGAGCAGCTTTTCCTGACTCCTGGACTGTCACCAAAATGTTTCCACTTCAAAACAGTTCATCAGAATTTATCACACACAAACGTCTGGCCACAGTCTATGGGCTTCGCCAATTTTTTTTTTTTTTTTCCTTTTTATTGCCCTGCATCTCTGCCTCACAGTTCTTCACACACACAAGATTTCATTTATATATCTTCTTTGAATTGTAGGATTTCTTCTTGTGGTTAGGCTGCAGTTACACAACTGGCAGTGATGATGCTCCAGCATGAGGAGATGCAGACTTCCTGGATGCTGCCTGAGGCTCAATACTTAACTGTTCTAGCATAGCATGATCATTTGCAGGATCTCTCCATGTTTGTCACATCATTTTAGGCACTGTTTCATCTGCACAATGTGGAACTGAGCAAGTAGCTGATCGACATTATGTTTCCATCACACTGTACCAGTATACCAGCAAAAACAATACAACAACGCATGTGAGAGAAGACGAGAAACAAAGAACAAACGACAGCACAGGATGTAAAGTAAATGCAGGCCTGAGCTAAGTAAAAACAAGGATTATGGGTATTTTACGCAGGGCTTACACAAAATGTGGTCTGCATGTGTTTCTGAAATGTTTAAGTTGACTTCACAAATGTGCTGTGGTGCCAAAAATTAATGCTGCATTCATGTACCCATCAAAGTCAAGATCATTTAAGGTCAGTGAGTTCTCAAGTTTCAGTTCGGAACATTAAAGATGGTTCAAAGAACTGATGTGTTTTACTCCTCTAACTCAATCTGGGTCACTTTTTGAGTGCAGAAACAAACAGTAAAAATCAAACATTGTTTAACCAACTACATCTGGATGAAAAGGGGATTTACGGTGTGCGCATTAGAAATAAAAAATGACTCTCTGCTGTATTCCTGTTTAAGATATCAATTGTACCAAATTTTAGTACAATTGGTTTTGTATTATTGTTTGTTTTATATTTCCTGAGATCAATAAAAAATGATCTTCAAAAGAAAAATGTCCATCTTTTGAGAGGTTTGTTGATTTTTACAGTATCTTGGTTGGGCTCCCTTCACAACCTTAAAACAATGTGGGAAAAAAACACAGGTGTGGTCAAAAATTACAGCGATATGATATACAATGGCAGTGCAATGAAGGACAAATAAATAAATAAATAAATAAATACACAGTGGTCCATGAGGCTTGTGTCCTGCATTAACTCAGCAACTCACTCACAGGACAAAACAAAATGCTATAGTCAAAAATTCAAAGATGGGATGTTACCTTCACTGTAACCAGGGTACAACTGCCTCAAGTTGGAACCATGTGCCCACTTTTTGCTGCCATAAATCCGTAATAATGACGCACACGTGATGAGCAATGATTGTTGTTGTCATGTTGTACACTGTTAACAACTGCTCTAGTTTAGTACTGTGGTGGATGTGTGTTTGCGATACACCGCCCCCTGCAGTTAGGGAACAGACAGAAAAGGCATAAAAGCCACATGCATTTTCTCATGCAGATCTCGCACGTCCAATTTCCATGTGTCACGATCATGTGGAAAGCATAATCAGGCCTTCAGTTGTCCAGTTGTCCTTCAGTTGTCAGCAGAGTAGGTTATTTAAACTGGTCAGAGCAAAGCTGGATGTTGGGGTGTTATAAAGAGTCATGTCATTAAATCTGCCCCTATTTAAGTGAGAAACACACACACACACACACACACACACACACACACACACACACACACACACACACACACACACGCGCACACACACACACACACACACACACACACACACACACACACACACACACACACACACACTTTGTTCTTGTGTGAACAGATGGTCCTGTAAGAACCTCTTTCACTCCGGCTGAAAACACCTGGACAGGTCAAAGTGTTGAACTGACAGTCAGCTGAGAGAGCACGACCAGCTCACCACACAGGTATTCACACCCCAAAAGCAAAGCTTTCACCACTTAACCCTTTAACTGGCATTGTCCAGCTCAGCATCTCAGCATCCAGCATTTGCTGCAACGAAATTCTTGCTTCCTGATTGGGTAAACTGACAGATAAGACTTGAATCATTGCAAAATAATGTGTCACGTTGATGCTTAAATGCTTCTTTAAGAGTAGTGAGAGCAGAGAAAGTTGCTCTCTCTCTCTCTCTCTCTCTCTCTCTCTCTCTCTCTCTCTCTCTCTCTCTCTCTCTCTCTCTCTCTCTCTCTGTAGTAGTACTGTCAGGAGAGGCAGTAAAAACACAGGGGGTGAATCTTATGAGGCATGTTAATGGAAGACAGCAGTGTGAGACAGAGCCTGCTGTATGAAAACAGATGACTTTATGAAATCCATTCAGTTCAACTTCATGAACAAAAGTCTTTCAGGGAATAGAGCTGGGTGATAATGTCATATCTCATCAGCTCATTGCAGCCCCTGCTTGTCAATTTAATGGAGGATGTAATTTGGTGGCCCTGTGTTTGGCCTAAGTGTTAGTGTAAGTGTTGTTGGTGATTTGAGGATGCTGGGAAATATCTGTGCTTTGGAGGGTAATTGCACCGTCATCTGCACAGTGTGATAAAGACTTAGTGAAAAAACACAACCACACTGTTTCACACTGTTTCAAGGAGCTCTGAGTCACTGAGGTCACTGAGTGGTTGTTGCTGTGTGAGCTGCTAATGTTTGACACGTTGTGTCTGTATTTCTGTATTTCTGTATTTCTATTTTCAATGTATATTTCAGATAAAAGGAAGTTAAAATCCAGTCTGAGACCAAGTTCTGACCTGTTTTCAGTCATCTTATACTTCAGATGCTTTTCAGTCAGAAGGTCCAGGAACTTTTAATTCTAGTTAAACAATCCCGGGAACTAAATGGTTCTTGTGGCCCATCATTGTCAATATTTCCACTGAAGTCCCATGAAGATTATTATTATTATTATTATTATTATTATTATTATTATTATTATTATTATTATTATTATTATTATTATTATTATTATTATTATGATCATTATAAATCAGGCCAGTGATGCACGGAGGAGAAAAAAAAGTAGTTACAACTTCTGCTAGACCAGAGAGCAGTACAACAACAATGAAAGCAATTCAGTAAAACTGTTACCACAGAATGAGACAGACAAACACACCAACATCTTTATGTGCAGCACAGCAGTTAGCCTGTTAGCAATGAGGATTGTCAACCGGTGCTGTTTTGGTTGTGCTTTACTGAACTGCAGATGGTGAATCTAGACTTGAGACAAGCTCTTAAATGACACACTGGTCAAACTTTGCCATCGTCATGCTTTTGTTTTAGATGACAGACCAATCGGCATTTCAGCTAAAGAGAGAGACCCTGTTGATTTACGGCTTTCAGCAGGATGCATCCTTCTCAAATGGCTTTAGATTATCATGAAATACTAATCTGATTAGACTATTTTTTAACATTTACTTATTAAAAATCCAAAACCAGGGTGCATTTCCAAGGACTTCTTCTATGTTTCAACAGCTGTTGTAAACTGGATATCCACTAACACAGTTCAGCTGAAGGTCTCCAGTTTACAGGGTCACTTTTTTAAACTGTAACACCAGGAGCTGATAGAGACACATACAGACTATCAGGCTCAAAGAAGACCACTCTTTAGGAGCTATTAAACTAAGTCCATCAAAGCTGGGGGTCATCTGGTTGCAGACAGAGGGAGGGAGGGGAAATAAAGCCACTGTGGCTGCTCCACCAATCAGAAACCTTTAAGTCCTGTTTCCACCAAGTGGTTCAGTTCAGTTCATCACAGTACGTCACACATTTTATAGCATATTCATTGACAAAAACTTGGACTGGTCCCTAAATAACCGACCTGTACTGTCCGACTTTTTTTAGTACCTTTCTGTTGGGGTGCCAGACATACTTATCCAACCCCAGAAGGTGGAGCTAAAAACACTGCAGTCTGTCGATTGGTTGAGAGAATCGTCACTTTCTGTGCAACAGCAGTAAGTTTTAATTTAGTTTGATAGTTTTAATAGTTTTGGAAACAACATACACCAAAACTCAAAGGCATTCAGCTCATTGCAACAAACAAAATTTAGTTACAAACAAAATACCCCCTTAACTTAAACATTGATCACTCTAAAATTAACTTCAACATAAACTGACCAAATGACACCAGTCTTCAGGTACACAGCCTTAAATAATCCAGGAATAGTAGAGCTGAAAAAGGACATCCCTGCTTAATTTCTTTAATGCAAGGCTCAAAACTTGTAGCCGAGTCAGCTCTTACGTAAGAGCTGACTCGGCTATCCGCATCCGGCTTACACTCCGCCTACCAAGAAGGGCATGGTTGGCTGTGGACATGCAAACAGGATCAGGTTTTACCGATCTGACTCATACCAAACTGTACTGATCCATACTGGACTGCATAGTGGAAACAGGGCTTCAGATGGCCGGCCCTGCCCCAGTGGTTCCTGGACATCTGGAAAGTTCCACCCCTATGAACAGCGCTATTTCAAGAGATAGATCAGAAGTTACCTCAGAACTAAATTTTGACCCTGGTGCCTTCCATTGAAAAGCGCATAGGGAGTTAGGCACAGTTTTTATACTGTTTTTTTTTTTTCATGTTATTTTTCACTTTTGCATGCAAACACTTTTTTTAAAATATTGCATCAACAGACCAAGACAAATTCCTTATAATGTAAAAACTACTTGTCAATAAATCTGATTTAGATTCTGAGGGAAAACCAGGAGACTCTGTTGGATATTATTTCTGTCTTCAGTTTTCTTGCCTCTTCAGTGAGGGTCTCTTAATGAACTCAATGTAGTATTTTATTTTATTTTTTATTTTGGTCAGAAAGGCCCTGTAAACTCTGTGCCCTTTCCTCCCCTATTTGATGTGTTTCCGTCCTTCCCTTTGTAAATATACAGTTTGTATTGTCAGTGGTGGCTACACACGTTTTTAAATCTGACCAGTGTTACTCTCAGGCACACCACAGCTCACTGCAGCATGCAGCTGGTCGGACGGACAATGTACTTATTTACAGCACACTTAACCAACTGTCTGCTGCCTTTAGCAGCCTCTCATCTCTCTCAGCCTCACATAATGGCACTCCCACAGTTGGGCTGTTGGCTTACAAGAGTTTGTCAGGTCTGTCTGTAGTTTGTTACCCCAAAGAAACTCAACATATCCGGTTGCAGTTGGAAGTATAAGCAGTTGGGTTTCTCTGGTCAGGGATGGAAATAGATTGTACATTTTAGAGAGCGCACTGAGAAGAGATGCACTCTAAAACTTCATCCTGTGAGCCGAGCAGATAGAGCCTTTGATGAGGGACAGATCTGATCTTTCAGGGTTACTCAGCAAATGTTTGCTTAAAAATAGATGTGGGATACAGTGAATGACCCTGTGTTTAAGGGACACAAAATGCAGAAACAATCCTGATCCACGTACATGAAGTAATGCATGGTTAGCTGCTGGTAATGTAAAATAGAAACCTGAAAAAGTGACACAAGACCTTAATGTGAAGCACCTTCAAACCCAAGAGAGAAACACATTGGCAAAAATTATTGATTTATTTTTTTATTGATTGATTTAATTTATTATTTATATTTATATTACAAAGCTTTGCTCATCTGCTTCACAACTGATACTTGGATTGCTGGATATGATCCAAAATAAAAAATATCCATGTTTTTTAGCCTTATTAGAGCTGATATGTAACGATGACTTGAAATGTAAAAAGAAAGAAAACCCTAATATTTAATAAATGGTTGATAATGTAACTAAAGTATTGAGCCTGAAATATAATCAAAAATATGTAATAAAACCCAAAATGTAATAACTGACCCAAAATGTAACAAAATGCTAACCCCAGAACAAAATTAGCATGCTTACTGAAGCTAACGTTAACCCTTTTGGGCCTCTATTCTTAATAGTGATTGGCTGAAGCTGTGATTTGGAGACACTGTGTTTCAAATCAAAACCAGGACTCATTTGTTACTAAACGGACATTTGAGGATGAAGAAGGTGTTCAGAAATATGTCCACCTTAACTCCTTATTGCTCTTGCTTGCTTTGCTTTCTTTTTCCTGTCATGTGGCTCATCTTTCTCCAGAGTGAGTTTGAGCTCGCCACTCCTCATCTCCTCTGTCCTGTATCTGTCTTTTATTCCAGACCTCAACATTACCCTGACGCTTGTATCTGTTGGACAGTTCTGGGTGAACTTCTGTCCGTTCTTCCAGGATAATATTTGCTTGTGTCAGTGGTTTCTACAGTGGCAGGCATCTGTTTGCCTGTCAGTCAGATCTTGTTCTCTGTTGGCTGATGTGATCCTCTGCTGCATGCAGATTGAGCAGATTGAGTTCAGACCAGATAAGGTTTACTCACATGGGTTGAAATGTGGCGTCAGTGGCATTGATATCCTCGTGGTTTTATGAGTATAGCGCTTCTGCAGACAAACCTTCTGGCATTTCTCTGTACCCCCCACAAACATCAAAGATATGTAATACTATAGCTAAGCTCACAGATGGTCAATCTAGACCTCTGCTCCTCTGATCATCTGTGATATTAGTCAGGACAAAGTTTTAGCAAACGAGACTGTTCAGTTTGTGTGGCCTGAAACTGAACTCAAAGTGATAAAAAGATATTTACCTTGTTTCCTCTCCGGGTTTTATGCTCCAGAAAATGTTTTTTTTAAGTGTGAAATTCTGGATTTATCCTGAAACCAAACCCATACATGGAGCTAGAGATGGGTTTTCTCGGTTTCCCAGTCCTTTAACAGAATTTTTAAAGTCCTAACTAAAGCCCTGGTTTAAAGAAAACAGTCAAAACTGGATAGTTTTTGTCCCTTTCATCAGTCTTCTGTCCTCACACAGGAATGTTTCTGTACTGAGAAATGGAGTAGATTGGTTTAATAATACTTTAATCACACATAATCAACATGGAACTTCAGCTTTATTTTAAGATCAAAATCCTTTAGATCAAAAACATTATTGTTGGGCCACTGACAGGATTTCCCACTCACACACATATAATACACTCATACACACATCTCCTGGGTTATAAAGCTACCTCTAGTTGCTTTCCTCATGTGCCTTATCTTGTGTTTCCTGTTGTATTGCCCTTCTCTCTCACATGACTTCCTGTTCCCTTGTGTTACTTGCTCCGTTGAGTCCCCTCAGCAGCAGTGTCATATGACAAAAATCAAAATGTGATAAAAACATAACAGATACAATGGCGTGTCATTTAGCGAAGGACGTGGAACCGCTCAGTACAGCTGAGAAGTCTGGATACAAGAACCTCTTCATGTGGTTAATTTTTTCCCATATCGCTCAGCCCTAGCCTCAATACAGATTTCGTGTTTTGTATTTCTCAGACATAATTTAGAACATATTAAGATCTGGTAAGTTAACCTGACATATTTTGGCACAGTCTTTAGTCTATTTTCAAGCTGTTTTGTTGTCTCAGGCTTCACATAATGTGACCATAATGACATAAAACATGCATTTCTTTACAGTCTGCATTTTTGAGGTCGACATCAAGGGAATTTATGCTAAGAGGAAAATGACTTCAATAATCTCTCTCTCTCTCTTTCTGTGTGTGTGTGTGTGTGTGTTTGTGTGTGTGAAGTGGGATTCCCCTGCTTTCACTTTGAAGTAAGGAAGATATTTACATGAAAAGGGAGATGTCATCAGTTGTCAGCCAGGTGCCGGGATTCAGGAGAGAAACAAGAGAAAACATTTCTTTTCCCATCAGCACATGACATCACACAGGTCAGTGCCAGAAGACGTGCTAAGTGTGTGTGTGTGTGTGTGTGTGTGTGTGTGTGTGTGTGTGTGTGTGTGTGTGTTTACATGAGTTGTTTTAGTGTGTGTTGCCAGGCAGGATCAGGCCCGCTGCTCCTGTGTTTTCATTTTAACTTCTGTAAAGTGAATCCATTGTGAAATGTGCGTACAGGTATCTGTCGTATACGCTCTAACTCATCATTTACACACAGCACATAGTTTTCTCTGACATGTGCTCAAGTTCGGGAGCTCATGCTGCACTATTATGTGCAGTTTTGTACAGTAACAGAGTACAGTGACTTGAGTACTGTATTTATGTATTTTTTGAGTATCTGTACTTAACTTGAGCTTTTTTTCCCCCCGGAAACTTATGACTTTCACTCCACTACATTTCAAACAAAAATATGCTAACAACATTTCTATATAGCTTATTGTTACTCGTTCCGTTTTGGCTCGGCATATCTTTACAGTCAGCTGTCGGTGTTTGACCACTTGCTGTGCTCCTCACAGTCACAGTCACAGTCACTGCTCACACCTGAGATGGATTAGATAATCCCTCATCCTTGCTCTGTGTAAATTCTGTCGCCTGCATCCAAACAAAACTGGGCATATTTCAGCACGATGTTTGAGATTTCTGAAATCTTTGAGGGATTTCAATTACTTTCCACAGACATGGAAAAATGCAGGGCGGATAATGTGCATGGTTAATCAGATTTTTTTGAGGTCTGTGTTATGTTGCCATGTGGCAAAGTAGTTCAACAGGAGGATGAGTTCTTGAAAGCAGAGTTGCTGTTTGTTCATGTTGATGGACTGAACAGTAAAAATCGCCCAGAGTTTCCACTGAAAACTCCGGCTTTCTGTTTACAAGGCAAAGATGGCCGCGGTGTTTCAGGAAAATTCCACTCTGGAGGGTGTTTCTCACGCCTCAAATACACCGGGTGCATCTGTGTTGCAGCTCCGCTGCGCTGCGTGTTGACTGCGTTTGTCAACTTACACCAGCTGCGTCACGAGTCCGGCAAGCCGCAGAGCTGGAGTCGGGAGACCGAGGACTTCTCGCGATCTCGCGGTAATTCAGTACTACAATACTGTACGGTGCACTACTCACCATTCACTCCCAAAACACTTGAAACACTCTTCCATGCCATTTCCTTTTTGAGATTATCTTTATAAAAAGGATGTGTTGGGTCATAAATTATTCTGTGGTTTTCCACCTCAATGATAAGCTTCTCCTCGTCCATGTTTTTCACTGAGATACGCGAGTAGTCAACAGGTCAGAGTTAACCAAGGGGAAACCCTTGGTTAACTCTGACCTGTTGACTACTCGCGTATCTCTGCTCATTGTGAAGAGCTGCTATTGTAATCAAGCTAAATACGATCTAGTTTAGACACGGTTTGTTTTATTTTGAAAGTCTCAGGCTCTTTTTATGTAGTTTCCGTGCACTACTTCCTGTCCCGCTCGATCTTCTCTACTCTGAATTTATGCGTCACAGCTCCGTCATCCGGCAAAAATAGGATGGCTGTGGATTAGCTGCGACCTGTCAGACCAGACACACAGCTGAACCGCAACGGAACGGATCCAGTGTAAGTTGACACATTGACTTGAATGGATTTTAAACTGATCCAGCGCCTTGACGGAGCGAAACTGCAACGCAGACGCAACCGGTGTATTTCGGCCGTAAAAAATTGTGTTTTAGGTCGGCTAAAGTGCTGTTCTGGGTAAACAAGAGACCAAAACGCAACAATACTTTTGCATTTCATACTAAAACCAGTGCTTAATTTGTGCCGGAGCTAGCCGGAGCGCGCTCCGGGACCTCTTGGATCGGATCCGGGACCTATTTGATCCGCTCCGGCACCTCTTTGATCTGCTCCGTCACCTTTCCTGTCAATAAATAAACTGTGTTTTTAGCTGTGTTTTCTCTGCGCTTTAATCCTCCCTGAAGTGACGCCTGTTGGCTTATTTCTTATGCATTTTACTCAGAAATTAGGTAAAACGGGGGGGGGGGGGGGGGGGGGGGGGGGGGGGGGATTCATGCCGTCACGCGTCACAACGCCATGCGCATTGCGAAGGTATTGTTTCCGCACCGGCACCGCGCGCAAACGACACTTAACAGCCAGGTGACTGACAACGCTGTTACACTTGGCCTGCTAAAATGTCAAAGCGACAATCAAAACTCTCAAGTTTCTTTAAACCAGTCGGTCAGCCAGACCCCAAACTGGCCAAAGTTGTTCCGGAGGCAGAGCCCGGCTCCGCAGATACGGGTGGTGACAGCATAATACCCGCTGAAGATGTGGTCTGTGCAGTGCGAGTGAAAACGTGGTGTAAAGTCCCATCATTGTGTGGCATGATTAGCGCATCATTGCTTCATTTGTATATCGGCGTTTTCCAATCAGCACCTTGGACAGTCACTGAGCGAGCTGCTTGGTGTTGTGTGTGTGTGTGTGCGTGAGTGTGTGTGTACACAGTTGCACCGTGATTGACACTTGACAGTGACAGAGTGACACTCTGTTCAGGCTTTCTTTTTAAAATAATATATTCAGTCCTAATTCAATTTCCCCTCCATCTGAAGGGAAAACATATGGAGTGAGGACAAGACAGCCTTCCAAATACAGACCTTTTTTCTAATTCTTTCTTGATTTTTGATTCTCAGGCTTTTGTTAAATTTGTTGTATTTATTTTTTTCTGGCGTGGTGCTTACATGACAGTGACACACAAAAAATCCCATTAGCAATAAAATATGTTTATTTGCAATATGTCAGTTATTTAAATTGCTCATTCCAAATTGATTCCAAGTGTTCTGAAGGGCCACATGGTGTGCCAAATGTTACTGCAAATGTTATACTAGATAAATGCGGAAATTAAGGTCAAAAAGAAGATAAAAACCCGTTAAAACCCGAGAAAAAAGGTTTCTTTCGGCGCACAATTTCGAAGGGGGACCCGGCACCTGATTGGGGACAAATTAAGCACTGACTAAAACCGTTGTTGTGTAAACAGAGCCTCAGACAGCTTCAGTTTATTATTAAATACTTATCTGATGAGGAGTTTTTGACACACCTACCATTTGTAGAAACCTAAACTTTCAACGGCTGTTGTAAACTTGATATCCACTGACACGTTCAGCTGAAGGTCTCCAGTTTACAGAGTCACTCTTTATACTGGAACACGAGGAACTGGCAGAGACATATTCACACTATCAGGCTTAAAAAAGACCATTGTTTAGGAGGTATTAAACCAAGTCAATCGTAATCATCAGTCAATCATCTTCACCACATTCACACACTGATGGTAGGGAGAGTTCTATAGTAGGAACCATCAATTTATTCTAACCCATACCCATTCCACTGACCAACAGTGGGAGCAACTTGGGGTTCACTGTCTTGCTTAAGGAAATGTCGACATGTGATTGCAGGAGCTGGGATCGACCTCAACCTTCCAAATGAGAGACGGCAACGCTACTACTAAACCACAGTCATCTCCAAGATAACAGGGACTCCACTTTCTCTTGATGCTTATTCATCTTTGGAGACTCGAGATTTGGCGGCTTGGTGAGGCCTTCATCTCTGGGTAAGATGTGAAGAATGAGCTCATCAGAGAGCCAACAAAGGAAGTTTCCAGCTGTTATGATGAGACCGAGCAGAAAGATGACTGGACGATGTTTTAATATGCTGTTTAATTCCCATTAGATACGGTCTGGTGCTGCCCTGGAGTTTCACTGTATGTGGCAGGCTTCCCACCCACACACACACACACACACACACTCACACACACACACACACACACACACACACACACACACACACACCTCCTTTCACAGTGCCGCTGCAACATTACAGAGATAAATCTCTGTAATCTGTCTTTAAGAAAGTCAGTAAATCAAACAACAGCAGACGAACCACAACAGTTGTGACAGAGATGTCACATTTCCAAAAGAATCAAGTTTTAAAGTCACATGCCCTAAATTTTCTGCAGTATAGAGCATGTTAATGTGGGTTGATTGATACTGTTGTCTTATAACGCACTGTCAGCAGAAATTGAAGAGTCATCCACAGCTGAAGACAATTAAAAAACAGGGCCACACTGTAAAACAACAATGAAACATTAAATCATCAGCGTTTTCTTGTCTCAGTGCGTCTAGTGTGATTTCCTGTTTACATCAGATTATCTTCATTCCTTACAATGAGGATGCAAAAACTGTTTTTATGACATACTTTTCTGTTTGTATGGCTGGGCTCAGGCACAGCTTTGTCTCAGCCATGATCTGATGAGCATTTATAGTTTCCCTGCTTTGTTTGAACGTTCTTTGCAGACCAGGATGTTGAGCTACTCAAACATGTTTCACATTTAGTCTCTGATTTCATATCACAGCGCTGTTTAACTGTGTAATCTTTATTACGTGATGGGAGCTGATTCTGCATTGAGTTTAAGGTATAACACGTTTCTGCTCCATTTATCTTGTATGCACAAATTGAGGATATTTCTTTCCTACAAAAATGAAGCCAATCCTGCTTACCTCAAAGCCACGGTTAGATTTTGCTGCTGACTTTTAAGAATCCACACCTTGATGTGTTCAGGCCTGAACTCTCATTTGATGGTGTGTTTGGATCAGACTGGAGCATGCCCGATTGAGATAAAAACTACCGTACTGAGCTGAAAATAGGGCGACCCTGATTATAAGACGACCCCCCCCCCCCGCCTCCTTTCAAGATCAAGCTTCAGAAAAAGACTCTGATAACCAAAATACTTTGTATAAAGAAACTATTTTTTTTATCAAAATTCTTGCCATTATCATTGAAATAACAGAGAGTCAGTATCTTGGAATGTTTCTTTCACAGTTAGTATTTTTCAGATGGTCTTTATAGATGCTCCATCTTCAGACATTATACTCTGTAACTCCATTTATTTTGTCTGCCTGACAGTTATTTAACATCTCTGCTGCATTGGGCATCATTATCTTAAAATTGGCATCATAACTGCCTCAGTTGTCGGTTAACTTGCCCAGCTTTTGATCCACTTTGCTCTGGGCGATCACCACGCCTCTCCACAGTGAGGTCATTGACTTCACAAAAAGCCGGTGCCCTCCGCTGTTCTGTCATGTAGGGACCCTAGACAACTATCAGTATGCGTCAATGGTTAGACCCTGATTATAAGACGATTATAAAACTTTTCTTATATTCGGGTCAATACGGTACCTCCTGTCTCAAGGCAAATCACCCAACTTTGAGGGCTTGCTACAGCTACATCTTCAGACTTTTATTCTCAGCTTCCTGTGAGTTTTCACCATGAAGGTCTCTTCTACCTGTTAACATCACATCAAGAAGATGTGTGTGCTCCAGCAGAAAATAAGTTTTTCAAAGGATACTGGGAGTGGACAGGAATAGCGCTGTTCTAGTCTTACCAACCACTCAACTGTTTGTTTTACACTGCCAGCCTCATTCACCCAATCAGACCACATTCACACACCGATGGCAGGCTGATACTATGGCAGGAGCCATCAGCTATGGCTGGTCAGTACATTCGTGGATGTGTTTAGGCAGAGAGTTACAGATGGAAGGAGCAGCAACGGAAAATGCTCGATCTCCCCAGGTCCAGAGATTGGTTTGTGGTGTTAGGGAGAGGAAGCTGGTGGCAAAGGAACGAAGGGGGCGTGATAGTGGAGCATCAAAGGGCCTGGTGAAGGAGAGCTTTGTGGGTCAGGAAGAGGACTTTAAAGTGTATGCGATGTTTGATGGGAGTCAGTGGGGGTTTTAGAGGATAGAACCTCCACAGTTATATGGATTAAACGTCAATTCAGCTCAGTGAAGCACTTTAAGCACAGGCTCTTTTTTTTTTGGAAATGTTTTATTTTCCTTCATGCTTTAGTTTGAAATGTTTAATTTCAGCTCAGTGGAGCACTTCATACACTTTATTTTTCTTTTTTCCATGTATAATTTGCATCAATTAAAGACAAGCATGTCTCTACACCTTATTCTTGTTTAAAAATTATTCTCATTATATGAAAGTTAAGGAGAGCGATAAAAAGGCGACCATATGGCATTAATGGCAACTCAAAGAAATTAAATTTGGATGCACCTAAATTTTGTGCTGGTTCACCAAAAAAAAAAAAAAAAAAAAAAAAAAAAAAAAGGTGCACTGATTCAAACTGTTAGTCTGGAGCCCCGTAAGGTAAAAGGTACAAGCTAAAATCCAAGGACAAAGTTACAGAAAAACAACAAAACAAAACAAAGCAGAAATGATAATTGCACAGAAATGGTCCATTAAGCAGTCTATTTCAAACTCTTTCCAAATGTGCAACGCCCGTTTTGTCACACAAAAACATCCCTTCAGCAGAAACAAATAAAGCCAGCAAAGAGCCAGAACAAAAGCTGAGTAAACATAAGCTTAACAAATGCTGGATTCAAAGCATCTTTGAGCTTGGTCTGCAAACACTTCACAGAAGGGAGGATAAATAAAAAATAATTGAGAACTTTATTTTGTCTGTACAAAAAAATAATCTTTAAAGCATGCATGAACTCATCTGGTATCTTAAAAAAGGTTAAAGCATTCCCTGTCTCACATTGACCACAACTCAACACATTGGAAAAAGACCAAACACAGCGGAAGAGTTTCCAGTGGACACTTAAAAGTGATGCACACATCCGGACACACTTGTTGTTGAAGCGCATTTTGAGACATCCTATTAAGCTTGTCTTTCTGTCAGTGGTGTCGGAAAATGAAATAAAAGTCAGTGCATTTGATTTATTTTAATGCTGTGATTGCATGGTTCAGATATTAGCATATTGGCTAATAACGAGTGCATCACTTTTAAATGTCCTCGGGATACACTTCTTTTGTCTTTTGGTCTTTGCAGCGCATTTGCTGAATGCTGCACATGATTAATGAATTATGAATGAATGAATGAATGAATTAATTCATTAAATTAATGAAAATGTTTTCTTAATTTGCTTGTGTTTTTTTTTTTTTTTTTTTAGGTATAGATGACTAGATAAGAATGGTTAAGTCTGGGGTCAGCTGCCACTTGGGAAGCAACTTTTTTTGTAAGATTTTGTAAAGAACAGGTAGGTAAGAATTACCAGTGACATGTAATTCATACAGCACACTTTGAAAGCACTGAAACATCCCTTCAAGTCTAAAAAGAAGGAGATTTTACTAAGGACCATCATCGATAGTGCGGTACCCATGAGAGACTAGGAAAACAGAACTTGTTTTTAACAAGAGAAGGAGATACGGGAGTGGTTGGTGTGTGTGTGTGTGTGTGTGTGTGTTTGTAGGCAGCATTACCTCATTCACTCCCCTGAGGGTCTGCAGGTAAAGATTAACAGAGGCTGTTTGTTTTGCGTCACACAACACCCTGGTGGCTTCTGATATCTGTTTAATAGCTTCACACAGATACAAGCTGGTGTCAGGTGACAGGTGATAGAAGAACTAATGTTTGGAAAAAAAAAAAAAACTCACAGTCAGCACTTTTTTCATTCATATCTCAGTCTTTTCAGGAACTGTGGTTTTTTTTTATTGTCTACCCCGTGTTAGGAGGTGAGTCACTGTGAGCAGCTGACAGAGGAAGCCCCAGGTTACAGTGAGGTACTGTTCCTGTTTGAGGAGCAATATCCTCAGCCAAGCTTGTCCAAGGATGTCTGTCATCTTCCACAGGCTCATCCTCTGGGGCCACAATGTCACAAAAACAACAACAACAACAACAACAAAAAACAAACAAACAAACAACAACAACAACAAAAATAATAATTTGATTAAGCACTCACATGAAGTACAAAGGTGTGGTGAACCCCCAGAGACTGCAGAAAGGTCGCTCTAAGCCTGGTTTTCATCATTCCAAAAGCATGCTCTATAATAGAGTAACAGTCTCTGCCATCAGTGTGTGAGTGTGGTGTGGATGGGTGAAAGAGACTAGAAGTGTAAAAGTGACTTTGGGTGGTCAGAAAGATGAGAGAAGCGCTACATGAGTACTGGTCCATTCACTTTACCATGATATGTGGTATGTCTGCTGTGTTCTGGCCAAATGTCACCACAATGTTTAGGTTCATCTAAAGGAGCGGCTCAGTTTCCTTTCTGACAAGTAATGTACTTATTCTCAAGGTAGTACATCTAATCAATTATTAAACAGTTATCTTTCACAAGTCGTCAAATGTTTTCTGAGGTAAGAATAATTGTAAAACAAGTCTTACTTGTGTCGTTTATGCATAGGTGGCTGTTGTGAAAAGTGTGTCAGGGGTATAGTTGTCCACAGTAAACATGTTCATAATAATGTAAATTTCATATAGATTTCAAAGATCCACATTAACTACTATAGTAAATTCATATGGGTTGGTTTGGACCCATGTGTGTAAACTTGATATTGGGATAGAAAAGCAATACTAGTTCATATAAGTAAGAAAGGAAAAATAAACATGATGATTGCTCACACAACAATTTTCTAACTCTCAAGGTTTGGTTTTTTTTTTTTTTCTTTTTGAGGCTCCATGCATAAATACAAAAAAGGGGCATTTAACAGTTTTCATTCAGCTGTGTGTGGTGTGCTCCAATAATCTTAACTATATATATATATACATATATATATATATATATATATATATATATATATATATAGCAACAGGTAGAAGCAACCGGCTAACGCCAAACGCAACATGGAAGAGGACATAGTAGAGGGAATGATGGTGGTCTTTGGACTACTTTTAACGGAAAATTCCCGGAACAGAAAGACGACTGTGGACTGTGGAAAAAAATCTGGAGATGGCGGGAACATGAATTCTCCTCACAAACTTTCTGTGTCAGGTCAGCTATGTTTGATTTGTTTACACCTACTTCCTCGTTTCTCAGTCATCTCCCCTCCTGATTGGCTACATTCCATTCTACATCACAACTCATGGTGTCATGACTCGGGATTTGTCAGCTTTCCCAACACACAAAGATTTTTGGTCTTAAATATTGAACAAGTTTAATATTTATTCCCTTTGTTTTTTGTGTTTTCGAATGAAACACAGTGAAACGTTGTGTAAACAGGGCTTGTAGATAATCGGGCGTTGTCCATCCTTGGTCGGGAAGGTAGAAAGTTGGGAAGTAGACCCCCTGTTAACCATTCCCTATTCTCAGATGATGTGGACTACATCACCCAGAGGTCTCTTGCGCACCCCAGCAGGCTGAACAGAAACCTCTGCTCCCATTCCCGACAGACAGACCAGCTGAGCCAGGATGCAGTCCTAGATATGCTGCAACACATCCCAGCAGCCCCTGCACAGTCCTTAAACTAGTACAAAGTCATTCCATCCATAGAGAGGAGGCAGACAGATATGAGGAGCCTGGATAAACACATCAGAGCTCTACTTGTGTGATGATGCCACCCTGCAGCAAAGGAACCAGGGGTCAAATCCTCCTACAGTAAAAAGTCTGCATCCCTGAGAAAGATCTAAGGTGGACTCTCTGGCCAAAGCACCCCCCAGATCCAGGACCAGGTGCCAAAGAGGATGGTTTTCTCCTGGCAATCCAAGCACCATGTGAAGAGAGTTTTCAGCGCCACTTTGACCAAACAGACACTCTACTGGGTGTAAAATCCACAGCTGAGCTCAAGTACAGAGTCCAGTAGTATGGAGAGATTTCCATTGAGACCATGGACGTGCCTTGCAGAATCTTCACAGACTTGAGGGTGACTTTAGCTCAATGTGAACAGATCGGTGCTGTGCATCTCTCAGAGTGATGGCAAGGTGGAGAAAGTCTGCAATGTTGATTATTTAAAGTCCTACTGCAATCAGGAACTCAAGCTGACAGAGTTTGGAGTCTTTACAAGTGAAGCAGACCAGACACAATGTCCACAATGGATAGATTAGGATGCTTTTGGACCAAACAGAGCCTACAGACACCACCAGATGTTTTAAGTGAAGACTCAGACACAGAGTCTCTAATCTTGTAGTAGGAGCTAGAGGCCAACGAGACCTTGAGGACGCCTGAGATGGACAAAAGGCCAATGGCACCAATAACAGGCCAATCATTCTTTGACAGTGAGGACTCAGATTTAAAGTCTGGGTCTTAAATGATGCAGGAAGGGGAAGATTAACAAACACCAGTCTCATCAGGCTCTGAGTTGGACAGACAGCCGGTCAGATTACCTGTGTATGCGCCAGAATTGGAATTGGAAGAAAGAAGGAGAGGAAGAAAGAAACAAGGTGAAGGTGTAGCAGATAATTCAGAGAGTGATTCGTAGGCTGGTGAATGCAGAAGAGGAGTCTGCCTCAGTGACTCACTTCAGTCCTGATGAGATAATGAGGTCCAGCCAGGAGCTCCAGACATGCGGTTAAATGTTTTCCACCATGCCACAAATACAGCGTGACACTGGCAGCACTCATCTCACTCCATCTGGGATACTCTGCCTGCCAGTGTTCTTCCCCCACATTGAACCCTCTCAGTCAACACATTGCCCGCTGTCTGTTGGCCTGCCATCAGTGCAGGGCCATCGGCTTGGCCCTGCAAAGTGGGATTTCCCTTAGTCAGCCCAGTGTCCCCTTTATCTCTACTACCCCCTTACCCCACCTTCTTTCTGCAGGCCAAGTCCAGCCCATGCACTCTGTCAGGAGACGTGACAGAGCGCAGGTCCGTAGCTGTGCTTTCGTGGCACAGTTTATGGGCTAATTGCATCGCACCATGGTCTCTTTTTTTCCACGACTGAAGCTGATTGATATGATTGCTGCTCTGACCTTGGCTCAAAACGGCCTGATTGAACTCTGGCATTTCATACTGAGTAATTAAATGCATCAGGATCCATTTTATTAGATGTACTGCGACATTAGCTGCTTGCAAAAACTTTCAAAAACATATGACTGGGTAAAAAAATTGAGGCATGATTGAGGCATCATTTGACGGTGACACATCTTCTTACATAAGTACATTGTGTTATGTCCCTCAATTAAAACACTGTTTGGCTTCAACTTTGTGTTTAAATTTATATATAGTGTTTTTTTCCCCAACCATGAGGTCAGAAAACATTCCCTAAACATGGTTCCTGTGGCCCATACTCTCTCTGTGTTTCCACCACAGGCCAAATACCCATGTAGATTACAAAAATCAGGCTAGTGATGTAAGGATAAGAACATAAAGGTAATTGCAACACAACACCAGACCAGTAGTGGGAAGTAAGACAACAAAGACAATTCAGCAAAAATGACACCATAAAAGGAGACAGACAGGCCAACATTGAGTATCTTAAAGCGTTTAACTGCTGTCTCCTCTCTCCTCTGCAGCACCGGAAGTACTTTCTGAGGCATCATATTAAAGGAAGTCTCAAAGCATTAATTGTGCTCGGAAGAGAGAGGAGAGAAGAGATTGATTGGAGGAGCTATGAGTGAAGAGATACAAGAGCTGGCTTCGTGGAAGTCTGTTCACTGACAGACATGCACCCATTTGGGATATCACTCACTCAATTGGACTCTATAGTGGCTCAGACCTGTAAAAAATAGTTAAAACTCATAATCCCCTTTTGATGAACTCGACCCCCCCCCCCCCCCACACACACACACACACACACACACACACCATGTATTAGTATAATTCAGTCTAACTTTAGGTTATCCTGTGAGGCAATTAACGGTTTCAAAAGGTACATCAGCATTAACCCGAAACTCGACACAGCATTACAACCCAAAAATATTTAATTTACACAGATGATACATGGCTAATTGAACCATTAGCCCTCAGAACAAAAGAGTCAAGAGTCTGACCATCATTTATAATCCCACAAAAAAATCCATAGTTTTCCCAGGCGTGTCCCAATGCGCTCCTGTGCACCAAAGATCCAGACTGCCGAGTGGAAAAAATCCTCTTGACATCTTATTCCACACGACAGCTTGTGAAGTTTTCTTTGTATCTGGACTCTATTTTCGCCCACAATTTACATTTATTTCACTCTAACTTGTTTCACTTTTGCCTATATCGCTGCAGGCAACATCCTGACACGATTTATCCAATTGTCCCCTATTGTTTTTGGAACCCACCCCACCCCACCCCAAGGCTACGCCATATCCTCCTTTAACATATTTTTTTTGTCATTCTGAGTTAACTGTAAATTATTGTGGATATTTGATAAGAGTTATTACAGCGCACATTTGCAGACACAGAAACAGCTGTTAGAGCTGACTGACAGTTGATCCAGAGGTGATCAGCTGACGCCGTCATCACTAAAACATGTTGCTTCATATGACGCCATGGAGGAGAGGATATCTCATTTCTCTTACAATGAATCTCCTTGTTTCCTCGTCTCCTCTCTTCATCTCCCTCATCTCTCTATCATCTCTGGTGGGAGGGACTAAGACGCAAGTGGAGGAAGGAAGGATGAAACTTTGGAGCTTGGAGACTCACCCATAGCAATGTGCAGCACTGAAGTTAGGCTGTTAGCATGGAGGATATTCAGCCTGTGCCAGTTTTGATCATGATTTATTGCACTGCAAATGGATTTGTTGACACCTAAAAAGATCCAAGCACCATGCGCAAAGTCGTTGTCAGTCAAAGCAGTTTTAAAAGACAAAAACACAGTGAGTTCGCTCCTTTGTTTCTGGAGATCTGGAAATTATTACCCCAGGTAGGGTGGTTTCCTGGGGCTGATCATTTACCCAAGAACTATATTTAGACCCTAGTTTCTGTGGGGGAAATGGACATAGTTATAATAGGAAAGTTTGCAGGCCTGAAGCAAAAACTTTCTTTGACCCCTGAGGGCCTGATCCTAAAATTGTCCGTGGTTATTCTGCTGGACTTCAGTAGCCCAACAGGAAACTTTTGCACAACAGGAAAACAGCAACTGTTGGCAGAATTAAGTCCAGGTTTCCAAAGTTGCAGACACATTTTAAAAATAGATTTTTAAAAAAGTCTTATCTTCTTAGCTGCTGGCATTTGAAGACAAAGGTCTAACCCCATCACAGGTGTTGCATGTTGCCTGAGGTTCACTGTATCATCCAGAGGAGAAGCTACAGCAGCAGCTTACCTCCATCTGTGCAAGTGGTCAGCAGCCACAACCTCCTTCCTCCCCTAGAGAGCTTCAGACAGACACAGAGACAGATGGACGACCCAAAATTACAGCTTAAGCGGCTTTTTGAGGATAAACAACTCTTGTAAAAATACACCAAGCATCCAGAAGCAGGAAAACCAGCAGGTTCACCAGGGCGCGACGGAGGGAAGGCATGTCAGACGGCTGTATTTAGAACCCGTCTTTCGAGGGATAATCTCATCTGTCTCTCCTCGAGTGCTGCGCATGGATCTCAGTTTGTGGCTTCTCTGAAGGATGGTAGGGCCACTCTTTGATGTATTTATAAAAATGCATTGCTTGTTTGTGAAATGCACCACAAAGTACAAGGGAAGCAGTGATTATATGAGAACTGTGGACCACAGGGAGGTCATTCGTCTTCAGCCAAATGGTGTCTCACTGTCAGGATGATCATAGGTTAAGAAGTGAGATCTGAAGAGCTGTATTAGGCTTAAAATAAAACTTTTATATGCTTTACTTCCAACTCAAGTCTCCAGTGCTTCATGTTTGACTGAACTTCTTTAACCCGTCCAGCCTATTTTGTTGAAACATCGACCATCTTTATTCTGCAGAGGATCGCTTTCTGACAGCAGTGGCAGAAAGTCAGACATGTAGAGGTGTGAAGTTAAATGACCCCAATGACACCTTCCATCAGACTTGGAACCTTGTTGTACTTGGTCAGTCTTTGCCCCCTCCAAGGGCTTCATTGTTCAAGGGCAGGAGCTGTGAACTCTCCCCTGTCTCTGGCCCCCACAGTCGGACAATAGGCAAAGGCAAACCCCCCTGACACCCCATCCTCCAAGGGCACAGCTCTGGATCGTAGCCTATACAAAGTTGACTTGTCTCTTCTCCTCTCTTCTTACTGCTGTGTGTGTGTGTGTGTGTGTGTGTGTGTGTGTGTGTGTGTGTGTGTGTGTAAGCCAATTTGCTATTTCAATGGAAAAAAAAAACACGGAAGGAAATACAGCCCTGGAGAAGAGAGGACAAAAGACATAGGGCCTCAATGATGAAGTGACCTGAAGAGAGGTGAGATCATTTCAAATGGGATTACACACACACACACACACACACACACACACACACACACACACACACACACACAAACACACAAAGACACACAAACCAACTTCATTGCCCCTGACCCTTCCAAATCTAATACAGAGCAGGATATTGCTGTCCCACTCTCCTCTTCACATTGTGGTGATGAGGCAGCTGATTTTATAAAAGCTTACAATAAAAATCTTTTAGGGTCCACGAACATGCAGAAATCTCAAAAAGTGAGAGATGCAGTTCAGTAAAGGTTAGTAGAAAACACCGTTTGTATATTCCTCAGCATAAGGGTGGTGTGATGAGTCTGCCAAGGGGCTAAAGAATATGATTTGATGTGATGGACATGAAATAAAAGTGGTCATGTTTTTCTGGGCTAAAGACTCTATTTCCCGTGAGCATCATCACCCACTTTTTTCTTTCTTTATTGCAGTGAAACATAAATAGTTATAATCCATTGCTGTCAGTGACCATCACCAGCCCTCCCTGTAGGCTACTCCATCAAATTAAACTTGATTTATTCCCCCGATGTGAGCTGGAGGGGAGGGCCGTGCAATCGAGTCTCAGAGGTCTACAGACAGTTCCTTTGACTTCAAGCTTGGTTTGTGCTCTGACATGCACTGTCACTTGTGGGACCTTATATAGACAGGTGTGAGCCTTTCTAAATCAGGTCCAATAAGCAGATTTTACCACAGGTGGACTCCGATGATTTTAAATAAATTTGCAAAAACAAAAAAAACAAAAAAAAAAAAATTCTTGTTATCATTACGGGGTGTTTTGTATAGAACTTTTGAGGAGAAAAAATGAATTTATTCCATTTTGGAATGAGCCTGTAACAAAACAAAATGTGGAAAAAGTGTGAAGTCTGAATCCTTTTCAGATGCTCTGTATTCCTATGTGTTGTTGGTTGGCAGGCAGATACAGGGTTTAGTATAATTGCATGCTGATGAAGTTTGGCTGTGACAGACAAGAAGACTTCAAATAAAGTACAGTGCTGACTTGTGCAGAATGGACGAGGCGTTAACAAATCAAAGACTGAATTGAACTGAAGGCTGTGAGAAAACAAAGTACCAACAGTTGACATGCAAAAGGTCAATGTTGTCAGTATGGTTCTGCATGGCTAAATCAAAATGGAGATAGTGTGATATTGGAAAGATTTTCACTTCTTCCTCTCAAAATTAGTTCCAAACAGCATCATGAAATAATTTCCCATCAGAGAGGGTGTTGGAGTAGTTGTAACAAGCTGCTAGTGCCACATTTCTGTCCAAGCTGTCCTCATCCAGCAGTGTTCCCACACATTCAGCCACATTACCTGCCACTCTTTGATCTGATAGGGACTCAGCATTTTTCACGCTTGGCATTACACAACATGAGGCATGCCAACAAGACTGAATAGAGTGCAGCCAGAGAAAACAGAGCACAAAAACGCCGCAATAAACTAGTGTCAGGACAAGCCTTTGCCAGAGAGCCAAAGATTAAGTCTTTGTTTAAATGCTCCGGTTCAAAGGATGGCAGTGGTTTCTGAGAGGGCTCCACTTCCTATGGATATTAATGATAAAAGGTTAAAATATAAAAATAAATATAAGGTTTTAGTTGCTTAAAATATGTCATTGTAGATAATATGAAATAATTCTCAGTGCTGAGGCAAAAAAGTCTAAGCGTCAGAGTACTGTTTGTTGAGAGCAGAGTATAGCATGGGAGGTAGCAAATAACATAAAAGCTAGTTATCATTTTTATAAAATAACAAAGCATCACAATAATCTCCTGGTCACTGCACTTGGCTGTGACCTTGAATAGGCAAAGTGTCAGAAACACAACTTTGGGAAGTCAGAAAATTGGTGGCGTCCAACCTCAGTTATCTTAGCTATGAATGCATGATAATTAAATATTCTCAGGGGAGTTTTTGACATATATTGAGTATAAAATGGAGTACCTGCATGTTCTATTTTTTTAATAGAAAAATCAGAAACTTGTTCACCGGTCAACTGGTCCCCCATTATTTGGCCCATTATCTGCATATTTCCCAAAACAGCTGTGTTTTTAATGTGACTATATATATATATATATATATATATATATATATATATATATATATATATATATATATATATATATATATATATACATATATATATATATATGCAAATTCACTCAAAACAGCCCCAGAAATAACACAGAAGTGATGCAAACATAACTAAGTATTCTTCAAAGAAGCTTTGTGATTTTAAGAAAGTACAAACCTGAAAAAAACAGATGAAACTCAGGTAACACGAAGACACAGGAAACATTTGTCGTCAAGGATCTGAGATATGGGCAGAAGTGTCCCTCACAACTGCTCTGGCATCAACAGTACCGCCTGATCTAGCACTCTGTTTTAGTCATTTTATAAAGTCCACAAAACAAAATTATATCTCATAATGATTACCACTATCTTTAGATGTAGGTGTTGTTTTTCAGTTACTATAAGGAATGTTTTACACACAACAGTTGAAAATAAAGTGGTCACACATTCTGGTTGTACCATCTAAACATGTCACTTTCATATATATTTATTAGTTTTTTTGGACGTGTATTTAGTGCATTAACAAACCTGCTGACAGCACCACAGTGTTTGAAATAATCTCTGTAATGGCTCAAAAACTCCACAGAAGCAACACCATGAAGGCCATCATTCACCTGGAACAACACGACCCTGTCTTCAAAGACCAATCTGACGGTGATATCATCTGACTGAGAGCTACAATTGAGGCTTACAGAGTTTTCACGGTTTCTGATCTGTGCTCCCATCTCCACAAACACTGCATGTCAGCGCAGCCGCACAAGCTACTGTAAATGATGACAAGAGAGACCGCCACGCACATGAGCTCATCCTGTGATTGGCTCCTCCCATACCCACAGTAGAGTGGCGGACAGCTTCAAAGTGGTGACACGGCTCCTCTAGTCATCTGTTACAATGGAGGCTGAACTCTTTCATCTGATCACACCGACCACTTTCAACTACTGCCAGGAGCACAGAAAGCCAAGAGTGTGTGTGCACTGTGTGTGCGTGAGTAGGTGTGTGTGTGGGGTGAAAGTCCAGCATGGAAGGGGTCTCTTGTCTCTCAATTTTCCGCCCTGATTGGAGTGAATGAGCAGCCTTTCTGTTTCTCAGCTGAGCCTCTGCCTCTCTCTCTGTGTTTGAAACATGGAGGAAAAACGGCAAACTCATATCGCTCCAGACGTGACATCATCTGAGGCATGATGCTTCCTCACATGCAGAGTGCGTACCTGCCTTTTAAAAAAGTTTTATATTTACAGATTTAATTTAAAAGGAGGGCTGATAAAACATGCATATATATATATATATATATATATATATATATATATATATATATATATATATATGTTTTTTCACAAGTTTCAGTTTTAGATTTTAATGACATGACTTTTTTAAATCACATTTCAAAACCCCATCATTTTACATTTAAAACAGTTTTAAAGCAGGGTTGGTAGTACCAGCATGAATTTGAATGTAGCATCACCTCAGGACTCAATTTAGTCCCTGCCTTACATACTCGGAGCTCCTCCAAAATGACACCCACACCCCCCACAAGCACCCTGATTTGCGATCATATGATCGTGACTGATTAAAACCACAGACTCAAACCTGTTCTCAGCACATCGTTTTTGTTTGTACTCTATTACTAGTAATTGGGGTATAGGTAATAGGTATAGGGGCATAGCTCTTGGTTATGAGCATTGAATCAGGGCTAGTGCAGGCTGGTGAAATGTACGCGCAGGAGGCGGGCAGAACGGCAGGATGGGTTTTGATTGGTTCAACAAATTGGATCCTAAACACTAGGATTGGTTGGTGTTTTCCCAGGTTTACTCCTGCTGTAGACCGCGCATTTTTTTCACTCTATTTTAAGAACACATCATGTATTGATTAACATCAGGACATAAAGATCATTTTTATCAGTATAACAAAAAAGTCTCTAAATCTGATTACCAACGCTGCCTTTAAGTTTATAGTATTTATGTGTGTAAAGATCTTTTTGGCAGTTCCTTGAATTGAAAATAAATAATTCAATGTACCCAAGTATTTATTCATTTTTTATAATTTTTGGTAAATAAATGCTGCACTGCTACACCAGTGCGATCTGAAAGCCTGACTTAAGTAGAAACCTATCTGATCCAGTGCTGGGATGGAACGGCATTTGGTGTATTTTAGCCGTAAAGTAGGTAGATTGAGTGATACTTTATGCTCCTTAAATGTAATCTATATAAAATCAAATTCACATTAGAATGAAAAGACCTTAATGAAAAGTCAGTGATGATCAAAATGACCGTTATGACGGATTTTTTGTTATTGTTCTGCTAACACAGCAGGTCCTGTCGATTAAGCAGCCTTGAAATTCACTTTTTTTAAAAGTCAGATTCATGAATCTACGAAATTTGGGACTAATTTCAGTTGGAACCAGTTCTCAGAACCCATGTCTACTTAAAATTGCAACAAATGACACAATAAACATTAACATTCAGACTGGCACAGCTTCAAACTCTCTACGGCTTTCAGTAAGTTCTTTTCGTAATTTGATGATACTATTCACTTTCAGTTACCTGTAGCAGTGTTATGAAGGAAAAAACTCTTTGACTCTGCTAACTGCTTTTATATGAACTTTGCTGTGAGTTGCAGAATCACTGACAAATGGCAAATTAAAAACAAAAACAGCTCTTTGGGGACAAGAGAGAAATGAAAACTAAGAAAACCAGAATAAAGGCATGAAGCAGAACATGTGGCAGAGATAAAACAGTTTTAATCTTGATGTTGTGTCACTTGTCCTGAGACCCAGACCCCATCTGACGAGACATTTTTCTGCTGCATGGGTCTTGTATGAACAGGAGCAGATTCTCCTTAAAATGCTCAGAATATTTCAGGAGTGCATATATGAAAGAGCCAGAGTGTGTGTGTGTGTGTGTGTGTGTGTGTGTGTGTGTGTGTGTGTGTGTGTGTGTGTATGTGTGTGTGTGTGTGTGTGTGTGTGTGTGTGTGTGTGTGTGTGTGTGTGTGTGTGTGTGTGTGTGATTGCCTCACAGTTAAATTTTTCACAGATTTGTTTTCATTGTACCCAGGGATCAGCTTAAAGTACGTCAGACTTCCTCATAATATCTCTTCAAATCTCTGTGAACATCATGACTCAGTCATCGCTGGAGGTAATGGCTGTTTACGCTCCGTTTTACGGCCTGCTTTTTAACAATCAATCTGTTCAGTAGGAGTGTCAACGCCCAGACTTGTATCCTCTGCCCCAGGTCTTTACTAATTTGTTCAGCAGAACACAGATCGGTTAATGAGCCTCAGCAAAGTCCTTGGCCTGAAAATGTGGAAAAGTTGTTCTTTATAAGGGTTCTGCTGAAGGTTGAGAGCCAGCAGAAAGAGGTTGCATGGACTCAGGGTTCTCTGGCAAGCATGTCCGCTCACATCCTCCCACACACCCAACTTAAGCATCAAACCGTGCAATTTTCATCATCTGAAACACACACATACAGGCGTTTCTGCAGCCTCTGACATTCACTCTGGTTAAACCACATGTTGATATAAGCTGCACATTTTTGATCAATTTATTTTGCACAGAAACAAAAGCAGGAATCACACTGGTTCAGTTTGACATACGGAAACAGTGAATAAAGTGTTCACTATGTCATGAAATGTATTCATCAATAACATCTGTGTTTATAACAAAAGAGCTTTACGATGGCCAGCAAAGAGCTTATCTGTAAATGCTCAAAAGATGTTAGTTTCAGAAACAAAAGCGAGAGTAGAAATGCACAGTAAATGAAAAGAATGTGCTGCACAAACCTGAGACACTTGTATGATCAGCAGCCACCATCCTCTTTTCGAATGACACACATACTCTGATGTCAGTCTCTCAGAGGACCAGAGGAACAGTTTCTGTGACTGTTAGCATCTTCAAGACAGTTTATTTAGACTCAGCATATTCAGATATTACATAACCTGACGCCATGGTTACATGGTGTCATCCATGCTTTGGATGCATCGCTTTTGCAGTTGAAGAAACGATGCATCCAAAGCATCCATCCATGATGAAGCTCTTTCACACTGTTACAGACTGTTTGCCCTTGTCACCCACTGTACGTTATGGTTGATTGGTGTATATCATTGCTATGTTGGCCGCTGTGTATTGAGGCATCAACATCAAAGTGTTATAATTATGATGTACACAGAAAGCTAACGAACAGCTCTTTCCCTCTCAGTCCATGTTTGGCATGAAATTTGAGAGCACGGCCTTATTTCAAAGAGTTCTTTTTTTTCATGGAGCACATAAACATCCTTTTTAAAGAGAAGCAGTTCATTAGATCAAATTAATTCTAATTGGCAAAGAGGGACAGAAATGAATTAGAGTTTCACTGCATGGTATGCTGATCTTTGTACCCTTGCTTCATTCAGGCGCTGCACAGAGTTGGCAGTGCACGGGCAGCTGTACAACCTGAGTGTAAACATGGCTCTTTAATCACTTATTCAGAGCATTCCTGCTGCCTCAAGGCCACCCTTGTTGGCAAACAGTGCTTTGTGAACCAACAACAGTGCACTGCTAAGAACCAGCATATAATGGAGCTGTTATTAGAGCATGCATACAGCGACTACGCTTTTGATAAACACTAAAGAACCAATTAGAGGCAGACAATTCTCAGGGTGCACAGTACTAGGAAATTAAAGCACTTAAAACATTCAGACAAGCAGGCCATGCAAATGTGGTTTCTCATCTCCCAGCAGTAAAATGAGAGCTTATTAGATATTCATTTAGTATTTTATTGACAATTTTGTTGTGGAAATTATATCATTTCATTCCAATTTATGAATAAACTCATTTAGCATTTTCCATTACTGGATTTGTTCAAGTGTATTGTAGAAACAAAATCCCAACCCTCTGCCATCCTGTTTCACTTTTCTCTGAACCTCTAAATTTGTATAATGTGCTTCAGGCTGCAGTAATCACAAAACAGATTATGTAATGTGAACACTACTGAGGACATAACAGAAGAGACTCTTTCAGGTATTTTTTTAGCCCGTAAAGGTGACATCATTCCCTTCGTTAGTCACTGAATACAGTCCCCTTTCAGTCTTAATATTCTATGAATCAACAAACAGACTTTTGACATAAAATTTTATTTTCCAGGATGCAAAGCGATGCAGCAATGCATTTATTTGTAGTTATGAAGCTATTGTTTGAAATGTGAGAACAGTCAAACTTTATAAATTTAGCTTGTAGTTTAGTTTATTAGCTTGCTTTATTTAGTGTTCCTCATAGCCTGGTGCTCTGAGGCAAAAATTAGTTTGGAATTAAATGGAAAAAAAAATCTGACTAGTGGGCCTTCTGAAAACATGGCACATCCTTTAAAAAATCGGGGTTATTAGTGGCACAATCAGTTGTGCCAAAACTGCATTATACACAACCAGCAGGCAGAGGGCAGCAGAGGGCAATATGCCCTTCCCTGCGGTGTAACAATGCTGAGCAGCAGAGTGTAGTTCTCTGGTCCATTTTCACTTTAGTTGGGAAGCACTTTGAGGATCTGAAAACTGAGGAGAATTTTTTTTTTTTGTAAGCCATAGTAATAATGACTCATTATGCACTTGTATGTTTTGCAGTATTTTCACACAGAATAATTTACTAAATCAGGAAATCTGAATAATCCAAATACCTATTGTTTTCATATATTTAAGGCATAAAGTAAGTTGTTCTTAAACCCAGCAAACGTTACTGTTTATAGTCATACATTACTGTATGACACAGTTTACAATGCTCTGGTCTGGACAATTTATTGCTGTCTGTCGCCATCGTGTGGCCTTGTTTTGTATCTATACAGAAAAAAATGGCAGCAATCATTTGGTACTTTCCCGGTCACATGGATTTCATTGTCTTCATTTTTAGGTCATGGCTGCTCAAAAGCACACATAATCAAAATGAGATAATTGCGAACATGTTATTAAAAACTGTTTTTTGTTTAACTAAATTCTTTTATATTTTAACCTACTCATGTTTCCCACTGGGATATGGTAAATGTTACCAAACGTGTCTGACTGACTGACTGACTGACTGACTGACTGACTGACTGACTGACTGACTGACTGACTGACTGGCTGAGATCAGCTGCTGTCAGGAAGAAGAGAAGACAAAAGGGCTATGTTCAGCTGACAGTACGGCTTAAGCACACACGACACCAGCAGAAGTGACACGGTCTGGAGGAGGATGTTCAGCTCCATGTGGGTGCTGTGGATGACAGACAGTCCAACCGACAGACAGTCAGTGCTGCCGCAGGGCAGAACTGATTTATGGGTCAGACGTGGTGCTCAGTCTGCTGACTTTTAAAATATGAGTGTATCATTCACTGAAAAAAATGTTTAAAGTTGATAATAATAATAATAATAATAATAATAATAATAATAATAATAATAATAATAATAATAATAATAATAATAATAATAATAACAACAATAACAATAATAATAATAATAATAATAATAATAATAATAATAATAATTTATAATTGGCTACCCAAATTAAGAGATTCCATAAGTTAAAAAAAAAAAGTACAGTAACTGTGTTGCTAGTGAGCTTAAACTGGTTGAGATGGCTTCTTGTGGGCTACATAAGATAACAGTAAAGATGTGTGGATCGAAAAAGTTTGATAGAAAAAGTTACACAAGCTGCAGGGATAACGACGGCCTGGAGAGGATCATCAAGAAAAACCTGTTCAAGACCTTCACAAGGAATAGACTGAGTCTGGAGTCAGAGCATCAAGAGCCACCACAATCAGATGGATCAAAGAATTTAACTACAACCGTCTCATTCCTCCAGTCAAACCACAACTGAACCAGAGACACATCAGAGGAGTCTGACCTGGGCTAAGGAGGAACAAAACTGGACTATTGCTCAGTGGTACCCAGTCCTCTTTTCAGATGAAAAACATTTTTCATTATATCTGTAATTAAGAACCAAGAGTCTGGATGAAGAGTGGGGAGGCCCAGATTCCAAGCAGCTTGAAGTACAGAGTAAAGTTTCCACAGTCAGTGATGGTTTTAGAGTATACCATGTCATCTGCTGCTGCTGGTGCACTGAGTTTTCTGAAGTCCAGCGTTGTTGCAGACGTTTACCAGGAAACTTTAGAGCACTTCATGCTTCCTTCAGGCGACGAGCTTTATGAAGGGGCTAGTTTTATTCTCCAGCAGTACTCAGCTCCAGTCTACAGCACCAAAAGAACCAAGAGCTGGTTAAGGCCCTGTTTATATGACAACATATTGCAATGCTCCACTCAAAAATGCAAAAAAAAAAAAAGAAAAAAAACGCAAAAAAAGAAAAAAAATGCAGTGGAAAAAAGTCTGTGTTTACATAAAACACTGGGGGACTGAAAATGCTGTTGTGTGCATACCAGGCCTGTAGGTGGTGATATAACTGTAGCGTCTTTTGATTGCCCTCCACTGAAGAAGAGGTGGGCTGATCATCTGGCATATATATTGAATACGTCTCATCTGAGTGCAGAAGTGGAGCAACAGATGCACATTTTGATGAAAGGCTGTCAGAAGATTCAGCAGCACAAGAAAAACACAGTAGTTTACTGTTAGTGTTGTTGTCCAGTTCACACATGGCAATTAAGAGTTCCTACATTGAAAGTGTAATGCACAAAGTGGAGCGTGATGTAAGCGTTTCCACTGAAAACTCGAGCTTGCTGTTCACGCCGCAACGGTGGCTGCAGCATTTAAGAAAATTTCCAAAAGTTTCCATTTGAGATTTGCTAAAATACCATTTCTGTGTAAACGAGAGGCCAAAAAGTGTACTTATGTTTTCTGATATAACTTTAACGTTACTTTCTTATACATCAGTGAGGATTAACAGCAGCAGCTTAAAGAAACCACCGTTTCACCCTGAGGGTTCATTATTTCACTAACAATGTGGGTGTGGCCCTTTGAAAACTGCCTAAAGGCAACAAACCCTGAAAAACAAACAAGCAAACAAAACCTGGACAGATATTTGAAAGAAAGACTGGCTCGTCAACTGAGAACAAGTTTTACAAGACACGAAATTACATTTCAAGAAAAACAAACAAACAAAAAAACAAGATAAGTGCATCAGGAAGGTCCCTCAGAAAAAAAAGTCCATCAGACAGGGTGTAAGGGTGTTCAGTGATGGTCTAAATGCACCCCAAATCCATGAGCTATGATTGGCTGTTTTTCAGAGGCTGGTTTTATAATCAATACGATACAGAAGCAGGCAGAAGCTCAGACGTTTTTTACCCTAAACATCTTGTTTTAAATTCCTAAAAGAGTTCAGTTTAGAGGACATACTGTATATGTCGCCACTCAGTCCTGTCTGTCACAGTGGGTTAAACAAAAGGGCTTTCCCAAGTGCAGGAAAGCATTAAATTGATTAAACAAAAATCAAAAAGACAAAAAAAAGAAAAGGAACCACAGCTGTATGATGATGAAACATACGAAAAGAAGCAGGGAAACAAAGAGACCAACTACATCAAAGGTAACCCAACACAGGTGTAACATGAGACACAGGTGTTTTGAACACAGATGAAAATCATCTGTTGACAAACACTTTTCTACAGCAAAACCCAAAACATACTAGGAGAATGACTGAAGGGCAATATACGAGACGGATCACAGTGACAGAGGCTGCATGCAGTCTGCACAAAACAAACGGGGTGTGTGTGTGTGTGTCAGTGTGAGTGCATGTGTGTACGTGTATTTATGAAGGTTTTTTTGTTTTGTTTTTTTATTTATTTATTTTTAAAGCTTTATACTAAATTTAGCGTTTTCATAGGCTAAAACCGGAACGGTCCCCAAATAACCACCCCTGCCATTGAGAGAGAGAGGTCACAGAGTGGCGTTAACTTCCAACCATCAGTGCTGTATTATTCTCACTGGATCAAGCTGCCTTCTTATAAATGAAACTAACCAGTTTTCGGAACCGTAGAACTTCAGTTGCTTTTTTCACAGAATAACGAAAACCATGAATGGTGAAAATAAAAGAATTTTTCAACCTTAGCTGTGACAACTTTAAATACCCTTTTCCTAAGCATAATTTTTTTTCAGTCTGAAGTGGTTTCTTTAGTTTTTGATGATAATGACACTTTCAGCTCCAGTTACAGCTCAAAGCCTGAGCTGAAGTTTTTATCCTGTGTGTGGAGGACAACCCTCAGTTTGAACTGGATTGACAGATTGATAACAAGCTGTGAGCAATGAAAGTTAAAGCTCAGGTTTAAAACACAGCAGTGGTTCCTGCTTTAGCTCAGTGGAAAGTATCGGAGGTCGTTTAGGGAAAAACATAAAAAATCTGCACACACACATGAAAGATCTGCACACATACTTACAGTGTTCTCACACACAAACTGACGATTGGCACCGACACGCATGTGCGGTTGTTTGTGTGTAAAATGTGTGTGTGTGTGTGTGTACAGATTTTTTATGTGTTCTTCCCTATTTTGGTGCATATGTGCCAATCGTCAGTGTGTGTATGAGTACACTGTAAGTGTGTGTGCAAGTTTTGTATGTGTTTTGTCCTAAACGGCCTCCCATACAGTGCTGTGAGCTCTTAGGGCAGCTGCAAGAAACACTTTAACATAAAGGATTAATTCACACACACACACACTCACACACACACACACACACACACACACACACACACACAGAGCTGGTCTGTCAAGAAGAAAGAAAGAACAGCTCATGCAGCATCTTTCAGGATTTTTGGTTGTCATGCTAAAAGGCTAAAGGGGTGGCCTGCTTTCACCCCTTGACCTGTGAATAGACAAACAAAAGGCTTCTTGTCCTGTTGGTCACATGACCCACAAGAGAGGTGGAGTCTGTTATATTTATTCACATGCACCCCTGCCCCCCAGAGTTGGAGGAGGTTTCTTTGAGTGGTACACTGGCTGCAGGCAGCACAGGTTACTTTGAGGAAGGACTGACAACACCTAAATCCAGCATTTCTACAAAAAAACAAAACCTTCCCTTCGTTTCTGAAGGTAAGTTTATGTTTTTCTCTGGTTACTTTAAAACTTCAACATTTTTCAGAATCAGAGGAGAGTGAGGAGATACATAGACCTCATGTAGTGAGCGAGAGAAGGGGGAGAGGAGACACACTGGAGAAGGTTTTTAGACCGAATATAAATAGAAAAAGAAACACTGACATAGCAAAAGTGTTGAAGTCTGGGGATATGATAAATCTTAGAATACTGACCTGGTTGTTATGTTTTCTTTGTTCTCAGAGTGTTCACCATGTTCGCCACCAGCTGTCAGCTATCTCAGGACCAGTTCCTGTGCTCCATCTGTCTGGATGTGTTCACGTCCCCCGTCACTATACCCTGTGGACACAATTTCTGTAAGAGCTGTATCATTGAAGACTGGAGAATCAACCGGAAATGCAAGTGCCCCGTTTGTAAAAAGATTTTTGACATGATAACTGAGTTTCATGTTAATACCTTTATATCTGAAATGGCTGCTCAGTTCAGAGAAGCAGCCGTAAAGGATGCCGCCGAGATCGCCCAACCAGGAGAGGTTCCCTGTGACGTCTGCACCGGGGTCAGACTGAAAGCCTCAAAGTCCTGCCTGGTGTGTCTGTCCTCGTACTGTGAGGCTCACCTGCAGCGGCATCAGAAGGTGTCAGGATTGATGAAACACAAGCTCATTGTGCCGCTGGATAACCTGGAGGACAGAGTGTGTTTGACGCATAATGAACTCATGGAGTTGTACTGCAAGACGGACCAGGTGTGTGTGTGTCACTGTTGTGCAGAAACGGACCACAAGTCTCATGATATTGTTCTTCTAAGGGAAGAAAGCACAGAAAAGAAGACAGAGCTGGGGGAGATGGAGGCAGAGATTCAGCACATGGTGCAGGAGCGAAAACTCAAGATAGAAGAGCTCAGGCAGTCCACAAAACTCAGCAGGGGGGCTGCAGACAAAAAGGTAGCTGCTGGTTTGCAGATCTTCTCCGCTCTGACACAGATTGTGGAGTCAGGTTTAAGTGAACTGACCAAGCAGATCAGACAGAAGCAGGAAACAACAGCCGGGCAAGCTGAGCGCTTCATCAGAGAGCTGAACCAGGAGATCTCTGAGCTGATGAACAGAAAAGCTGAGGTGGAGCAGCTCTCGCGCTCTGATGATCACCTCAGGGTCCTCCAAAGTTTATCACCCCTGCAGGCCCCCCTGCCCACCAAAAACTGGAACGAAATCAGCCTCCGCCAGCCGTCATATGAAGGAACCGTGGCCAGAGCTTTGGTTCAGCTGAAGGAAACACTCAGCCAGGAGATGGAGGAGCCTCTTAAAGCCGAGCTGAAGAGAGTGCAGCAGTATGCAGTGGATGTGACACTCGATCCCAAAACAGCTCATCCGAAACTCATTCTGTCTTAGGATGGAAAAGAAGTGACACACAGCGATGCAGTGGGAGATCTCCCTGACGGTCCAGAGAGGTTTTCATTCTGTGTGGTTGTACTGGCGAAGCAGAGTTTCTCCACTGGACGGTCCTACTATGAGGTGGAGGTTAAAGGGAAAACAAAGTGGGATTTAGGAGTCATCAGTGTGTCAGCCAACAGGAGAGGACAGGTCACGTCAAGTCCTGAGACCGGGTACTGGACTCTGCAGCTCAGGAATGGGAATGAGTACGTAGCTCTAGCTGACCCTGATGTGCTCCTCGCTGTGAAGTCCCAGCCCCAGAGGGTGGGTGTGTTTGTGGATTATGAGGAGGGGCTGGTTTCCTTTTTCAATGTTGATTCTGCAGATATTTTATACTCCTTCACCGGCTGCTGCTTCACTGAAAACCTCTTCCCGTTCTTCAGCCCCTGTTTTAATGATGATGGTGACAACTCTGCACCTCTGAGGATCTCTGCCGTCCAGAAAACCTAAACTGAAATCTTCTTCTAAACCTTTTCCAAAAAATATAAAACAAAAATATAAACAAAAATAGGAGTTACACTTTATATAAATTCATGCAAAGTGAAAAAGTTCAATCTGTTTTCCTTGTTGAAGACGCCCTTTTACCGAACCAGGACAACAGCAGAAGAAAAAAACAGCAATATGTGCACGTATGTAGTAGGATTTTATACCAATCAGCTTAATTAAGACGTGCTTAGATTTTTCTTTTCGTTTGTTTTCGTCTGTTTACGAATCAGCCATTATATGGTTATAACCCCACAGCAGGGGGTCGACAGTCTCCAGTACCTCAAAAAGGTAAAATGATCCATAAACTGTTTCAGATTAAATAGTTGTTGTTTGCATTCCTTTGGAATGATCAATTCTACATCCATGTAGGTAAAAGAGGAGTTTTTTCTATTCAGATGAGCCTCATTATAGCTCATTTCGGTCATAATGGGTGTGAACAGGTCGTCTCTCCCTCTTGAAATAAAACGGAATAAGAACAGATCATTGAGCTGTATGAATCAACAACATCAAATTGTCTTTTTAGATTTCCTTGTTAAAGTTTTATCGTCACCACATCTTTTTAAAGCTTATTATTTCTATGTATTAGTGAAAAATTTGAATAATATGTAATAGATTAATATATATGTTGAGTCTCAAACAACCTACTGATTTAACCTTTGGAATGAACAAAGAATGGAATGAACCTATGTTTTGAACAAAAACTTTTTTTTTTAATGTGTAGATGAACTCTTTCTGCATGTACTCAACTCTGGGTCCAATAAATATGTTTATTTCACAAACAGCAACTGAATCAAGAGTTTACTTATTGTGTAGTGTGACGAATAGATTTCCATTTAGAGAGTCTTCATGATAAGTTATCTGTTATTTTATATGTTTACAATGTGCACTGCCTTTTTATATTTCTAACATTAATGTCTTATTTTTATAAATTTTAATTTTTTTATTTGTTTCTAAAATGGTCACAACAGTGTACGTCAGTAAGAGTGTACATGGATAAACCATAAGGTGTTTTTGTTTCCCTGTATGACAACAATGAGAAAAAACTCATATGTTTTAGAAAATAAGACAAAAACAATATTATCCAAAATATAGTACCAGCCAAGATTGAAACCTGAGTTCCTTTTAAAAGAGTTTAGAATCTGCCTATGGGGAAAGAAAATCGCACCTGAAAAGTTTTCTGGAAGTGAGTCAAAAAAAAAAAATCCAGTTCCACTAATTTTTTTTTTTTTTTTAATTATTTCAAGTTTTTTTTGTCTTGTAGTTACTCACTTTTTCAAAGAATGAAAAATGATAGGACACTCAAATACTGGGTTTTTGCAGTGTTGGACTGTAGACATGTTTATCTGACATGTATAGAAAGTGAGATGTGTTTGGTCTTTGGTGGTTAGACTCTGTTTCTATTGCTTTAGATAGTCAAAGATGTGGTAGGGCTGAGAGTAGGATAGAACACCCAAAGCCGGTGGGACTGTGTAACAAAAGCACGAGAAATGCTCAACTGGGCTGCAGCAGGATACTGCAATGTGCAAACAAACCCTCCTCTAAGGGCTTTGGCTTGTGTGAACAAACTAATCAGATATTCAGGCTTGATTAGGTATGTGAAGCTGTTTGGCCTAACTGTCCTTAGATCATTTACAACTGAGTGGCATAGCATGATGGAAATCAGCAGGACCTTTGATCTCAATGAGGATTGGCTTAACTGAGGTGCTTTAGCTTACTGGTCAAGTTTTTCTTTTACACAGTAGGGCAGCTGTTAGTGCTGTCGCTTCACAGCAAGAAGGTCCGCGGTTGGTATCCCGGTTCGGGCACGGTGTGCCTTTCTGTGTGGAGTTTACATGTTCTCCCCGTGCATGCGTTGGTTCTCTCCAGATACTCTGGCTTCCTCCCACAGTCCAAAAACATGCTCACTATCACCACCTTGAAACACACAGCTGTAAAGTTTAGGATCTAAGTGTTTGCCTCGAACGGCAAACACAAGCCACCATCAAATCAAACATGCCTGCTTTATCCTTAGGCTTACTTTAATCTAACCCAGTGAAACATAAATAAATAGTGACCCCTTAAAATTGCCACAAATTGATATATATGTTAAAATAACAAACTTATTTTGTGCAATAAACATGAAAAAACAGCATTTTGAAATGTGTTTGGCTCTTTGAGCCAGCCTAAGCAGATACCAGAGGAACTGCTGCATGTCCTAATCAACAAAAAACAAACACAGAAGCATTTAGGACTAATGGACTTATGCACAGTGTTTGTCAAATTACTTCATAAAAGGAATTTGTTCTATACTTTCCCAAAGAAAACACTGAATAAGTAACAGAGTTACTTCTTCATAAATGCAATTAATTACCAGGGAAAGTAATTGTTGTGTTATTTGTTTGCAAAACCTTCAATTATGTAAAATAATTTGGATTTCGGATTGAACATTTTATGTGCAGTTCCTGAGTGAGCCAGGTCCAAGAGCTGCAAAATAAATAAATAAATAAATAAATAAATAAATAAATAAATAAATAAATAAATAAATAAAACAAACATCCACTGCTCTCCCTGTAGTGGGTTTGATCCAAAGACGCTGCATGAGATCCTCTCTGGCTTCAGGTTACACAGACAGACAGACAGACAGACAGACAGACAGACAGACAGACAGACAGACAGACAGACAGACAGAGGTAGCTCTGTGACATTTGCTGGTGAAGAGTTTATTCATCAGCTCTTAAAACACAAAAACAAAAAAAAATATCATCATGAAATTGTACTCCACTTTTAGCTAATCAGCATTTATGATGTGTCTGTCAACTCTCCTTCCTCAACAAAGAAGGAAAATCAGAAAAAAAAAAAATTTGTTGCCCCTGCCCGGTGCCTGGCTGAGCGAGCCAAAGAAATGCACCACATTTCACTGCGTTTATGTTAGTTACGCCGTTACTTTTAATGCTGTTTATCCCCGACACTGCTTTTGCAATCAGTAAGCATCTTATTTCAGCCTAATATGTCTTGAAAAAAACATCACAATGCAGCAATCAGGGCTGTCATTGCTATAACCACCACATTTCAGGTTTTTTTTGTCCATTAATGCAAAGAATGTTTGTGTGACTGAGGCTGTGCATGTTTTTATTAGTCTCACAACAACATTTTTTTAATATTAACTTAAAAACTGTCATCATATTTCCCCAGATTTTTAAGAGTGAGATTTTGTTCTTGATAAATTAAATGTATCCAAAGTCTGGCTCAAGGTCCATCTTCATATCATCCCCAGCATTCATCTCACTTTTTCTCTAAAGGTCACAGACCAAACCAAAGACCATCCAGTAACATCTCACTAAACTACATCTGGACTGTGCATAGGCTGCTTTTATGAAGCTAAAGCTCTGTACATTCTGCAGAAGCTGACACCTTTAAATGAATGAATTTATCAGGGATGTGAAAATGTGAGAGTTCAACAAACACATCACAGGACACAAGACCAGATTAAAGTTATGAGTGCATAAAATTAGTTCAGAATGAAGGATAAAAAACAACAACAAAAAAAATCCTGATCAAATCCAGATCCTGATCCTGCCATAAAAACATCCTGACATATTTTGCCCATATCGCCCCCTAGTGGAGAACATTTTCCTTGGTCAGAAGCAGAGTCTGCTGATATTTACGCAGCACGTAACACTGCAGAAAACTGACCACTGATAATCTGGTATCAAGAGACACCTGAGGGACGGGTGAGCTTTGAGTTCATTGGTCTATGATGATGGAACAAGGACTGATTTTTACAGAAATCACTTAAAAAAATAGTTAACAAACAGAGCATTCATGTTACTATTGTATTTAATAAATATGTCAGTGATTTTCACAAAATCAAATATGGCCCTCTGAAAAAAATTTGGTCACTCCTGTTATAAATGAATTCATTGTTTAAAGGAGATGTGAAACACTGAAGTCATGCAGTATTCATTAATGAATCATCTGCATAATTCCAGTAAAAGCACATGTAAGCAATAAATACAAAGACTCAGATTCAGGAGCAGATTCAAGTATTAAAACTTGTTGTCATCACTTTCTGGGATGAGGGGTCTCTGGATGAGGAGTTGTTGTCAGATTGAGACTTGCAGCTCAAAGCAACAGACCACAGGAACATAAAGACACCTGAGAAAGAAAACAAAAACTCATTGAGAAGATTGTGAATGCACAGCGTACAGTTTTGTGATGATCACACACACACACACACACACACACACACACACACACACACACACACACACACACACACACACTGACCTTGCAGGGAGTTGAGGATAGTGAACACATAGATCCCCGTCAGGGAGACAAAGGTGGTACTTGCAAACGCCCACGGTAGACCCAGCACCCAGCTGAGACCAAGCACGGTAGCACAGTCCTTCCATAACCTGGACCTTTTCTCTGTGTTCATCTTCTCCCACCCAACACTGCCATCACACCTCCTCAGCCCCCACAACCTGAACACCACCAACCCCAGCATGCAGGAGTTACACAGTAAGACCAGACAGGGGAGGGCCACGGTGGTGATGTATCTGACTACAAGCTCCTGGTGGAAGTTACTGCTGATCAGACATCTGCAGGACAGCAGAAGACAAAGTTCAAGGACATTCAAAGACAAAGCAGTTCAGATGAAGATGACAAAGGCAGATTAAAAGTTAAGGTTTTGCAATAAAAGTTTCTTACTAACATTGGGGCTGTTGAGTTAACATCCGTCAACTTCAATTTGTATTTCCCATAAACGCCTGAAATCCCACAAACTACTGCAGTCAGTGTTGGAAGTCCTGCAAACAGTGAAGATAAAAATGACTTCATTGAACTTTGACCTGCCTACTTAGTCTAAGATTACACATTAACAAGCTCTTGCACCAGATCCAAACTAAAGTATCCAATGAAACTGGCTGGTTCATTACTTATGTTTCATTCTTTGGTCTCATCAGAGAGACGTAAGGTTCATGTTTAAAAGAAGAGAGTATCATCCACATTCAATGCTCTGTGAGCGTTATCCATTTGGTGTTTATTGAAGTGACACCTCTGGCCGGAAAGACTTTAATTCCCATGACCACCATCTCCCACTGTTGTAAGGACGCGACTCTTACCAAGACATGCATTTGTTTTTGAATCAAATGAAATTGGGCAGATCTTATTTTTACTCTACTGTTATTGTGATGGGTCCTAACTTCACAAACCCCCTTCCCTCTGATTGGCCAGCCCTCTGGAGGCCTCCTAGCTGGCTCGCCAGTTATGTTGTAGATTTCTCCAACAAAAATAGGAATGACAGGACTTGACTCTGGAGCCTTTGTGTGTTTAATGTAGATGCAATATGCGGTTCACAACTCTAAACAAACCTAGATTGATGGGTCTCGATACATTCCTCTGTGATGTTAAGGTGTGTGTGTGTTGACACTTCTAAGCAACATGTTGACACTTCTTAGCAACATGTCTCTACAGGCAAAAACACTGGAGTCAGTCAAGTCACCCTGACATGTTTGTCTTGCCAAGTGCTTGGTTTTAACCCTATTGTGCCAAATGTATTACAGTGTATTCTACCCAAGTGGCAACCTCTGGTCTGAAAATATGAGACAATGTGGAAGTGCTAAAATCTGCAGTTCGTCAAGTGCTTAAGGCTGGCTCTGGAAGTACCGGAAGTCACAAACACACCAAGCCAAAAAATGCATTTGTCATATTTTCCCTGAATTCTGTTTACAGATGTTCAAAGTGATTCATGTTTGTTCGTAGGTTTAAAAACAACACTGCACCAAACATAAAAACCCTTTATCTGAAACCAGGAACTCAACCAGTCTGCACTCACCCCAACCCACCAAGCTGAGTTTGAGCACATATCTCCTGACATAGATGTTAAACACTCGGACCAGAAGGAGGTACAGGTGGAAGCCTTCCAGGGCCATCCAGGTGAAGGTGGCTAGCAGGGACCAGTGTAGGAAGAAACCCAGACCCTGACAAACCCAGCCCTCCTGATCCTCATCGAGCTGCCACACCCAGAAGCAGCTCAGCAGAAAGCCGAGGTGGAGGCAGAGCAGCGCTCCGGTGAGCTGCATGTGCACACTCACAGCCTTCTCTGGACGCCTCTGCCTGGAGAAGAGAAAAAGAACAGCTTGTGATGATTTCAGCAGACAATGACCTGCTGATTTTCACAGGTGGAGGAAATAATTACATGTATATACATGTTGGAACATGTCTAAATTAATCACCAAACTTACATTCAATCATTTAAGAGCTGATTGTTTTCAAGTGTTACATCTTACTTTCATAAAAAAAAAAAACATACTTCTCTTTACTATTTCAGAGATCGCTGAAAGCTCACCATTGTACGCACTTAAGAGATGCTTCAAATACTGAAAAATGGGTTCATGGTGATGAGAAGATGCAGAGGATGTAAAATCATTACGCTTTATTTCTTAATTGTTGTTGATGGTTTTCTATACCAGAATAATGTATTTAATTTTTATTGATAGTGATGGAAAGTATTAAAAATTGGAGTAATGTATTCAATTATAAAGTTAATTTATGTTCTTTTTGAAAAAAAATACTTTTACTGAAAGACGGATATAATACTTTAACCCTGCTTACCCTGGTGACGATCTGAAAAACATAAAAATGTTTGTGTAGTTCTGCTGAGATCGGGAAATTCATTTAGTGGTTAACTGGGCTACGGGAGACAAAGATTACTTTTATCCACTTTAACACCCAAAGCCTTGTCTGTTATTTCTAAAATACTCAGCTTCAACCTGAGAAATCTTGTCAAAGTAGAAAGCCAACTTTTTTAATTATTGGTTTTTTTTTTATGATGGGACTGTTTCATCGGTCACTCTATTCTCACGGGTCACTTTATCAGGTTCACCTGCTCAACTGCTGGTTATGGAAATATCTCATCAGCCAATCACATGGCAACAACTCATGGACAAGCTGTCTGCACTTGTTGAACCATATATATATATATATATATATATATATATATATATATATATATATATATATATATATATATATATATATATATATATATATATGATCTCTGTGACTTAATGAGTTCAACACTTACTGTAGACATATGTAGATGATCAGGCAGCATGTTAAAAAGAAGACAGACAGAGCAGAGCCGACGTAGGTGATGTAGCTCAGGTAGACAGCACTCATTTTATCCACTGACAGCTCAGGATTCTGAAAAAGGAAAAAGAGCGTACACTGAAAATTAAAGCTGTATGTAATGCAAGGTGAAAGCATCAGTTTTGTCTGGTATTGCTAATGTTTATTTTTACTCAATCTAAAAAACCCGTCCACAGATTTTGCAGCCATTCTGATGAAGACAGCTGGTAGAGATGAAGACTTCATTTTCTGTGTTTGATATGTTTTTCATCATTGTTGAAGACCCCCAAGGTGTCTAAACTAAAATAACCATATGTGCACAGCTAGTCTGATTTTCGATCGATTTGCTAAATGAAGTGTCATAGGAGTTTTTCTTTCTTTATTTTTGTCTGTGTTTGGATTTGCCCACTCATGTTCAATGGTAGGGAGCTGCTAGTCTCCAGGTCTTCTTCTTTGGGGGTCATGAAAACGGCTTTTATAAAATTTGTTTGTTCAAAAGAGACTCGATTTATCATCTTGTCTGGTGATCTTTACACTGTTTTCTTTTAATACAAAATGTAAAGCCGAAAAATTAGCTGTTCATGGGAGACATTTTTTGTACCAGGCTTGTGCCAGACCATAGACTATATATAGAATGGACAGTGTGACTCCGCCTTTTACCATTGTAAGGTTTTGAAGCCAAAAAACCTCTGTCATGGGAGCAGCCATTGTGCAGCCAAAGTCTGCGCAGTAGAGACTTACAAGGAACTCTGGGAAAATCTGAGTGGAAGTGGGTGACAAAAATAATTTATTCTATTTTATTTAGACCTTTTGATCTCTTCTTAACTGTCCATCCCAATGTATTTTATTATACCCGAAAAACTAAACATGAACAGCAGCTGTCAATCATCGTTAAACAAGACGTAAAACCCTGTTTTTAACCTCTAATAACTAATAAAAAAAGAAACATTTCAGGAAAAAGGGGACCTGAACACAAGGCAGCCTAATAATATCTAAATATCGCCACAGCATACGGATGTGAGAAACGTTTCTACGAGGTGTAATACTTTTGACCACATCCCATCTAAAACGAATAGAGAGGCTGAGTTTTTGTCTTGTACTGCAGCCAGCCACCAGAGGGGGCAGTTTTTGTGGTGACCTCAGTGTGAGCCGAGCAAGATGATGTCCATGTTTTTAAAAGTCTATGTGCCAGACACTCAACAGGCTGCAGTTTTTAATGAGGTTGCCGCTTAGTAATATAATGGCTGAGTACAGAGTAGGAACGATGGAGAATGAGGCCACTTTACCACAAGCACAGCAAAGAAGCTCAGGTGGTTGCAGCTGCAAATAAAGTCATTTCCTGAGTTGCTGGTTTCACAGCCGTCAGGGCTCCAGTAACCTTAAAGAGACACGTAACAAATGAGTTATGAATCGGAGTTTCAGTTCAGATGTAAAACAAAAATACTGCTAAACTCACCTGTTCCATTTCCATCCTGTAGCTCATACCAGAACACGCAGGTCCCATTCTGAGCCTGAAACATGTGCAGAGTTATAGGAGAATTTGGCAGTGTGATTTCAGCACATCTTGTGTCATGGTTTTACCTGTTTGTTGTGTGTAAAGGTTAATCTGATGGGTTGTGAGAGGCCTGTGACGGGTACATTCCCCGCCCTCACCACCAGCACCAACCCCCCCAGGACGGAGCCGTCTGTGCGGAGTGGCCTGTAAAATAAGCTCCTCCCCCTATGCAGAGGTGGACCGAGCTGAACAAAAAATATTTGAGGTTAATGCTGAGGTTTGATAATTAGTAAATATAAAGGTATTCCATCTAATTAATTAGTAAATCTAAATGACTTTTTTTTGCAGATATTTTATATATCTAAATGACTTTTTTTCCCCCAGTTACCTAATAAATATTAATCAGTTCTCCATGAAAAATTGATTTGGATTTCCTCAACAGTTGCTATATCATTAGTAAATCCAAAATATTTCAAGCCATGGTGTCATTATTTTTATTTAATAGTTTTGTTTAAATTTACTTAATTAAATCATAACTTTCTAATCAAGTTAAGTTATTAAAATCTGTTCCATTATATCCGGTGTCCCTTGTTGCCTTATTTTATTATTATTGGGTTTTTTTTTTCTTTTAGTAGACAGTAGTCAGACTTTTCAGAGTGTATCAGATTTGGACCGGAGACACACATCTGGCGTATTTGGTTGTTACAAGGCTTTAACTCCTTCACAGCTTGGTACAAAACAGGTTCAGCCTGTATATTTCATGTTTCACTTTGAATGACAATCGCTTGACAGTTTTATGAACACTTTAACTTGAGCAAAGTTAGTTCGTGGTGTCTTGAAGTCACAAGTGAGAGTCATCTAAAAATGTCTGTGATGGTTTCTGTGTTTAACTCTGTGCTCTCAGACCCTTGTAGTGAGAAATTCTCTCATAGTTGTGTTGATATTTTAACATGACCTTTAAAAGTTACATTTCTCATTTGTGGGACATTTAGAGGAGGCAGATTTGAATAACAGTGGTTATCTGTTATACATTAGCCATAGGTGTCAAGTGTTTAGCTTTGATAACTCAGTGTTTGTGAACCTCTAACTCCCTCAAGCAGTTCAGGAACCTGCCATTGAAGCCACTGTTGTTATTTATAGTCTGGGTGAGCAATAAGGAAGTATTACTGTGAAACTCTTCAACTGTTTAAGCAGCAGAAAGACTGCTTCCTCCATCCTGTTGTCTTTTTCATGAGCGTGATCCAGAAACAGACATCCAACCCTCACAGTACCGTTCACAACAGCTCACTGTGAGTGTGTGGAGTTAAGGGATATTTATGTAACGCAGCACAAAAACAAAGTGCCAACCTGTATATGCAGATATAGAGAGGCAAATACAGAGTAACCATTTAATATCCATCCTCCTAGATTTGAAGTCTTCATAAACCCAGGCTTCTCAAAACTAATGAAAAAGTTAGTCAGTTTCCTTTGAGGGTGATTCAAAGAAAAGTGGAGTCTACAGGGGGACTGACCTTGAAGTAAGTGCTGTTGAGCAAAGTTGTCACCAGCAGCACCTCGTCATCTGTCGCAGATCCTCTGCTTTTCTGGAGAGCTGAGGATGGGATGTGAACCCGGTGCTGAGAAGAGGGACTTGCTTCAGCCTAAAAAAATGAATTCAAAAAATGAATGAATAGATTATTATTAGTACTGTATAGATTTTTTTTTTCTAAGTCATCCTTCCATTTACATCTGAGCTCAGAGGACCAAATGACCTAACTGCATTTAGAAAGTAGTAGCTTTTATGAAGACACATAAAATGTATTCATTTATTTATTTTGGTCATATCCACTAACCACAAAGTTTATGTAGCTATTAAATATTAAAAACTTAAACTGACAAAAGATAAAGCTTTTTATCTAGAAGCAGCAACTTCACAGTGATTTTTAATACCAGTGATAAACTTTTTTTTTGTTCTCTAAATTTTCAATTTATCCATTACCAAAAGAAAATTAGCCAAGCTATCTCAAGATTAAGAAGATGACAAATCAGTCAAGATCTAAAAAAAACAACAACAACAACAACAACAACAAAAACTGCAGGTTTATCTTTTTTTATTCATTCATTCATTTTTAAAAAATATATTTAAATAGGAAATCTTTATTGAAATTTAAAATATCTATTACAATTCAGGAATTGTGGAGGGTATTATGTGCATTTATTAGTGTTTGAATAAAACAACAGGTGTCAGCAAATCTACTTCTATGTTTGCTTGGAAGTTTCCCCAATTTACTTAAACAACATGAAGAAGTGATTCAATCAATACTAATGCTGGCAAGGAAAGCAACAATGGTGAGGTGGGTAGGAGATGACTCTCCCTCTGTCCTTATATGGAGATTGCTGATATCTGAGGTCGTGACTATTGAAAAATGTGGACATAACATCAGTGGGAGATTTCACACTTTTCAGCAGAAATGGAAAAGACCATTGGGACAACTCAGCGTTAGATACAATTTGGGACTGAACTAATTGGACACAGGCTTTAAATGGGAAATTACGGAACTCTGACCTGTGTTTTTTTTCACTTTTCACAGTCACGTTTATGGACCAGTCTTGTTAACTTGCAGAAAGTTTAATAGTGTAATTACATTTTTGTACGCCTACCTGTCCTGGCCAAGACAGCAGCAAGTCACTTACAGACAAACAACACAAAACAATGACAAAAGCAGATCACCATGTCCATTTTAACATCAGAAAACAACCTGATGCATTGACCTCCAACACCTTCAGTTTACTTTTGAAAGATTTAAAGAGACCTGGTCCCTCAGGCCCCAACGTCTCTTTCATTTGGGAGCGGCATGTCTAAAACTCCTTTTTCATACAGCAAAGTTCCCACATTTCTCACCTTGATATCATCACAGGGAAGCAAATTAAGAATTGCTTCATAAATGAGGACATTGCCAATGATTTTCAATCAATCAATCTCTATATCGCGCCAATTCGTAACAAACGTTATCTGAAGTCGCTTTCCAAAAGCATTAACAGGTCTCGACCTGTCAATGATAATAAATGTTATTAACAGACCCAACATCAAGACGAGATAAGAAGCCTTATCTCATCTTAACCCACCATGAGTACAGCACTTTGCAACATTTAGCAAGTTACAATGGCAAGGAAAAACTTCCCTTTAATGGGCAGAAACCTCAGACAGAACCAGACTCATGTTAGACAGACATCTGAGGAGACTGAGTTGGGATTAGAGATTTTATCTTCAAATAGACATCGCATGCCAACCAACTCAAGAATACAAGTCAGAATGATGAGATAAAGCCTCAAGACTTGTAATAAACCTCAGTGCTCCATGATACACAGTATCCAGAGAGTAAAAGTTTTGTCAATCGGGGGCAAGAAAGTATCAGCAACAAGTCTATTTTTTGCAGCAAATGAATAACAAGACTCATTTATGAAATTAAAACCCTGAAGCAGCTTCAGTTTCTTAACGAGCTGCTGAATGTAAAACTTAAGAGACATGGCATCATCAATTAACAAGCTTTTTTTTCAGGATTTAAAAACAGTTTTGAATCCATAAATATGACTTGTGCAGCATTAAAAGCATCCTGTAAATACCACAGAGCTCGATGCTGCTTTCGGGCAGAGTAGTAAACATTGACATGTTCATATTAAAGCCAATTTCTTTAAGCCTTCAAATAAAGACAAAACCGTATCTGGGGGAAAAATGAAGACTCACCTCAAAGGAGGAGTTCACTCTCCGTCGAATGAATGAAGGGTCAGGAAAACGTCCTTTTTGTGTGCACGTTCCAATTCTGTCCTCAAAACATCTGAAACACACATTTTACGCATTTCTTGAGATTCAGTATTTAAACACAGAGTCACTGAAATGTTAGTTATTCTCACCCAGCTGTGTTAAATACTTGATACCGATTGGTCAAGCTTCAGAACAACAGACACAACAAGCAGCTGTTGTCTCAACATCTATTAAAAACACCAACAGAAAAAGCCTCTTAGGCAAGAGAACCTTTGACATTTTAATGATGATTCCTCAGAGTCATCTGTGTGGTGAGGACATTTCAACACACTGTGGTAAAAACACAGAAATGCACTGCAATGTGGATTTAGTTCCTGAAAAGACCAGAGGAGAACTTTTTCACAACATAAATTACATTCAAATATTTATTTATTCCACAGTAGGAAACAAATACACATATTCCAAAGTCTATTACAAAGATATGTTGTTTTAAAATAGAAATTTAAACATCATATGTGAACTTTGGATATTATGCTGCTTCCTTTCATGGCCAGGACATTGTCTCTTCAAAGAGATTTTTAATCTCAATGATCTATTACCTGGTTAAATAAAGGTTAGATAAATAAAAATAGTACAAAATAGTTTATTTTGTATCCTTTCTGTTTAACAACTTCTTAACCAATTCCCGAGGATTATAATTTTCATGAACACCCTGCTCTCTGCAGAACCAGGACATGATCTGAAAAGTCTAAAGGCTGGGTCATGCTTTCTGCATGAACATGACATGCGGAAATGAGACACGCGAAATCTGCACAAGAGAACGCAAAAATGTTGCTATTGTGCTTTTCACACTCTGTGCGGTGTCTGCTCCCAAACTACAGAGGGTGGTGTATCCCAAACACACCTCTACCATGGTGCTAAAGTAGAGAAGAAGAAGTTGTTAACAACGTTTATAACATTTTTTTTGTCAATTCGTCCTTTCTGTTTGGCCACAATTTCACGCCAGGAATTGTTTATCACGTGGTTATCACAGTGATCTCTGTGTGATGAATCTTATAAAGTATTTAGTTTTTGTAAGTAAGTGTTTTTTGTGCTTCAGACACGCTTCTGTTCATTAGTGTGTCTCCTCACAGAAGTTAAAAACTTTCGGAGGTACATGACGCGGAAATTTTCAGCTTGGAAAGGACCACAATGAGGAGGTGAGGCTGCTAAATTGATGTCATTCATCCACATGCTGGTGACAACAAAGCTGCGCAGACCCCTCGAGAACGATAAGCATAAACGAAATCTAATACCCACATGAATGGATAAATACAGCCACAGAGTTGTTTCTCATTCACTTCTGTTGCTATATTTCCTACATATCCTGTACTGATGGTAAGCCAGTATTCATATTGGTAAAAACTTTTTATACTTATTTAGAAATTCTGGCAGCAAAATTGGAGCTAAATAAATAAAGAGTGATTAGTTAAATTACTGACATCCTGATTGTACAAAAATGAAACAATACAACACAATATATATATATATATATATATATATATATATATATATATATATATATATATATATATATATATATATATATATATATATACATATATATATATATATATATATATATATATAGCTATTTAATAAGCATCTCTCCATGCGTTCCTAGTTTAAATGTAACTTACACAGTTTAATTTTTTTTATTTGTTTGTTTGTTTTTTGGCCTAGAATGTTCATTAGAATACACTTTATTAAAACCCCTGATTTAAAGGCAGGGTTGGTAGTCAAGGAAAGCTAGCATGAATTTAATTATAGCACCTCCTCAGGACTCTGTTTAGCCTCCAACCTCTCACACTCAGAGCTCCTCAAAAATGACGCATGTGTGCTGCTGATTCGCAATCATATGATTCTGACTGATTCAAAACCACAGACTCAAACCGGTCCTCAGCACATCGTTTTTTGTTGCAGTGTGTTATCAGTAATCAGGTTATAGGTAGTTTTTCTGCCCTTCTCCAGTGTATTTGCCCTCTTGGTTATGCGCATTGAATCAGGACTAGTGCGCACCAGTAAAATGTACACACAGAAAGCGAGGCAGAATGGTAGGATGGGATTTGATTGATTTAACAAATTGGATCCTGATCTCTAGGATTGGTTGGTGTTTTCCCAGGTTTACTCCTGTTGTAGACAACAGATATTTTTCACTGTATTATAGGAACACATCATGCATTGATTGATTGATCCATCAGGACATAAAGATCATTTTAACCAGTATGACAAAAAGTGTATATAAATCTGATGACCAACCCTGCCTTTAACAGCCCTGATATAAAAGATGTAAATGTCCAGCCTCAATTTTATAACCATCACTCTAATAATAAGTAATAGTCTAATCAGGTGTGCTCCCCTGACACAGTGATCGAATAAGTTCAGTTTTCACAGTTCTGTATGAGTTTGTGTGTGTTTGTGTGTGTGCATTACCCAGTCCAGGGGACACCGTCCTGTCGACAGTTGTGGATTGCATGCTCACAGAAATCTAACACAGAAAAGACAAACTGGTTAGAGTGATTTCACTAACATAGACTGCCTAATAAAATGAAACCTGAGGTCATAAAACAAGCAGCAAGCAGCTTTGTCTGATCTACACTTACTGCTGGACACGTTTGGTTTTTGTGTCACATGGCTGGTTGTGGAAGAGGCCCCAACATCAGGCAGAGGACCAAGAGAACCAACTCTATTTCTGTCTAGGTTCGGTGATCCTCGACCTTTATATTGACAGCACAGTTGGTTTTCAGCTAATGAGCACAAAGCTGTACAAACAAAAAATACATGAATGAAACTCACCACCAGCTTGAGCCTCAGAAAAGCAAACCAGAGTGATGATGAAAACAGTAATCCACATCCTTTCTCCCTGAAGTTACAAACTTGTGTGAAGCATTGTTCTGCCTGTGTGCCTGTCTGATGAGATGAGGTGGTTTCATATCTTCAAAAGCCACACGGCGAGTGGGGGTGGGAGGTGCATTTCCGCAGGAAGTGATTCATTTCAAATGTGCATGGTATCACCATGACAAAATCCCTTCAAAGGTTGATTTTTTTTTTTTTTATTTCCCCTGAGACAATTAAGAAAGAAAGTTTTTTTTTTTGTTTTCAGTGTTGTAACTTAAAGAAAACAGATTTTCCTCATTTATAATGAAACCATGGATCTTCACAGAAAATCCAATGATTTAGACTTTTCTTCACCACTCACAAAAAGAGGAAGTTACAGAATGTTACAGTTTTCCGACAGACGTAAGAAAAAAGTTGAGTCCCACCAGTCGATAAGTCATCTGACGCTGACAGCCCACAGAGGAAGTGGAACTGTGACCTATAAAACACTTGTCACCAATGAAAGCAAAGGAAAAAAAACAACACCGATCAAACTTTGAGTCATTAATTCTTTATTTTACCAAAGATGTACAAATTATTAAGAGATAAATGCACTGAATTTACTTATAAACCAATCACTTAGCCAGGTTAAATACTGAACTGTGATTGGTTAAACCCTAAAGCAACATTGATTATTCACAAAAACAGAAAAACAACACATCAAATCAAATCAATCAGCAAAAAAGGCTCCAGAAAACCCATTTCACCTCAGCTGTCAGCGTTTTTTTTTTTTTTTTTTTTTTTTTTTTGGAGACCACTCAACATTTCATTTATCACTCTGAGGTGTTAGAGAGGAGATTTTATTTATTCTTTTAGGCCTTATACTATTTCCTGGTACCCTTGTAGAAGCTTCTCATGATTTACGGCTAAAAAATGATTGGTGCCAGCCCTCTGGAGGTCTTTTCAGGGGTGGAGTTATGGGCAGACCTTTCTGTATGAGGTCCACCCCTCCAACTTGTCATGAACCAGTTAGGGGATTCTCATGTGATGACCTCATCATTTCAGCAAGTCTTGTGATGACCTAATTGAGATCTTGTCCTAGTTCTCACCACCTGTTTGTTCAGAAGCCTATGGGTGTTGACTTCCGCCGCCGGAAAGCTAGTTAAAAACAACTCGCATGAAATCATTAATGCTACACAGGGCTCAGGGTAACCTTTTTTCAAAACATCCGCACTATGACTCCACCTCCTTTTTTTTCTTTTTCCTTTTTTTTTAGTTTTGTCGCTTTCTTGCTTTTAAAAGCCAGTTATTAGAGGGAGTATGACAGCTGGGCTAACATCATCAGCTTCGTGGTTTCCATGGCGATGTAAACAAAACGCTCAACCGGACAAGCAAAATCGGCAATTGCGATGAACTGTCGGTAGTCAGGAAAAAGGTGGATAACAAAGTGCCTTGAGCCGCATACAGACAGTTTCAGAAACTTCTATAAATAATATAAATTATAACAACAGGGCTCAAAGCCAAGAGCTTTGGTTAATTTATGCTCTAAGGTGTGTCAAAACCTGAGAAGAAGGAGATTTGACTGAGGATAAATATGTCCACAGAAATATCCTCGCATTGCTTCTCTTCACGTGGTTCAAAGTTTCCTTTACTGGAAATGTTCATACATGAATCATTCATAAAATAAAATTATGTTAACATCAGTACTCTTGCCGGTCCTAACCACATCACTCTATCTCTAACTGAAGACTTCATTCAAATACAGAGCTACTATTTTCAACAGAAGATGAGTGATGGGAACAGCTTTCCTTTGAATAAGATGAACAAATCAAAAGTCATGTCTGTGAGGACAGTTTCAAAGATCAACATCTTCATTATCTGCTCACAGGTTAGAAAACATAAAGGCTGCATGCTGATTTTTTTTCCACACAGACTAAAACAGCAGACGAGGGCTACTCAGTTTTGGTATCCATATTTCTCACAGGAGATGAGCTCAGTTTTTCCTCCATTTCTCTCTTCCTCTGCTTCTTGGCTGACAGACAAATCCACAGGAAGATGAAGAAACCTTGAAAAGAGGGAAATAATCTATAACAACAGTTAATTTAGCAAAAGAATCTAGAGTCTGAAAGGGCTAGATTAAATATTTCACAAATCTATAGAATTAAAAGTGATCCCTTTGTTTTGGAGTGGTCTACATGATGGACATACTTCATGGCACCAATCAAACTTTCACTGAACATGATTAGTTTTACAAGCAGTGCAGCAAGCTTTTCACATCAGGAGCCTGCTAGACCAACGTTTTAGAACTTTCTTATTTTAAAACCCATAAAAACACATTTTATCTACTCATCTATGTCATGAAAAAAGGGAGTAATACAATTTCTCCCCTGCTTATTACTTTCTCTCTGTAACCCCTGTTGTAGCTTTGCATGATTCACAGTTCAAATAAATCTAAAATTCACTCATGGTGTTTTAGAAAACTCATTTTTCAGTCTCTGTCTAAAACACTTCCTTTTAGCTGCTGTCTCTTTAAGGTCCCCCCACTCCACAAACCCCCTTCCCTCTGATTGGCCAGCCCCCTGAAGTTTTGAAAATCTGCACATATAATTTGAACATTCAGCATTGTTCCTTTATATCCATGTTTTAAAAAAGGAAAGAACAATACCCCCATTAGATAAAGAAAGGCAAAGAATAAATACAAATAACTATCAGCTGACCTTGAGAGGAGTTGAGGATGCAGAAGAGGTAGAGGATTGGGTAGTTAACATAGCCATAGCCCAAGAAGGCCAGACCCCAGGTGGTCCCCATCAGGCAGGTAAGGCCAAGCACAGTGAGACTCCCCTTGCAGGACTCACTGAACCTCTGTGAGTCTCTCCAGGTTGTTTTCTCCTTAGCACCTGCTCCCAGCATGGGCCTTCTGAGGACTTGTTTCATCTTACAGATACCGGAGGCTACAGCCACCAGTATGCCAGTGTTAAAGACAAATATGAGGGTGAAGTAGACCACATTCAAGGAGTAGAAGAAGGAGTTATCTGTGATCCAGCAGCTGTGGGTTTAAAAACAAAAACAAAAACCTGTTGCCATTGTTCAGGATCAGTTGAGAGAAGCTGGAAGTCTTTATTATAAACATTTAGTAAACACTCACATGGAGTTGGTTTGGTTGGTATCAGTCATGGTCATCTGTGTAAGTCCATAAAACTGTTTGACGTCCTTCACTCCCAAAGAAACCGCCACAATTATTCCAGGGACCCCTGAAAATCACACACAGAGACACACACAAAAAAACAGAATCACTGTAAAACATTGTTAACAAATCCAACCAAGTGATGGTTACAAGTATTAATTATTTATTACTTATAGGAAATTAAGTCTTTTAGCAAGTAGTATGGTTTGCTTATTTGAGATTTTATAATTTAATCTTTACATGGAAACACTGTAGTATGCATGCCAGGCCTGTAGGTGGCAACATAACTGTAGAGTCTTTTGGTAGCCCTCCACTGAAATAGAGGTGGGCTGAACATCTAGTCTATATAAAAAGGTCTTATCTGAGTGCAGAAGTGGAGCAACAGATGCACATTTTGATGGAAGGCAGTCAGCAGATTCAGCAGCACAACACAGTTGTTCACCATTGAACCTTTGTTGTTGTCTGTTTCGTGCATGCCAATTATAAATTCCCAAAATGAAAGTGGAACGTGCAAAGTGGAGGGTGACATCAGCTTGCTGTTCAAAACGCTGTTTTCGTGTAAATGAGAGGCTGAAATGCAACAATGCATTTGCGATTGATCCTATCAGTATTAGCATCTGGACTTAAAAACTCAGATTGGTGCATCCCTATTGTACCCTTGCAAATACAGTATCTTACAATAGTTCCAGCCCCCAGAAAGAGTTCCTTCATGGTTCCACCTTGAGGGCACCATTTGCACCCCTCTCGCACCCATGAACCTCATCAGAGCAAAACTTACCCAACTGAAGCAGTCGTACCTTATTTGTCTCATATCCAAAGGGTTTGGAGGCCAGTTCCTCACATTTTCAAAGGTGACCCCTTGCTCCACACGTCAGGTGGTTAAATTCTAACCTCTGAATAGGTAGGTATTACACACAGGAAGGTATTTCACTTTACACAATCAATACTGAAAGTTTATACAGCTCAGATACGTACTGATACAAACATTTGGCTCTCCCTCACTGGCTCCACCTAGAGTTGAGCCACGAGACAGGTCTAAGAATATTTGGATGTGGTCATTAAGCCCCCCTTTACTACTCTCTGATCCTTTGGGCTTCAAATTCTGTTCCCCTAAATCATCATGAGCAGCTGATGGAAAATTTAAGGAATGGAGAAAACAGATTGGAAGACTTGTGCACAAAACTGATCCAATTTAAAAGTCCAGTTGGAGATATGGATGCCATCCAGTGGGTCTAAATGAAACTCCAGTGTGCTGGACGTGTCTTGATAAAGATGGTATTTTAGAACATGTGCTCTGGAGCTCCAGAGTTCAGAAGTTTAAGTCATGGATACGTGCCAACATAGAAAAAAAATACTGTCCAGGATACCCCCTTCACTCTCAGTCAGGAGTATGTCCTGAAATGGGGGCATTCAGTTTTACAGTCTTACTACAGATGTCTCCACCTCAGAAAATAGGAGTGTTGATTTTAGTTCTTCAGAATCAATCCTATAAAAGTTGTATCCTCCAAAACAAAGAAACATTTCTTAAGTAACTGACCTTGTTCTGTGAAGTCGAAACAAAACTCAACAGATTTCCCCGTGAGAAAAATGACTTCCTCTTTCTGAAAACTGACACATGTTCCTAGTGATTCCTGGTTTTGCTATGAATTAGACCGCTTTTAGTCATCAGATGGTGAAATACCCGACAGCATCAGCTTGTAGTGACCTCTGACTGCACTCACCCCATCCTGCCAGAGACAGCTTGACCAGGTAGTGCCTGTAGTAGGCATTGAACACCTTAATCAGCAGCAGATACAGGTGAAGAGCCTCAATGGCCATCCAGGTGAAACAGCAGAGCAGAGAGTAATGCATGAGTGCAGCCACAAACACGCACACCCAGTCCTGTTCCACTGTGGCTGCCCACTCCGTCAGCAGGAAGGTGGTGTTGAGCAGGAATAAAGCTCCGCTCAGAGAGACGTGGATGAAGATGGTGTTATCTGTTCTTTGGTTTCTGGAACAAACATATTTAGCATAAGAACTTTTTCATCTGAGTAGTCAACATTATCTATCCCAATCTGGACAGATTTTCTGCATTACCCCACTTTAAAGGGACAGTCCAGTGTTTTTGAAGGGTTGCCGTATGAGGTATTTGTCAATAGTAAGTATATGAGTCACAAATGCTAACCTAAGATTAACTACGACTATGATTAAGTGCTAGTGACAAAGCTGTCTCAAAAGCTATAACCAGTGAAACACTGGACCTCTCTGCCATTTAGAGCATGAAGATTCATGAGAGAATAGCTAACTGACTGGCTGCCATTGACATCTATAGACTTCAATTCGATTACAAGTGGAGGAAGTGGTGTCTGGCGAAGCTTGTCTATCAATATCAGGATTGTAATCTACTGCAGATGGCAGTGGTGCTCTATTTGGATGAGAGATCAGTCCAGATACGAAATGAGGATACAAGATGAAAGAGACATGGTGAGACATTTCAAGTTGGAAAAGTTCAAGCAGCTCACGCTTGAACAGAGTATGTGTCGTGGTAGTTTGGAGGAAGATACTAACGCAATCGTGAGGAAAAGATGATGGAGATCATGGAGAGGCTCAAAAGAAAGAGCTTCAGTGATAAGAACTATCTAAAAAAGTGTGTTTTCCCCATTTTTTGTTAAAAAAAATAGTCTGAAAATGGCTAGGAATAATGTTATACTCCAAGAATTTAAATGAGTACTTAAAAAAAAAACAAACTTTATCTTTCACAAACAATTCAGGTTTCAGATCATTTTAACATCCTGAAATCCTGAAACAAGACAGTTTATAGACCTATCAGGTTAATGCGGCTTATATTCAAGTCAAAAAAAGACAATTTTACTAAAAATGATACTTAAATGCTTAGATTAGATTTCAGTTTTTGCAGTGTCTGACGACACTTCTCTGAAAAAAAGTGTACTTTTGGGACTCTTACCCACGAAAAGTGTAAATGACGAGGGACAAAGCAGTGAAGAAGGCAGACAGGCCACAGCCAATGTAACTGATGTATGACAGTATTTCCCAGTGGAGCTGTGAAATATTTTCTCTTATCTGCAGGTAAGAAGGACAGGTTAATAGTGTTCAAAAAAAGTTAAATGCCACATTGCTTTTGCTGTGATATTTTGAGATGTCAGATGTAATCTATCAAAGCAAAAGAAATTTAAAATTTGGTGTTATATTCAGGCCTGGATGTCATTGACATCCACTGAGAGATGGCCACTTTATTTTTTGTATTTCTGGTTGTTTTGAAGCCATAAACTCTCCCTTAATTCAGGGTTATTTATTTCTCATAATATTTTGTAAACGAAACAATGTATTTGGTTGGTTTCCACTCTCAGGCCCAAAATGGGTTTTGTCTTTGTTTAAATGAAAACACTTATTTCATTTCAACAAATAATAAAAAAGGTTTATCAAGCTTTAGCTCATGAAGTGTTTGTGAACTTTAAATTAAATGAAAAACTGTCAAACCCAAACGCTGAATGTAAAAGGTAACATATTAAAAAAATATTCACTTTAATATGATTGGAGAAGGTTTAAATTGAAAAATGAGATATTCATCAAGTGTTTGGTACACATATAAAGTAGGATGGTGTTTCTATCTGGGTCAGTTCTTTCAATTAGTTTATTTGATTTGGGAAAATAAAGTTAAGTTTATTTATGATATGTTAAGGTTTGTTAACAAAGGGAATCATAAGTGTAAGAAATAATTCTCAGTAGGATTTTTGCTAAACATTTTAACATATCTTCACACATTTTAACTTGATATAGGCGAATTGTTGGACACCTGTTTAAAAGTCATTTTCTCCTGAAGTCAATGGTCTCTGTGACACTGCGCACCGGGCAGTTAAATATTACCTTATCATTTTTATACCTGGGATCAAATGTGATTATTTGTGCGTTTCTATCAGCACAGAAAAAAAAAAAAGTGATGAAATATAAAATTGAACAGTAGCTTTTTCATATCATCTCTATTGAATGAGTTAACCTGGCTTCATCAGTGACATGTAAGTCAAAGAAGTGTCTCCTTACCAACAATACAGCAAACGGCGTTGTATGGTTACAGTGGCAAACAATGCTGTTTCCACTGGAGTCATTGTACGTTTTACAGCCATCACTTTTCCAGAGTGAATCTGGAAACATAAACATTCAAACTGTGAGCTTAATAAGAGATTTATGGTACTTCTGATGTCTCTATGTGGAATGAAGACATTACAGGAACTTAATTTCACATTTGGTCCAGTAACCTTTTACTAAGCTACTTTAATACATTCAATTCTTAACTTGCTGTGGTGTAAAAATAGGCAAAATAAGGGGTCAAAGCATCAATGGGAAAGCTAAACTCTTCTTGTCTTCTGTTTCTTATTAGTGTCACAGAAATGACCCTGAGTGACACATGCTAAAATCAAAATCAGTCCAAAAATGGACCATCACACATGCTATGTTGTATTTAAAGTTATTCTGCTGATTTGCTTAACTTGCTGGAAAAACAGTTTGAAACATCCAGAATTTATTTATTTAGTTCACAAGTGTCAAACATATGTACGGTCTTTCCAGTCTTTTCAGTAATAAGAGCAACATTCAGCACTGTTTTCATGCGCATGAGCGTAAATAGCTGATCAACACCTACCATTTTCATTGTAAAAGCAACACATTAACCTTGTGTCGTTCTGTGAAAATACAAACAGAGAAAAAAAAAAAAAACATTAAACAAATTCAACAAGGCTACAGTCTGCAGTGTTGGAACAAGTAGCCAGTGTGTGGAGACGTGCGATTCCACAACTGTCCACTTGAGGCTGACTCTAAGCTACAAAATAATGCCCCTCTTCTGGTTCATTAGGTGAGTTTTGATGCAACCCTCAAAGTGTACAATCTCCAGATTTATTGAAACAAACACCACTTTTCTCCCACCAGGCTTGTGGAGGCTTGTAGTAGTTGTAGAGTGATGGGAAAAGTTAAATCCCTGACCTCTGCCCTTACTCTTTCAAAAAGCCTCCTGATGGTCTCTGGCTGAACCATAGAGTAACTTACCCGAGCTTTGTGAAAGTCTAGCGTGATTACCTGCTCCACAACTACTCTGACAGCTGCTCTTTTCTTTTCTTGCTCACTGCTGCTGTCTTGTCCTGGTCTAGAATCTGACTCAGTTCCCAAGGATCAACCCCTGGCGACCTCTAGTGACTGTGTTGCTGTCACTGACTCAGACTTCTTTGTGGAGGCATTCTAGTTAACATGTTTTGAGCGTTCAGTGAGAGATGTGCTGCGTCTAACCCTAACCCTGACCCCAGGGGTTTCTGATAAAACCTGCAATGTTTCAGAATCTGCCCCAGATTCTTAAATCTCCTGATGCCTGATGGGTCTGGTATCAGTGTCATTGGCCTTTGGTACATTTCAGGGGTCCTTAGCAACATTATAGACTTTGAGTCTGAGTCTTTTTAGAAATAAATTTTGGGCTAATTCTCTGGTCCGGGTTCACTTTAGTAGGGAAGGACTTTGAGGATCTGAAAAGTGCACAAGCACTTTAAGCTGTTTCAGGAAGTGTGTTGCATTAGTTTGATGTTTCAACTTTGGTTTAATACTCTCATGCAGGAAGCAGAAAATGTTTTGTCTTTTCTTTTTTCAAGCTAAAATAATGACTCATAATTATTGCACTTGCATGGTTTGCAGTATATAATAACAGACAGTTGTTCATTAAATAAAGAAATGAATAATCTGCAGAGTTAAAAACCAGGGAGGGCCATTACTGAGTACAAAAGGCTTTAGCACATAACATGCCCTGGTTCACAGAAACTTGAACACTAGATCTCTGAGAGAAGTCATGGCTCATTAGATATTCACTTTAAAGCAAACAGGGAAGAAATCTGTGATGAATCAAAACAGATTCAGGAAAATATTTTGTGTCTGTGTTAATTAATATGATTAATATTCAGCCTTAATTAGCACAAGGCTGTAAGGGTGATACATTTGGGGGGGGTTATGAGCTCTTTTTTTGTAGTTCAGGCCAACTTTAACAATCAAACAAACTGATACCATTAAAGATTATTTGCTCAAACATACTTACACTCATGTTTTCAGTATCCAAATCTCTGAAAATCATCTTGATCGAAGTTGCTAGCTTCTGAAGTTTATGATCCCCGAGCAGCTCTATCCGGATAACCATGGATACGATTTGCTGTTCCTTTATTAACTGATAAGGAGAACCATTAAGAGAGGGCATGAAACAAAACGTGGATCACTACAAACTAAACTTTACTGATTGAAACATGACATAATTGTGGCTTGGAGGATAATGATGTACTTTAAATTGGCTGTGATCCTTGTAGCTGACCAAAGTGACAAGTCTTTTGTCCTGTGGGATGTCTCGCAGTGCGTTCACAGGCAGCCAAACACTGGGCATCGAAGACACACTTTGAAGTTTGAGCTGACAGGACACACATAAAAATAGGAGCTTAAACTTGGCCAGCAAATTATATGCACACAAAATAAATGTGTTTTGTTAAAGATAATTTGCAAATTATTCTATTCCGTTTTTAAACAGCTTCCCAACTTCATTGAAACTCGGGTTGTAAATTAGAAACGTGCAGTCAACTTGGGATCATACACTGTGTGCACTGGTCTAGAGCAGAGCTCTATCTTGGTAACTGAGCATCATCTCTGTTGGAGTTTATGATCTCAGTTTGATCACCTGTGGAACTTTGAACTCAGTCCTGGCGTCTGTTCCTGTGAGGTTGAGCTCTGACTCACTGACGTTGATCACATTCAGGGCTATAGCGTACAAGTCGAATGTTTTGGATTTTCCTGCCTGGAGCTCGGCATCCACCATGATGTTATGGATTATGTTTTTCTCTGTTCTGTGGAGAGAGAGTTGGCTTGATTAAAGAACATGTCATGCTCACTGTCTTATTATTATTATTATTATTATTATTATTATTATTATTATTATTATTATTATTAATAATAATAATAATAATAATAATAATTTATTGAGTGCTTTTCAAAAACTCAAAGATGCTTTACATTAATAATAATATTTATTATTATTATTATTATTATTATTATTATTATTATTATTATTATTAATAATAATAATAATAATAATAATAATAATAATAATAATAATAATAATAATAATAATAATAATAATAATTTATTGAGTGCTTTTCAAAAACTCAAAGATGCTTTACATGGTAAAGGATAAAGTGCAGGTTAAAATTCAATACAAATATGCAAGAAAATGAAATAAGTACAATCCAACAAGCACAGAAAACACAACAAAAACAGTTAAAACATGCACACAGAAATTATGATTAAAAATGGTGAAACTATATAAATTTAGAGGAGAGATTATTAGTTGAAAGTAGAGCGAAGGTGGTGAGGTCAGCGGTGTCAAAGATTTGTTGTGAGAGTGAGTTCCAAAGGGAGGGACCAGCAACAGATAAGACTCCCCCCCAGCTTTGGTGCTTGGTCCTGGGGATGGTCAGGAGGTTTGCGTCTGAGGAGCAGAGGGTACAGGAAGGGGTGTAGGGGTGGAGCACAAGTTCAAGGTAAGGGGAGGGCCTGGTTATGGAGTGCTTTATGGTTGAGTAGGAGGATTTGGAATTTAATGCGGTATGACATAGGGAGCCAGTGAAGGTTTTGAAGGACAGGGGGGATAAATGGGTTTAGGTGAGGAGGGAGGTGGCAGAGTTTTGAATTTATTGAAGTTTATTGGTAGTTGTGCCATAAAAGATGCTGTGACAGTAGTCAGTGCGTTATGTGATGATGTCATGTCAGGGGGTTTCAGCTGCAGGGAAAGACAGAGAAGGACAAAAGCGGGTTCTTGAGATGGTAGAAAGCTGTTTTTGTAAATGTTTTAATGTGAATGGAGAAGGTGAGTTTGGTCCAGCAAGTGGGATGAGGGTGAAAGTGTGGATGGAGTTGTCAAAGAAGAGGCAGAAGTCTTTAACTGTTGAGATGAGGGAATTGGGGCCTATTATGAGAATGACCGAGCAGTTGAAAAAAGTGTGTTTGCAACCAGAAGCTGATATCAGAAAGATAGTTTGAGAGGGTGGAATGGAATCTGAAGGGTGATGGATGCTAAATAAATAAATAAATGAAGTTTATCAGTTTGAAAAATAACTGTCTTGTCTTTGTAGTGTATTCAATTGAATATACATTAAAAAGATTCGCAAATCATTCTATTCTTTTTTTTGACTTTCTGTTTATTTTTTAACTGAGCTGTCTTTTTTTCCAATGCTTGTTTAAAAAAATTCTATAAAATAATGTAAAATAAATAATAAAAAAATATAAAGTGAAGCTTTGCTCTCTACATGACACAGTTCATAAAACAGTCATTCTGACACTTACTCTGTGTAGTATTTCTTAATGACATTGTCATGATGAAAAAGCTCTGAGCAAAAATCTCTTATGTGGTAGAGTTTCGTTATTTCTTTCTCCAGGGATGTGCCTTTGTTCAGCATTTCCATCAGCTTCAGGATAGGGGTTTGTTTACATATGTGAAGGCTACATGTTATATCTGAGGAGAGAGAGTGGAGACATATTTAACTTGCAGACACATAAGGAGGTGTGAATTGATATACATGAGCCAGGTCACGGTGTTGCAAAATATTCTTATTTGTTTTAAGAATAAAATCATAGTTGAATAAAGATGCAAACAAACAAATAGAGCTACAGTCTGTTTTTGAGACTGCATTTACCCTGTAAGCTGTACTCCTCCGTGTCATTTTTACTCGTGGTGTTAGCCTCAAAGCAGCCGTAGGATCGAACTAAACTGGAAAACCTTGTTTTGTTTCCATGAATGCACTGGTTTATGCAGAAGTACTCCCTCAGATGACAGTCCATTTTAGTGTTTATTTTATCAGAGATGAAGGCGCTTGTCGAAGTCATAGAAAAATGTCCATCTGATACCTTAAAACAAACTGACACATGAATGAATTAATTAATAAACAAACAAAAATGAAAACAAAATAATTAACAGAGGGCATTTCCTCAGTCACAGTGAGCTTGGAAAAAAAGCATACTGAAAAATGAAATTCTAATTGTCAGTTTTACACAAAAGTGTTTAAGACACACTTTGACGAAGTGAGGCAGAAACTTCAGAAACAAAGTTTAGTAGTGAGAAGAGAGATCTGTTTTTCTCTAATGAAAACAATAGTGATTGTGGACACTGGAGCTGAACTATCAGACAGCAAAAAGACAGAAGAGAAGAAGAAAGACAAACAGGAGAGTGATAGACAACTGGCCAAAGGCACAGGCTAAACTGTTTGTGATAATGTTCATTCCAACCCACATGCAGCAGTTATTCTGCAGTGATTTGATCAAATAAAATGGAGAGCGAGGTAACATTTGCTCTGTTTGATAGATGAGCAGGACATAAAGGTTCGCTAACGTTACACTACAGATATGTCTCAAACTACCAGGCTGTGAATAGCAGGCTACTAAATTACAGTAAAAAATGACAAAGTTTGTCACATTTCAAACAACAGCGCTGTGTAATTGTTGATAAGTACCTTACCTTTTTGTGTTGTACCCGCTAAAAAGAAAATAAAAATAAAAAATCAGTCAAATTTTTGGTAAAATACAGGCAGCTGTGGTTGCCAGAAAATGTACTGTAAAAAAAGGGTAACCCCCCCCCCCCCCCCCCCGAAAACTGTAAACTTCATTTGAACAGAACTATACAGTGTAGTGTAAGATTGATAGATTGATTTTACAGTATAGCCTTTTTGTGTTACACAGGTTATTGCAATCATTTAAGGTACATGTCCAGATGTTACTGTTTATTTGTTTTTGTTTTTTTATTAACTATGAAGGACATTGACAGTTGATGGCGTGGATTGTAGACAGCCTGTACCACCGACATGACACATCCATGACACACACATACTCTTCAAAAACTGCTCCTCTACATTTTTGTTGTGACGGCATTTGGAACCACGGGTGAGGAGGGAACACTGTAGATATGAGACCCTGTTGTACTTAGGGATGCTGTGCATCTATCATTTATGATTTGGTTTCCCTGAGCTGTCTCCCCAGGAACAAATACCTTCGTCATTGTCGTTGGATGCTGCACAGGGGGGCACATGGCATGGACTACGCACAAACTGTATAAGTAATGGATGTAGCATTCGCAACGTCATGAACAGATTTTTGAGGCGAAACGGCCAGCGCAACCATATTGAAAATGATTGGCCTTGAGACTCCATGGCAACTGCCAAAGGGCTTCTGGCAGTCACATGAGCTGTACCTCTGATTGGACAAACTGGCGATCTTAATATTGTCTAAACTGCCGAGTTACAAAAAAGATCCATCCCATGTACAGTGCGTGCCATTAGCAAAATTAATGATTCAGATGGGGGACATTTTTGTACCAGGTTGTTAACATGTTTATTTCTGCTGTGAAAATGGCATTTTTTTGGCTTGGTGAGTTTGTGACTTCCAGTACTTCCAGAGCCAGCCTCAAGCGGAGACTCAATAAACTGCAGATGTTAACACATCCGCATTGTCTCATATTTTCAGCCTGGAGGTTGCTTCTTGGGATTACTTCACAGAACTGACTGGCTCCTCATGGCAGGGACTGGCTGTCTGTGCCCCACATGCCACAGTCTTGCTGTCTGTGCCCCACATGCCACAGTCTGGCTCTCTAAGCCCCATGTGGCATGGATGAGTTGAATTAAAAAAAAACTGTCCCAGTAGTGGTAATTTAAAGTGTGTTGAGGTACCAAAAAGAGAAAAAAAAACAACAAACAAACATAAGCTTCATTTCAATGTAACGTAACATTTTTCAACATAAACAACATGAAACACACTATAAAATCATAATGTAGACTGTCCATACCATTCATTTTTTAATGTGTTCAGAAGTGACCAAAAATTGGTCCTTGCCCAGTAGAGGTTTAATGTTTAAAGGTGGTATGTATATGCACATCATCACATAATTTAACAAAGAGCTGAAGCAATGGCAGAAAACAACACAAAGAGCATAATTTACTGTAAACTCTAAAAAGGATTGTCTCTGTGTTTTTTTTTTTTTTTTTTGACACTTTTGTTCTGTTTGGACCTAAACGCTCCATTTTGCACATTTAACATTTTTACACTATATACCTCTCTGGGGTTTCTGTTCATGGTGTGTTTTATTATCCTCTTGAGTTACTGGCCCCTTTGTCTGACATAGCATGTATGAATTTATTTTTAAAGGTGCTACAGAAATAAAGTTATTACTTTCATAACCTTAGAAAAAAGAAAAACGTGTACCTTCGTCAGCCATCAGTCCAGGCACCAGCATGAACAGCAGTAAAGGAACCAGCATAATTCCTCTGGAGATGTCACTGATAGATTACATGGAAGAAGCAGATTAAACAACACATTTCTCAGCTCTAAATATGAAATCACAGCTTAAAAAGAGGCTTTTGTGAAAAGCAAAGCAAGGAGAGACTCTTAACGTAAATGGGCATTTTTTTTTTTTTTTTTTTTTTTCAAAATTGCTTTTCATTTTTCATAATCTCCTTGCTGTTTTGTGCCTATTTAACTCTCTTCCAGAAGATACAGATTTTCAAGAGAAGAGCAAGAAATCATCCAGATAATTAAACCCAAGAAACAGATCTGTTTCAGGTTAAATTATCCAACGATGACAATAAAAGTTATAACTTCTTACATGGATCAAAAGTTTTGAAAGGATGTCTACAACCCCCTCTTTTAATTAAAAAAACAAAACAAAACAAAAAACAAAACAAAACAAAAAAACAAACAGTGTAACCCTTAGTGAAGCAAACCCATTACAATTAACTTGTATGTTAACACTTTGCATTATAGAATAAGTCTTATCTTACCTGCGAGGCTGACAGCAGACCGACAGACTTCAGTAAGTTATGGGATGCAGGATGAGCTATGACATGACAGGAGGCTTGAAAACAACACAGCTTATGTTGGAGCTTTGGGGAATATTTGTTTTATGCAAAAACTTTTTAGATTATTCCAACCAAACCAGGTCTGTCAACAGGAACATGATGTCAGGTACAGTAACCTCACTGTCGCTGGAAAAACAACTGATGACTGTAAATGTTCGAGGTGTGCTTGATGTCTTCATAATGAATCAACTGATGTCTCACTTTAAGAGAGCAAGGGTCTCAAAATGGCCCTACATAAAAAGAGATCAACACGTTTAGAGGCTTTTTCGTTCTCCTTTTGCTCTTTCAGAGCACAAGATGACACATGAGAGTGGCACATGGTTTATGTCTAATATCCTGTCTAATATATGTTTGTTGGTTGGTTACAGGCAGAAAAAAATAAAGGCATGACCAATGTTATTACCAACCTCTTGAAGTAGAGCAACAACACAACATTGACTTCAGGTTGGAGAAATCGTGAAATCCAGCAGTAGAAATAACTAATTACTTTTACTTCAGTTACTCTCACTGAGTAGCTTTTATTAGTAGCTTTTAAAACAGGAACTTTTACTTATACAAATGTCTTTTTTTTTGGTCAAAGTTCAATACTTAACTGCATTTTTCATTTCATCAGTTACTGAGTTAAAACTATAGACTGTTATATGGTTGTTATATGTTATATGATATATGGACGTAGTCTCCACAATGTCACCTGTCTGTTCCTGATGCAGAGGAATGAAGCCACTCGTCAGCAGGGGACATATTGAAATAGGGTGGGCTTTGAGCCTCTTCACTAACAGCAAGAGGGAATGGGCAAAACCATGATCCTAATATCTCTTAAGCTCAGTTAGAAAATAATTAAGCCCCCTTACAGTGTGTATTGATAGTGAAATTAGCAGTTAAGCCCAAAGACGTTTTCTGAACCAGGCTGTAAATATGTTTTTTAATGCTGTAAAATGCTTGGGCGGGGGTTTTGTTTGTATTTTAGTGGGGTTTGGTGTGTATGTGGTTTCCAGTCTTTCTGCTGCCAGCCTCAAAGGGAATCTTGAAGAACTGCAACTTTAGCACTTCCATAAAGGCTTTATTGTTTTAAACTGGATGTTGCCCCTTGGTAAAAACGAGCAGAAAGGATGTGTGCCTGCAGCTGATTGGCTGACTCTGGTCCAGTGATCAGGTGAACTAACATAGAGGAGGAAAAGAGCATACTGATGCTGCTAAAATCACAACAAATCCTTCCACAGGTTGGTCCTTCAGGTCAATAACTGCTCAGAGAAACAGAGATCTAAGCAGAACAAGCCGTCCTGCAATCCGGACACTTCATAGTGAACTCTGTGAATTCACAACAGGCTGTGACTTGATGTAGGGAGCGTCTACAAAGGTCAAAATAAAAACAAAGAGGAAACTCAAATGTTCAGGAACTTCAACCTAAATCTGTGTTGTTGTCATATTAATGGACTCCAACTATCAGCGCAGGAAGAGACTGCATTTAGAGCTCAGATCTAATGATATCTTTTAAACCCACACACACACACACACACACACACACACACACACACACACACACACACACACACACACACACACACACACACACACACAGTTTTGAAGCCTGTTATCGATGGTTGCCATATTGGTTGCTTTGATTGAGTTCGGATGAGGCCAAGAGGCGGGTCTTCAGTCTGCAGAGCTGTTACCCATCATTTAATACACAGCCTTCAATGTAACAAATAGGCTTCTTTGAACAGAAGAAACAAAATAATTGTCAAATCAATAAATCTCTTCTTGAATAGGGTCACCGTATCTTTATTTGTGATGATTTTTTTCCTGTTAACATTTCGTATCATGAGGTTGTTAAACAGACAGAATAAGTTTAAAACCTGCAACAAGCACTGATCCCCCCAAATCTCTTGAAATCTTTGAAAGGATCTTTGAGCTCTCCTCATGTTAAAATTGGATGGATTGGAGGAGAAGAAGATAAACAATAAACCACAAAGTCTTATGAGCACAGTCTGGTACAAAAGCAACCAAAGACTTTTAGAAAAAAAACAACATAGTGTTAATATCAGTGAGCCACCACATAATTTGGAGCTAGTGAGCAATGTCTGTTTTATTTGTGCTGGTTGCAAAAGAAAAAAAACAAAACATAATGTCAAGTAAATAACAACAATATTACAGATATTATAACAGTAAAAGTAGTAAACAGAAAACTTCACTGTATTGGTGTTTGTTTTCCTTTGTTCTTTTGTGTGTGTGTGTGTGTGTGTGTGTGCATGGGGGGGGGGGGGTGATAATCCTCCCCCCTCATGCACACACACACACACACACACTCTATTTCTAGTATAGTGTTTGGAGTTTAGCCATTGGTACTTTGTGTTTTACTGCTCATTTTAGCAGCAGGGTTTCCAAACTTTCTCAGTGACATCAGGAACCATAGGAAGATGAAGAACCCTAAGTGAACGGAGAAAAAAGCAGAAAATAAAAGTGTTAGAGAGACACAGATGGGGAAGGTCACACCAGTCATGCAAATATGACTGTATTATACAGGATGTAATTGTGCTTGGTCACTGTTATCAGAACTTATTTTGATATAACTTATTTCCTCGTAGTTTGCCTTTTAGATTATTCTGAACCTGACATAGCCATTGATTCAGTTTGCAATCTGGATGAAAATCCCTAGACTGAAAGAGTCTGAGCTTTTATTCTGACATGCAAAAGCTCCTGTCACACATCCTTTACTCTAAGTACGAGCTCCAGACTTCATGCAGGGAGTAAAGAGTCCCCAAATGTAAATTGAACTGTTTCAAAAACTCTTTTTTACCCACTCCCCAGTGCTAATGGAGGACAACACCATTGGGGCTAAAGAGTGTACAATAGTATCCTGGTGTTTTTATGTTTATTTTTTCCGTTGTTGTATGCCAGTGGGTTTGTGCAATGTGCTCTATATTCATTTATCTATGAAGGCAATACTGTCAACACTAAGTCCACAATAAAGTTCACCAGGATTTTCAAAAAAATTTCCTTGAAGGCTACAGGTACACACCTACGTACCTGTATGAAAAATTCACATAAACTCTCAGAAAGAGACTCTTATTGTTAGGCTACAGCTGGGATAAAAAAACACAGGAACATAGCTGGTACCCAACACCAACTTTGTTCAGCACACAATGTTCACCTTATCAAAACAAAACAAAATATGAAGTTTCCAATTAATTCATGCGTATGCTCTTCTACTCAACACAACTCACAGCTCTGATGTGAATAAGTCATAAAACTATCACTTTGAGATGTCAAAGAGAGCTAACTTTGCATTTACAGGAGTAACAGCCATCATGCAAAACATGCAAACAATGCCCCACACTTGTGTTCTTCCTCTGTAGCATATCCCCCCAGAACATTAAAGAAAAAAAGACATCAACATGAGGAGGCAGAAAGTGAGCAAACCTTGCAGTGAGTTCAGTATGCAGAAAGCGTAGAGTCCAGGAACCTCCAGGTACCCAAAGGAGAAGAAGACCAGACCCCAGGGGATGCTGAGCAGAAGGGTGACTCCCAGCAGGGTACAGATGTCCTGTTTCAGTCTGTAATGATCAATCTGGCTGGACTGTCCAGACACATGCTGTAAAATTAGATGCTAAATTAAAGTTTGTGCCTCTGAAATACAATTAGAGTAATATTAAAAATGTCCTCAGTGCTACTGAGAACAAACATTTTCAACAGGAAGTGGTAAAAAAAAATTAAAAACTTTATAAATATCCTGAACTCCTACCTGCTAACTGTTTGCCTGGTTGGTGGTGGCATAGTTTGTACTATTTTTAATTAACTTAGCTGGGGGATTGGTTAAAAACTGGGTAATAGTCAGGTCAATAAATCATAACATTGTGGATAAGATAATTTATTCCAATAGCTCAATTCAGTGCGTATATTAAATAGATTTAATACACATAGAGTGACGTATCTCAGCATTTATTTCTTTGGGTTAAATACACGGTAAGTTGGTAAAACTGAAAACTGTCAATTTGTGTAGCTAATGTTTCCCATAAAAAGTCTGATACTAAGCAAAAGTATCAGATATATCAATGTCTCAGCTTACTACACTGTAAAAAATAGTTTTAGAATTATTTTGAAACAGCTGACTCAAAAATAGAGAGAAATCAATGATGTCCACAGCATACTGACTCGCTCAGTACAAGAAACCCATATTATCAAGTTGTAGTAGAAACAAAATATTTTAAATATACTTTGAGATGATATTTCATAACAAATAACTTATTTCATCAGTACACTTGCATAACTTCTAATAAGGTGAATTACTTAATACTTTTCATGCTTTTGTGGTTACACCATTTGACGTTTTAATGGGACTAATTCTTTAACTGGTTAAAAATGGCAAAAATGTCATATAAAATACTATGACACGAACAGAATGCAAACTATACATTAAAACAAACATCTAACACTTGTTGTTTCAATGGGTTTAAAGCACATTTTTTGAGACCAACCCTGTTAGTCTGAAAAAATAAGTGTTGAGGGGTCAACACTATGATATACATTTTTCTACCCGACTCTAATTCACCGAAATGTATGTTATTAATCTTTCTTTCTTCTCAATTGTTGCCCAGACTTTGAACAACTATGTTGTGGCACTAAACTGGTGCTGGTGACATAATGTAACACACAAGATGAAAGGTATTAAAGGAGAGCAGACGATTCAGAACCTGTTTCCTTTGGCGCAGACTCACGACTCGTCTGATCGTCACTCCTAACATGGCCAGGTTGAAGCAGAACACCAGGCTGAACACACCCACTGTGGTCACCAGCTTCACTGTGTTATCCACAATGTAGCAGCTACAGAGAGGAAGAGCAGAAAGGGGTTTCATCTCACATCCAACAAAGTCAAATACAGTTTGAGTCTTTAAGATGCATGTTAGGATGGTTTTCTTTCTGTAAAGAGGTGATGCAATGATACACTGCCACCACTAGAGGGCACAACTACTTCTTTATTCCCACTCCTGTTTGAATGTGCTGCAGACTTGCCTATCTACAGAAAGCTCCATTTCAAAGATGATGAATAACCCAAACAAAACTGGAGCCTTAAATAAAATAAAATATGAGAGTGTATACATTTTCTCAAGAGTCTTTTTATGTTATAGTCTTATGATCACACCTGCTGGTTGAATCAGTTCTTTTTATAGTTTTGGAGCATTGATAACTGTCCACATTCTGTACACTGCAAAAAAGGAGAGCCAGAATACGAGACAAAAACACCAAATCTGATGGTGAAATTTCTTAAATTTGGTCAAATTGTCTGTCAGTGCAGTAAGTTATTTTTCCTTTGACAGGAAATCTTGAAATCTTAAACCTTGAAATAAATGGGCTGTGAGAAGCATTCCTAAGTGTTAGAAGAATGAAAAAAAAAAAATTTTTCACATAAAAAAAAACCAACGCTAACTTTCTGAGGCAAGATGATAAGTAAAATATGCTGAATGTAAGAAAAAAGGTCTTATTTTTAATCCTATTGTAATTTTAATTTCTGCAAATGAAAGCCTAGAGATAAGAAAAATACCACTAGTTTAGGTTAAAAAAGACCAAATATTAAAGATGTGTGATTAAGATTTCTTTTTTTTTTCAAAGCAAGTGTGTTTGTGCCAGAAAAATATATAGTTTTTGTAATATTATTGCCCTTAAAGGAGATGTAGTTTCAGTCATATTGTGTCTATTTTACATTGTTTGCAGAAGTCTGAAGTCAGAAGTCAACTTTAAACGTGTTTTCAACAGATGTATTATGTGCTAATCTTAAATCAAGCAACTTTAGGAGGTCACTGAATCTTGGAACAAGTTTTATTTCAATAAGACTTTTGATGAAGGAGCAAATTTTGCATGTTTCACCATTTTTTTTTTTTTAAATGGGATTCAATGACCAACTGAGACAAAAAAGGACATGTTTGCACCCAATGAAAGCTTCTACTGCAAACTCAAAGATGTAAGAAAAGTAAAAAAAAAACCCAACACTTTATTCAAACTCTATTTAGACACATGTTGTGCACATTTCAAATAACATTTATAGCCTATTGTTTACTTAATTCTTACTAATTTTGTCCATAGCAGGAGTTCTATGTGCTCAATGGTTCCCATTTATTATTCTTCTCTAAAAAGACTTAAATATAAGGGTTTATTATTTGCTATTTCTAGTTAAAAAAAAAAAAGTGGGGAAAAAAGGGATTTAGGTTGGTGTTATTAAAACACATTTTGATGTTTAAAATCATGAGTTTTTAACATGGAATAAATGTTTGGGTTGGCGTGTTCTTTAGAGTCTCTTAAATCCTAGATCTTTCCCATCCCCATGACACTCAGTGAGTCTGTAAAGCATTTCTAGAAGCACTCAGCACAAATATATATCATCAAGCCTGAATTTAACTCCCAGTCCTGCCTTACATTTCAGTGCTGTTTGGGTTGGAGGAGTCCAAAGGGAAAACACCGTACGCGTCTCTGTCGATGATGACCACCAAGGACACGATGACCACAGGGACCCCTTAAACACAAGAATCAAACTTTAGCCCAGCAAAACTCAGATCTCACCAAGTGTTTTGGTTTCAATTCAAAATATATGAATATCTCTGCACACCTGACTTAATGTAAGTCAGATTCAACCAACATGCGTCTTTTTTCAAGATTTTACGATCAAGAAATTCAACCTTAATGGCTTTTGATAAGGTAATACAGCTGGCAGCACAACAAGTAAAAATTTCTTCTTTAATTGAAATGATATCTTATATATTTAATGCTGTATCTGGACCTTTCAGGTGATTCATTCCTTTGTCTATGTGACTCCACTCACCCCATCCCACCAGGCTGAGTTTGAGCAAGTATCTCCTGATGTAGATGTTGAAGACTCTGACTAAGAGGAGGTAGAGGTGAAAGCCCTCCAGAGCCATCCAGCTGCATGTAGCTAGCAGGGAGTAGTGAAGAGCAAGGGCAAAATAAAAACAAAGACCAGAGGACGCCAGTGCTGCCACTGCATGGCTGGGAAGGAAGTGCACGTTGAGGAGAATCAGAGAAATGACCAAGTTGATGTGGATCTTCATGGAGATGTCTGCTCTGACTTTTCTGAAGAAAAGGGGGGAATATATCTTGAATTATTACCTGGTAATGAAACGGACTGAAATAAGTGCTGATGCCTCTACGAGACAACAGAAAACCAACCATCATGACAAAACTGATTATTTCTACCAAGCTTGGCACAAAGTTTTAAATTCAGATAATGCTTAACAAATGAGCTGGAACCAGACAGAGAGAAGACAGTGATGAAAATAAATGATAAAGAAAAAGAGAAGCTGAGAGCAGGGTTATCTGAGGTTCAATATAAATACCTCTTTATGATGAAAAGCAGAACTGTGATGACCAGGACGACAAGAGACAGACTGCAGCCAATCAGAGTGATGTAGGAAAGAATCTCCAGGTGCTCGGGCGGGATGTCAGCTGACACCTGAGAGAAGGTACAGTGATGACAGGAACTTAGAGAGTTGATGCTTATTGTTTGCTTTTCATGTACTGGATAGAGGCAGCTGGATACAATTCTCTCTAGGCCAGTCTAGTAGCTGCACTCTTTTACTACGAAGCCACGCTGTTGTAACACGTGCAGAATGTGTCTTGGCATTGTTTTGCTGAAATAAGCAGGGACGTCCCTGAAAAAGACATGGCTTGGATGGCAGCATATGTTGCTCCAAAACCTGTATGTACCTTTCAGCATTGATGGAGCCTTCATAGATGGTCAAGTTAGCCATGCCATGGTCACTAACACACCCCCATACCATCACAGATGCTGGCTACTCAACTTTGACCTGATAACAATCCAGATTGTCCTTTTCCTCTTTGGCGCAGAGACAACACTTCCATGATTTCCAAAAACAATCTGAAATATGGACCCATCAGACCACAGCAGACTTTTCCACTTTGCATAAGTTCATCTCAGATGAGCTCAGGCCCAGAGAAGCCGGCAGGGTTTCTGGGTGTTGTTGATATATGTCTTTGGCTTTGCATGGTAGAGTTTGAACTTGCACTTGTAGATGTAGTGATGAACTGTGTTAACTGACAATGATTTTCTGAAGTGCTCCTGAGCCCACGTGGTATTATCCTTTACACGATGATGCTGGTTTTTAATGCAGTGCTGCCTGAGGGGTCAAAGGTCACGTGCATTCAATGTTGGTTTTCAGCCTTGCTGCTTACATGCAGATATTTCTCCAGATTCTCTGAATCTTTTGATGACATTATGGACTGTAGATGATCAAATCCCTTAAATTCTTTGAAACTGTTCGTTGAGAAACATTTTTCTTAAACTGTTGGACTATTTTCTCACGCAGTTGTTCTCAAAGTGGTGAACCTCGCCCCATCCTTGCTTGTGAACGACTGAGCCTTTTAGGGATACTTCTTTTATACCCAATCATGAAACTCATGTTGCCTAATACAGACTTCTTTATCTTTCAAATAGCGACTAAAAATAAGAAAGAAATATTCACGTTAAAAATAATGACGGACAAAATCACTCCTCATTATAATGTTTTTTGTTTCAATTATTTGACTCTTAATTTAAGTCAGTATTTTCTACAGCGACAGGTCAAACTGCAGAATATCTATTGTATGCTTGTATGTGTATTTTTGTTTTTTTTCCCGCTAACATTTAAAAGCTTCACACACAAATATTTTCAAGATATACTTTTTTAAAATCAAGAAAAGTTCAGTGAAACTGATGTTGTGCTTGTTCAGATGTGACTTATCCACCTACCAGGAGCACACCAAAGTATGTTAAGTGATCACAGGAGCAGATGACTTCACTCTGACCAGACTCCCACAAGGTTTGACAGCCATCCTCACTAAAATCTGGAAACAAACAAACAAACTGATGAGCTACAGAAATGTTTCCTTTACCATAGTACCATTAATTACTTCTACTGTTTCCCACACATGAATGATATCTGAGCAGTGCCCAACAATGCCCTGTTGCTCTTTCTCCTGTCTGATAACCTGTAGTGCCTGATGAAGTGCTCTACACGTGATCACACACACACACATGGAGAGAGAGAGAGAGAGAGAGAGAGAGAGAGAGAGAGAGAGAGAGAGAGAGAGAGAGAGAGAGAGAGTTTGTCCTTTTTCCTAATGGCATGATTGGCCAGTTAAAAAAAAAATAAATAAAAAGAGTTGCAGAGCAGCTCAGTCACTCTGCATGGGCAAACAGAATATGAGGAGTTTTAAAGAGGGGGTATACTGCTTTCCTATATTTTAGATATGATTATAAGGTAATGCAGGATGGCCATGCCGAACATATGCAGATTTTTAAACCTTTACATATTTATGTGTTGGAGAAATCCCTGAGTCTGTCTGTCAACTGATCAAAACACTATGCTCTAAAAATGGCATGAGATCTTCATAAGACTTGCTGAAATGACGGTGCCATCATCTAACTTGTTCATGACATGCTGGAAGTCCAACATCTACCCCCAGTAGGCCTCCAGAGGGCTGGCCAATAAGAGGGAAGGGGGTTTTTGGAGTAGGGAGCTTCAAAGAGACTACAGCTGAAACGAAACGTTTCAGACAGAGGCTAAAATAAAACTTTTCAAAAACACCAGTGTTAAAAAAAAAGAGATTTTGTGAAGCTGTAAATCATTTAAAGCTGCTAAAGGGGTACCAGAGAGACACAATGACATAATAAAGACTTGAGAAACAAACAAACAAACAAAAACCACAACAACCCCTCTTTAAGTACTTAAATGCTTAAGTGTCAGGACCTGGACTTGAGGTGATCAACAACACAACCCAAAACCAGCATGCATTTGTAAAAGGCGAAAAAATGCATTTTGATATCAGCTGTCATGTTTGATCTGTTGTGATGGTGTTACTCACTGTGAGTTGAAAAATCTAAGAATCTGCAGCTGGGTATTTGGGTCGCCTGTGAAACAACAGCAAACGCTGTTACACTGTGCCTACACTCAGTAATGAGGTTGCAGAGTAGTGAAAGTGGATCTTTGAGATGAAGTTGTAGTTACATTTATTCCCATGGTGAGAGTTATCGTGATATTGACTCGCTCCTGCAGTCCAGAAATATTCTTTCCCCGCACGCTTATGGAAACCAATCTGTCCTCATATAAGACATCAGAGGTCTGCAGGACAACACACAGACAGACAGTCAGTCAGTTTGACACTTCATTCAATTCAGCCAGGAGAAATACTCTGCAATGTGTTTTCAGACCTTAAAACTCTAAGCTAATTGTAGAAAAACTGACACACCAAGAAACGGGAACCCATGTGAGAGTGTTTCTCTAAATGTTTTCATTTTAGTGAAGAGAACAATTGTGCAGAGAAAAAAAGCAACTACCTCTTATTCTGAAAACAAGTACAGTTATTTCTAAAAACAGTACGCCACAACGTTGCATTTGAGGATATGATGTAGAGACGTCTGTTCCTCTTTTGTGAAAGATTTGGGTCAGTGTAGAGTTAAGGTAGTGTTGTTTTCAAAGAGGGGTGGAAATATTTATTAACCGTGAAAGTAACATGCTCTATGTGTTACTATTATGTTTTACTTTTTACATTTTTTTTTATTCCATTGCCACTATTTTGAGTTTGTAAGGAGCTGTTCTGTAAAAAATGGTATATGAAAACTGAAAAAAACAAACAATAAAAACAAGTATGTACTCCAAAACCACTTTCAAGTTTCAAAAGAAACTTTCAAAGATTTACTCATCATACAGATTTACACATCATAACACAAGAGGAGAAATCATATTCATTTTCTTCTTTGAATAAGCACTGGGTATAATAATCAATATAGTATGACCTCCATTGTATATTCTTTTTTTATTGCATTCATTCACTTCAGGTTAAGGTTGTCATTTGTCTCTTTCAGACTTTTGTACCACAGGTTGCATTGGTTGTGAAAAAGCCGTTTGCAGTTCTTCCCTTGTCCAGTAATGTACAACATCACAAACCCATTCACCTGCTGGTATGATGACTATCAAGAAACTTAAACTTAAAATCAAAAACTAGAGAAGGGTTTCCCTGACCAACCATTTTCTAAATGATGGGGCTGAACATTGGACCAAAGTTCATGAACTTTTTCCAAAGAAACTCTGAGTGTGATATCTGACCTCATTGGTTTCAGACCATGTAAGCATGAAGAACACCACCGTGTTGTTTGATCCTGCATCTATCTCCCTCGGCAGGCGGACAATCACTTTACTGTTGGCAACACTCGCTTCTGCTGTTGCCTAAAGGCACAGAGCAGAAACAGGAAGTGAATAATTAAAGCACCCAGTAATCATCAAAAGTACAGCCCATGTATGTCAAACACTTGTGATTGGGTTATTTCTGAAAAACTAGAATAGCTTCAGGTAATTATTAGTATTTGTTAATGATAGAAGTATATTTTAAAAGGATCAAGATACCTTTACTTCTGTTTTGACCCTTTGGGTTATTAAGACATTCAGGAGTGTTGTGGACGATGTCAACGTTTAATCGAATTGTAGAATGGTTTTGACTCAGCCTGGAGAATGGAAAGCCTTACCTTGTTTTCGCTCACATAAATGTTGAGGCCTTCAAATGGGCCTTTAGGTTTGTACAGCAAGGCCACCAGATTGTCTTCAGACATGGATGTCGTCTCATTCACCTCCATTTCCTCCAGAAACCGCTCAAAGCTCTTCATGGCTCTTTACGAAAAGGATGAACAGCTTTATAATCCAGTAGTTATTGCATCTCTATTCAACTTAATTTCTTTGTAAATCATGGAAATTCTCTTGGTTATAAAGATAATATTTAATGACTTACTCCTAACACAATAACACATAAAACATCAGCTGTATAAAATAGATTACTTGATAGAATCTTGGCGACTTGTCTTGGGATTTCTCAAAATGTTGTTCATGCCCTTCATACAAAATCTTGCGCCTGAAACACCTGTGTAGTATAAGAGTTATTCACAGTGTGAATGATTTATAGGATTTCTAGAACTAATATCAAAACATGAACCATCTTACCTCCATTTTTCTGCTCTTTACAGTGTTTAAGAAACTGGCCTGCATCTTTATCATCCTGACATTGGTCTGTGTCGGTATCTTGATTTTGTTCCTCATCTGTATCTTGATTTTGATCCACATTGATATCCTGATTTTGTTCCTCATCTGTCTCATCGTTTTGATCATCATCTGTATCTTGATTTGAATTCACATCTGTCTCTTCATTTTGGACTTCATCTGTTTCTTGATATTGATCCACATCTGTCTCTTTATTTTGAGCTTCTTCTATATTTTGATTTTGATGTACATCTGTCTCTTTATTTTGATCTACATCTGTTTCTTGACTTTGTTCCTCATCTGCAGCTTGATTTTGATCCACATCTGTCTCTTCATTTTTGTCTTCATCCAAACCTTGATTTTGATCCACATCTTTGTCTTCATTTTGGTTTTCATTTTGGTCCTCATCTTTATTTTGATTCTGATCTACATCTGTCTCTTCATTTTGATCTAAATCTGTTTCTTGACTTTGATCCTCATCTGTATCTTGATTCTGATCCACATGTGTCACTTCATTTTGGTCTTCACCTGTATATTTACTTTGATCCTCATCTGTAGCGTGATTTTGATACACTTCTGTTACTTGATTTTGATCGACATCTGTCTCTTCATGTTGGTCTTCATCGGTAGCTTGATTTTGATCCACATTTGTATCTTGATTTTGATCCTCATCTGTAGCTTGATTTTGATACACTTCTGTTACTTGATTTTGATCCACATCTTTGTCTTCATTTTGGTCTTCATCTATATCTTGATTTTGATCCACATTTGTATCTTGACTTTGATCCTCATCTGTAGCTTGATTTTGATACACTTCTGTTACTTGATTTTGCTCGACATCTGTCTCTTCATGTTGGTCTTCATCGGTAGCTTGATTTTGATCCACATTTGTATCTTGATTTTGATCCTTATCTGTAGCGTGATATTGATACACTTCTGTTACTTGATTTTGATCCTCATCTTTGCCTTCATTTTGGTCTTCATCTATATCTTGATTTTGATCCTCATCCGTAGCTTGATTCTGATCCACATTTATATCTTGATTTTGGTCCTCAGCTTTATTTTGATTTTGATCCTCATTTGTACCTTCATTATGATCCTGATCTGTGTCTGGACCCTGATCCTTAACCATATCTTGGTTTTGATCCACATTTCTATCTTGACTGTGACTTTTTGGACTCAGCGTCTGATTTGGGTATTGTGTATTATCCCAGTCTATTTCCTCTTGTTGATCCTGATGTGAACTTTGATGTCCACCCTGACCCGGATTATGGATTTGATGATTACCTGAGCCTTGCTTTTCATCCTGATCTGTGAGAAAATTTCCATTTTGATCATTATCTGACTCAGGATATTGATCGTGACTTAAAGACTGTTTTTTTCCTAGACCTGAGCCTTTTCTTTGATCTTGACCTGAAGCCTGGCTCTGATCCTGACCCAGACTACAGTTTTTAATCTTGCTTGGAGCTTTTTTGTGATGTTTGTTTTTGCAGATGACGCTAAGAGACACCAAAGACAGGACCAGCCCAAAGAGGAGCCACCTCGCCATCCTGTGAAGTGAATGGGACTAATTTAGAACAAATACGTAAAATTACCTAATTTGGAGACATTTGTCATCTTATGAAAACCAGAAAACCAAGGTTTCTGTTAAAATGAGCTGAGTCATTATTGAAGCTGCTCCACAAAGATATACAATGTACTAATCCCTCAGATCTGACTTGATGTAAGCATCAACATAAACTTTAAATCAGGTGTTTTTTTTTACCTAAAAGGGATCAAAACTGTCTCCTACCTGCTGACGTCTCTGAGTCCTCGCAGAAAGTATTCAGTCTTAGAATAACCCACTGCTGATGTGACAACAGGAAGGCAAAGTGGGGAAGCCAGTTCAAATGAAAGAGAATCACAGGAAGTCATAGAGAACGTATAAAACATGTAAATTAAATTATTTAGGAAAGAGGAAGCTGCTTCAGGTGAATGTAGGTCAGTTTGAAAATGAAGTTCACCCCAGTCTATAAATTATACCAAACAAAACAATGCACTTGCTGATGTACTTCAACACTTTAATCATTCTGATATGAAGCCAGTGACTATAATTCCCAATACAATGCATATCTCTTGGTTTGGTACAGCATATCACTGCTTTCACCAGCAGAGGGTGGTAAAAGATCAGATGAGCTCAAAAACAACTTCAACAAGTTCAACTCACATTCATTTATGATTTTACTTTAACCCTGTTAAACTTCAAACTTATAGACATATATGCAAACATCCTATTCAAACAAGTTTGTACTTCACTGTAGTTCATAAATGATTTCTCAAAAGTCCTCTGAGAAAGTTTTTTTTTTCTTTTTCTGACAAATAATTACCAAATAAAATAAAAAAAGCAGCTTACAATGTGGACTTGACTCTGGAAAAAAACATTCAATGACCACATCTTTCAAAGTTTTACTTTCATCTTCAGATTTAACCACCATCAGTCCTCATGATTTTTTTTTTTTTTCATTCATTCAAATCTATCCACCAGGATTCTCACCTCTTGATTTGCTTATCATGAACCAACTGTACATTTGAGACAAATAAATAATAAATATAGAAACTAAATGAAGATTTCTTTCAAATCCTTGTTTGAGACATAGACTTTCAAATACATGGACATTGTATCTCTGATCTCACCCTTTTGTTCTTGCAGCAGAGTTTTGAAGACCTGCCTGTCAGTTAGGTCAGTTGAGCCTCTGATTGGTCAAAGTTGTCATTTTAATATCTTTCAACTTGTTGAGTTCTAAGGAAATTCACCCCTATATGGTGCCTATCAAGAGAGAAATGAGCCATTCAGACTGAAATCACTTTTTGAAGCAGGCTGTAAATGTGTTTATAATAACTGTAAAACTGGCCTCTTTAAATCGATGTGTTTGTGGTTTCCTGAGACATCTTGAGGCAGGCGCTCGATAAATTGCAGACTTGAACACTTTTACACAAGTTTCATTTCTCTCTGTTTAGCTTCAGGTAAGAAAAGAAGAGGTGTTGTTTCTGATATATATGTATATATATATATATATATATATATATATATATATATATATATATATATATATATATATATATATATATATATATATATATATATATAAATATATTTACAAACACACACACACACACACACACACACACACACTGCTGCATCTGTGTGTGTGTGTGTGTGTGTGTGTGTGTGTGTGTGTGTGTTTTAGTACATCATACTGCCTCTTCTACAGTTTTCATGCCTGTCCTCTCCACATTTTCTTGAAATTCATAACAGCATCAAAAATGCAAAATACATTACCCATAATGCACTTTGTAACCTTTATCTGGTGTTAAATGTTGCTCACTTGTCTTTTTTCAGAGGGAAATTGATTTAAAAAAAAATCATAAACTTTCTTGTGTGTCAATAAAATAGGACAGTGATTGAATAGCAGCATAAAAATGCATTGTTCTTTGTTTCTGAGCCACACTGATTTTTTTTTTAATAAATATGAAAATTAGCTAATAGCTATTAGCTAAAATTAGCTAAAGCATAATTTCCTTACATGAGAATTAGGATGCACACACCAAGAAGTATCTTATTTTTCAAACCCCTGGTGGTAGTGGCACCAGATGATTCTGAGCTGCCAGGAATCTTTGAGAATTTCATTTGTTAAGGAATAAAGATAGTTTCCAAAATACTTAAAGAGGGATGCAAAAGTTTGTTCATTTCATAAACTTCAAATTTCATTTCATACTTTATAAACTGTTGTTAACTATCTATCCAGAGGTTTCAAAACTTTGTCATTAAAGCTCCGGAGGTCTGTAGCTGAACCAGCCTGAATTCTCACTCCCTGTTTGGATCTACAGACTCACAGGTGTTTATGAAGCCACCTGTAGCTGCTGACGCTGTTCACGCATTCCATGCCTGTATACATACACAGTGTGTGTGTGTGTGTGTGTGTGTGTGTGTGTGCGTGTGTGTGTGTGTGTGTGTGTGTGTGTGTGTGTGTGTGTGTGTGTGTGTGTGTGTGTGTGTGTGTGTGTGTGTGTGTGTATAAGTTAGTGTTATGTTTTTTCCATCAGCAGCTTTACTGGACATGTGTGCAGGTGTTTCTTCTTCCAGGTGGTCAGAACAGAAACATCACAGACTGAGGACTGGACCTAATAAGAACAAAAATGAGGAAACAGAATCAGCAGAATAGGAACATCATGATCAGAATAAAGAGAACAGGGTGAAATAGGTGTTATATTTAGAAAACCTAATATATTTTTTTCTTTTATTGGTCATTTAGGTCCCCAACGCTGATGGTGGCCCACAGAGACTGAACACTTGATATGCTGTAGAAAATCAAATTTGTCAAAAGTGAAGAGCCAACTTTTTTCCCTGAGCAGCAATGGAAGAAATGCTCTGATTCTGAACTATTTCTTTGAGTGATATCTGTAAAAATCAGTCACTTAGTGTACTCAATCATTCTTGTTCCATCATCACAGACTGATGAAATCAAAGCTCACCTGTCTGCTCCAATGTTCTCCATTAGGGGGCGATATGGGGAAAATGTGTCAGGATGTTTTTATGACTGGATTTGATCAGGATAGTTTTTCAGAGTCAGACTATTTTGACCTGAAAACATTTTTTTTTTCTCTGCACGGTCCAAATGTAGTTAAATTAGACATTACCTGATGGACTTTGGTTAAGTTTGTGGACGAGACAGAAAATTTATTTTAGAACATGATTCATAATAAAAACATTGTAAGATAATATCTGGAGGCTGTGTTAAAATAGACCTTGCGCTTCAATTACCAGAGACAGTTGTTGGTGTGTAAGCTGTCCAAAGTTTACACAAAGTTTCTTATTGATGAGCTGATTACAGATGTAGATGCTGATGGATCTCTGAGGCCTCTTTGGGGATTTAGCCAAGCTCAGTGGCCTTGGAGGTACTGAGACACTCTGTTATCTGTCTGCCTTTAGCTGAGGAGCTGTTGTGGTTGGTTTTCCTCCCTTCTTTTTAACTGCTTGTCTTATTATTCAAAATGCATGAGTTGGTGATTTACATGTTGACAGTTTTTGATGCTCACGTCAACAGAAATTCCCCAGACTTCCATCAAAACGAAAAGAAAAACAAAACCAGAGCAACATAACAAGAGAATTACAGAGAAGATCACAATGTTCCTTATTACGCAAATAACAAGAGGAAAATGTTTAATGTGTTTTTTGTTGTTGTTGCTGTTTTGAATCAGATGATGTCTTTAATGAGGGGGGTTTCCTGTGAAGTGGCTCTTTTTCTGTTAAAACAGCTGAGATCATGGTGTGGACTGACTGATGTTGGCCTGGAGGTTTGAGCTCACCTGTGACAAACTGCTCACCTGGATCAGAAGGGAAGAAAAGAAGAATGCCTCCCTCCCTGTGTGTGTCTCTCTCTCTCACACACACACACACACACACACACACACACACACACACACACACACACACACACACACACACACACACACACATAGAGCAGGTGTTGTACTCTTCATGACTAACTGGAAAGCCCAGAGTTATAAAACAAACTGCACACGTCAGCAAAGTGATGCTTCCATTACAAACCTACATGTCAAACTCTAGCTCTCATAAGTTCACTGGAGCTCAAATATGAAGCAGAAGAGCTTTGAGCAGCACCCATTGTGTGTGTTCGGTGAAGTATCTCACCTCTTCCCCAGGAATCACCCCAAGGCTACAAAGATCAATGGGCAGCTTCAAATAACTGCCCTACAGTACAAAATAAAGTTAGCACATACAGTAAAGGATACACTTTGAAACTTTATCCTCTGGTCTCCTGTGTTTCATTTTTAAATTTTACACAACACCAACAAACTTGTGATAGGTCAGAACATAGCAAGCACAAGCTAACAAGGGGAGTAAAGCTTCTTTCTGTTTTGTTTTTAAAACTCAGAGGACAAGTTAAGATCATATCAAGTTGCTCCTGGATCAGGAGAAAACCTCTGAATATGACTCATTAACATTAACAGTTGAATGTCTGCTCAGAGCTTCTGTAAGCTACAAATAACAGTTTAGATTCTGATCACTGACTCTCCAGTACTTTAAAATGTGTTTTTCTTTTTGAAACAGTTAACGTAAAGATTGAAGATACAATAAGAAAGAACACCATTAACCCTCAAAGGAAATAAGAGCGCCAGATCACGGCAATAAATGTAGCGCAAAGGAGCTCTTAATGTTAACAAGTGTGCAGGGATTAGTGCAAAATACAACAAAACAAAACAAAAACAACAGAGGTAAAGTATGCATGGGCAGTCTATTTAACAGAAATCTCAAAAACTAGAAATGAAATTTAAATCTGCATGTTGAGGTTTTTCAGCAGTGAAAATTTATTCAAGGCTCTGTGAGGACTTTCTAAGTGACCCTGAAATACTTTCTCAAAAATCCCTTTGATGATATTACGCCTCTTCCACCTCACTTTTGCTGCGTCCTGACGTGACTCTAAATGCTTTAGCTGATTTGTCTAGTAGGTTAAAGTTATCGTTGTCATTGTGAATGTTATGACTGCTATACTTTAGCTGCAATAGTTTACACCATCAGTCTTTTTCACAGTGTCATCATTAAAGATGTTAGTGGCTAAAACACACCTGTTGACTACAGTTGATTATTTATTATTCTCTCAAATTACATTACTATGCAGTTCTTGTGAAGATTTCACTTTTTTGGGCTCTGGAGCCATACAGTTGTTTTGTTTCTATCATTTATTGTCAGCGTTGCTCTGTCTCTTTGTTTCTATCTCCTTCTATTTCTCTTTCCCAGCCCACCTGAGAAAGACAATAGACGTCTGAGTAACACGAGCCTGTTTCTGCTCATGTTTCTGTTTCCTAATTTGAAGTGTTTGGTGCCATTGTTCCCAAACCTGCCAAAGGCTTGTTCACTGATGTTCAGTATCGGTTCATAATACTGCTGAGTATTGTCTTCTGAGAAATGTTTGGTCATGATTTGGCGCTTAAAGAAAAATAACTGATGGATTGAATTCAGTGGTGACTGAAAAATACTCACTGATGTTGAACAATAACGCACAAGCTGTCAGAACTTGTATATTATAAGTTGCTGTCTTCGATCAGATCTGTTGATAGAAACCTAATTATGAAGTCATGTCTCTCCACAGTCTCTGATACACAAAGACAGAGGAAGTGACTGCCTGAGGAGCAAACATCAGTCACAGTGATCCTTATCAGGTATTGGCTATGATGACAGGTGCTTCCTCCTCACCTGAGCCCATGACACCACTGTTTTATTATAATTTAAACAAGGTCATAGCTGCTTCCTGCCTTAATGTTTCAAAAAGATTTTGTAAGGAGAGTGTGCTTACCTTTGAAAAATTTCATTGTGACATGTGTGAATGTGTGTGTGTGTGTGTGTGTGTGTGTGTGTGTGTGTGTGTGTGTGTGTGTGTGTGTGTGTGTGTGTGTGTGTGTGTGTGTGTGTGCAAAAAAGTCAATCACCTTACTTAAAAGGGGGAGGGTAATGTTTTCTGGCGCCGGCCTCCGGCTCTTTCTCTGCTCCCTCCACCTCCATCCGTCCAGCTGATAAAGACCATTGTGGTCAGAACTGTCAAGTCTTAGATGAGACACGACACAGCACCGGAAGTACTGCACTTTCAAAACAAAACTTAAAGGAAAAAAATACAAAACACCGGAGAAAAACTTTTTTTTCCCCTGTTGTGTCCATCATTTACCTTGTACTAAGAAATATTTATTAATTTATCGTTTTATCTATTTATTTCCAGAAGGAACCATTTTAAAGGGTTATGAAATTTAAAGAAGTTCACTCATTCATTTTAATACATCCTGTTTCTGTAATGTGAAGCAATTAAAAGTTGGTTTTATTTCTCTTGAGAGCATACCTTGATATCTGTCTGGTTATCATAAACTGGATTCCCAGTGAAGCAAACACACAGAACAAACAGAAACAGGTTTAACTTTCCTTACAGTGGGGACAATGACAGCAGGGCATGTTGTGGTCTGACCTATCACATTGACTGCTGGACCTACTTTCATAGTTTTTGAATAGATCATATTCTAAGGAAACTGCAGGATAAATCTAGATATTTACTATTGTTTACAGTTTAAAGCTTATGCCGATGGTTTGATAGTTTTACACTAGGTGAAATAGTATGGTATATAAGTATAGGTATATCAAAGGGCAGGTAAGATAGGATGATGTTACTTAATAATTCATTTATTTATTTTACCAGGAGACTTTAGTGCAGTAGCTCCCCAAGTGCGGGCCGAGAAACACTGATAGAGGGTAGGGAAAAGCCTTCAAAAATCGAAAACTATTTCAAGTGAGATATTCCATCCATTATTGTAGAAATATAAACCAAATCATGGGTAAAATTGTATATAAAATCATGCAAACAGGAAATGCTAAATCTCTTTCCCACATTTCTATGTTACCACAAAATTTCTCAGGTGACAAAGTTATTGATGGAGATTAATTCAGGAAACACAGAAATCTGTGCACAGAGCTCTATTGTTTTCTTTTGGATTGGATTCTTTCATTCTCTGTTTTTTTTTTTTTTTTTTTTTTTTTTTTTTGCATTTGCATTTGCATTTGCATTTGCATTTGCCTGTCAGTGTATTCTTATGTCATGGGGTTGCTAGTCCCCAACACTGCTATTTGAGGGTTGCTGACTTGAAGTTTGGGAACTTCTGCCCTAAAGGCCCTCTTTGATTGTTAATTTTTATTTTTTTTTTAACCTGAGAATTTACTTTTTTTTACATCATGCATAAAATTACTCTTCCTGTTGTAATCACAATTTTTTACTTGTTTTCACAAGATAAATAAATTTAAGAGCCCATGCATGTCTTTTTTTTTCTTTATTTGATTTAAAAGTCATCTAATTAGGGTATAGATTAGACATATGGATCTGTAGATTTGATCCTTGTCTTGGTATTTTTAGGACGAACAGAACAGGTTGGACTGCTCGTGTCTTATTTTGAAAGTCATGGAAGACGAACCTGGTTTCCGTAGTGTTGAGCTTGACGCAGAGACTTCCACGCTTGGTCCTAACACACCACGCACAGAGGTCCACTATCTGTCCTGCTCCGGTAGGAAGACAACACGAGCCAAAGACTCAGGACAGCCCCGATAGCAGCTGAGAAAACACCGGCTTCCGGGCAGATCCCCTGTTAGAGTCGGTAAAACTGGATGTAGAGGGCAGAGAACCGTCATATGATTGCTGTACAGAAAAAAATAGCCGTGCTTGCCTCCAGATACGACACCGCTTCAATCTGCTGCTTTAGGAGCCGGACAAGTGCGGCGAAGTTATTTGTTAGAGAGCGGAACTTTCTCAGGGTCGGTTTTATTCCACTTCACGAGGCAGTGTTTTGATCCGCTGGATTTGAACATGTGGACAGTGACTGATGCACTCTTCCTGCAGTGTGAATCCACCGCTGACATTAGGCATCACTGCAGGTTTTTGTGAAGTGCGCTTTCAAGGTTACTAATCAGGCTGATGTTGATTAGAAGAGACACGCGCTCTCTGGAGTGAACAGATCACAGCGTGGAGAGAAAGGCGAGACAGAGCAGGACGAACTGCAAAGAGAGCTACACCTTCACATGTGAGTGAATGAGTGACCGACATTTATGAGGAGGCAGTTTATAAACCTGGCATGGAGCTCTCTTTGAGGACACACAGTTGACAGTTGCACCATTCTTGGAGGAAACAGATTTTAATCAGAGCTTTTTTTTTTTTTTCGCACGAACTGGTAATACTTCGGCAAGACAGTCGCTCACAGCTTCCCACAGCTCCGTCGACGTCAGAGCAGGACGAACTCAAACCGAGCTCCCGGACCATGGCCTCGTCCTCGCGGAGCAGTTGCTTGTTGTTGCTGTGGAGACGGACCGTCTTCGCGCTGTGCGTGTGTGCGCTCGGGGCGCACGCGGCGGAAAGTGACACCAGCTTCAACGCAGAGGTAAAACACCGCATTTGTCCCTGATGAAACTCAGAGAATCTCTTAAATGACAATGGTATGTGAACCTAGCGGAGATTTTTGAATCACATACAGCTCTACAGCTTTAGAAACGTGCAAAAACGTGAGGTGACAAGCTTCATGACTCTTTGCTGGAGTCACTCACCATAAAGTAACCATTTTTGTTGTTTGTTTAAGCGATTAAATTATGTTAGGGTACACTTTTTATTTTAAAAACACACAAGGCAATTTCATACCCAGTAAAAAAAAACTTTAATGGTACGTGTCTCTTCACTGATGTTTCAGTAGTTTTAAACATGATCCAAAGCAGGGGTTGCCAAGATTTTCAGCCCGTGACCCTCTAAAAAACACTACCAGGGACAACGACTCCATGCTGTGGGAATATATCCATGGTTTAATGGAAGAAAAAAAAATGCCCTGAGATGCTTTATATAGCTGTCATACTGGCTGGAAGACCAAGAATTGATCCAGTGCACAAAATGAAATGTAAAAATGACACCCTCATATTTCCTAGTTTGCTCATTTAGGTGTCTGTATTTCTGATTTGTCAGGAAAGCCTCAGCATAGAGCCTTTTCATCATGTTTGTATTGTCGTGTAATCAGATGGCAAACCAGGTCAGGTCTCCAAAAAATGTGTAACTTCTGATTTTTGTGTCATGATTCAGGAGTTATATCCTCAAAATGCAGTATAAGACTGAAACATGCCTCAAAGTAAAGTCTTGGATTAAAGCATCAAGCACACTGTGCTCCTACAATCACTTAAAGAGGTATTGTTTAGAGTTATTGGAGTCTTGTGTGTTTCTTTCAGTTTGGGGGCTTTCTCTTGGTACTCTCTCTCCTTCACTGTCTTGTCCATGAAAGATTCTGGTACTTCTTATCTTCATTTTGTCTGCAGATGTGCCATTTGATGTTAAAGGTGTCAAACTGAAACTTGAACCAGCCGATCTTGCATTTCTGTCGCCTTGGTCCAGCAGTCATCCTGCTCACTCAACAACTTGCGAGTTGAGAGCTGGCTTTATGGTTAATGATGGCTGGTGTTGTTTTACAGACAAAGGGAGGGACAAAGAGAGAGAGAGAGAGAGAGAGAGAGAGAGAGAGAGAGAGAGAGAGAGAGAGAGAATAACTGCCTGGTCCTTACTGCTGAGTTTGCAATACCCAACTCAGTGATCCAGGGTCTGATGGTGTAATAACGGAGCCGTGTGGTGTGTGTGTGTGAATTTTTTTCTCTGAGAAAAGAGGCAGAGGGTTTCCACAGTGTTTGAACTGATGACAAATTGCTCTGCATGTCTTTCTAAACCAGCGTGAGAGACCTAATAGTGGCAAATGCTGCATGTTGCTTCAGTCCCTCACGTTGTTTATTTTACATCTGAGATTCTTTTTCAAACATTTTGGAGTCAAAGAGTTTAAAGTCGAACACCAAACTCTGTGTTCACATTAAAATTGAGCTTTATCCTTTCGATTTTCTCTTCTTCGACAAAGTGCTAAATGTGTATATGGTCAGGAGTTTGATGCAGTTTCATGTAACTGTGATAAAAGCCTTTTGATATAAAAATGTTTTTCCCTTAATGGCACAGTTGGTGTTGCTGCTCAGTCAATAGTTTTTAAACTGCTAAGTTCAAAGATTCAGGCAGCAAAAGAAACAGTTTGCATTCAGAGCTTTACTTATATCCTTACTCATCCAGCAGAAAAACAGTTGAGATGTTGCGATGGACACGTTGTGAGACATAATTGATTCTAAAGTTGGGTGGATTTCAGTTAAATCCCGTTTTTGAAGATCAGAGCTCTGCTCCTGTTTTACGAAGCTCCTACATTTTCAGATTTTGATGACTGTTTCATATGTACTCTCAAAGTTGAATTCTCTCACCATAGTTTGCATTTCTTGAAGCCTTAAAAGGAAACTTAAATCCATCCATTTTCATCAGTTTAACCAAATTCAGGTCACAGGGCAGCAGGCTGAATGAATGGACTCAAAACGCCCCTCTCCTCAGCGACTTTTTCTAGCTCCTCCTGGGGGATACGTAGGCATTCCCGGACCAGGTGGGATATATATTCCTTCCAATGAGCTCTTGGTCTGTCCTGGGATCTCCTCCCAGTTGAACTTGCCCAGGTCACTACAAGAGGGTGGTGTCCAGGTATCATCCCTATCAGATGCCCAAACCATCTGAACTGACTGGATGCAAAGGAGCAGCACCTCTACTGAAAGCTCCTGACCAGAATACACCAGATGCGTCCGCAGGCAGACTCTGTTCTGATGCATGTGTGACCTCGTCCATCAACTCACAGCGGCTGCATGTTCGGTCCGGGACCTTGCAGGACACCAGACAGCTGGAGTCACAAGAATAATGCGTTTCTGCACTTCTCACTTTATTGATGATCCTCTCCTGGTTCATGTTGGGCTGTAAAACCTCAAACCTGTTGACTCCTGGTCTGGCTCTGCTCATGATGTTGGTTTGTTGTTGTAGTCTGTGGGTGTTTTTACATTTGAATATCAAAAGAGCAGATAGCAGGGCAAATGATGCACAATTCTTGATGTTGTTAAAGGCTGCAAGACTTTTAAAGATTATTTCTGTGTAAACAGATGCAGAGGAGGTAGTGAGGCTCATTTTGCATATTCTAAAATAAGAGTCAGGTAAAGGACGACCTGATCAACATATTTATAGTTAAGTTACATAACCAGTGTGAGGGCAGCCTGCCCCTGTAATCCAAACCCAGACTATGTGGGATTGTGCTGAAACTTCATTAAACACCTACTGCACAGTTGAAATCACATATTCAAACACACCGTCTCCACCTGGTCCTCACTTTCCACATATAGTTCAGACTGTGCCGTGACCTCCACTCCCACTCTGTCTGGACAAAAAGGATGAGGTAGGAGGGCAGAGAGGAACAAGGCAAAAAAAAAAGAGGGATCTGCTATGAGCTGAATGTTTGTGATGGGAAAAGAGGAGATGTGACTGTGGCAGCAGCAGCCGTGAAAAGCTTTCTGAATAAGTTACGACAAAGATAGAGAGGGAAAGTTGTTGGAGATGGTAGCAGCAAGTCTCAGCTGTGCGGCATGTGATGGCTGAATGTGACAGCTGTTCTCTAAATGGGACACACACACACTCACACTCACACACTCACACTCACACACACACACACATTGTGCACAGGCATGCTGGGCCTGGGACTCGGAGGCATGTCAGGAAAAACAATGGCCCCTCTTGTCTGAGGAGAGCTGTGAGAGAAAACCTGATAAAGGAGAGAGAGTCAGAGAGAGAGAGAGAGGAGAAACTTGAACATGATAAGACACACTGAACGGACAGAGAGACAAAAATATGAAACAGCTGCTGCAGCAGAGTTATAACAGCAAGGACACTGGTATCCAGTGACTTTCTGCACCTCCTTACTGGGAAACTTCCTGAATCTGTATCCTCGCTGTATCTGTGTAATCTGCAGCGTGCTGTCCCTTCACATTCCAGCCACTTCCCCTGTGCTCCCCTGTGATTGGCTATCACAGACTCACGTTGAATCAGTGATGGCATGAGTCAGGGGAATCCCACACAAAAGGAGCTACATCTGAGTGTGTTGAGGCTGCTAACAGCTATTATCTACGGTTCATTATGTGACAGTCTAATGAAGGTGCCACCACGTAATGACTCTTATTTAGCTGTTAGCTTTAAATTTAGCTTTAAACCCTTGGATGTCAGAATTTAAAGTGTGGTTACAGTGATGTTACTGTAAGATTTTGCTCCTCGATGCAGGGTGGTGCTGCAGAAGCTGCCACTACTATTCTCTACTTTGTTTCCCTGTCACATCCAGGTCACTTTTTTTATGCATCACTCATAGCAGAAATAACATGGATGGGAGATCACTCACTTCTCAGCAACTCAGCTCTAAAAATCAATGTTAAATCTGCTCAGCATGAAAAAAACAGGGGGCTGGCTAGTTATTAATGGTTAAGTTTTGTTGGCAGCTGTTTTATCATTGATTTTGTGGACAGTGTTAACTAATCATAACACTCTTAGCGTGGGTTGAAGGTCCTGAAGAGGAATGCCTCTTTTAGTGTCAATTTTAAAATTCACTGTAGACAAACTGCCTCTTCACTGAACTTGTCCTTAATAAAAACAGCAGTTCATAAAAAAGATATATTAATATAGAACCCAAATAGTTTTAAAACCAGTTAAAAATCAGATTTTATTGGCCTGCATCTAAAATCTAAGATATAAGCAGTCCATTCCAGACTCCGCTCCAGCACTTCTATTCAGCATGCAGAGCCCACGTGATCAGTGATCACAACAACAGCCTTTGCTAAGGTGCTAACAAACTAGCAAAGAGTTGGAGTGATGTCAGTAGTGTGACAGTGTTTTTTGTTAAAGACGTTGCAACTGAGCGCAAAACTTGTCATTCACAAGTTTCCCGTGGTGGCACAGAACTGGGTAAGTTTAATACAGTTAAACTTAAAACATTCCCCCAAAGCTAATTCAAGCCTTTAAGACCTACAAAAACAGATGAATGTCTCACCATTCCTGCTGATATCGTATCGAATCAATATCAGTATCGGCCAATACGCATTGCTGCAATATTGGTTTCAGAAGTGAAAAGGTCCCCTACTGGGAGATTTTTTTTCCCCCCTTTTTTTTTTGAGGTTGGGGGGGGGGGGGGGTGATTGATTGTTGCACTTTTTTTTGTTACTTAAAGAGGGCATATTTAGCTTTTTTCAGGCTTTGTTCTGTCTCTCTGGTGCTTTCAATGTAGGTTTATGTGATTTACACCTCAAAAACAAATATTATTTTTTTCTCACCCTTTGTTTAGAAAACCCTTAATTCAGCCTCTGTCTCTTTAAGGCTCCCCACTCCACAAACCCTCTTCCCTCTTATTGCCCAGCCCTCTCGAGGTATGAGCAGACCTTGGTGTTTGAGGCCCACCCCACCAATGTGTTCATGAACCAGTTAGGGAAATCCTTATGCGATGACCTCATCATTTCAGCAGGTCTCATGAAGACCTTGTGAACATCTCATGATACTATCATAACAAAGCATTATCATGGGTTTATGAATAGATTCATGGATTTCTACAACATATGAATATGAAGAGGTCTGAAAATTTGCACGTTTAGTCTGAAAATCCAGCATTATTACTTTATATACATATTTAAAAAATGGGAAAGCAGAATAATACCTCATTAAAAGTTCATCTACAGATCAGAAAAAAGTTTAAGATAATTTTCTGCAAGTTTCTCGGGTGCTAGATTGGTGAAATCTTGCGATTAAACCATGGTTTATACATCTGCTGATCTGTTAATTCTCATCCGTTCAAATCCTCAATCAACCATCATTTCTTTCCTACAAATCCGGTATTTCTCTATTTCCTTTCAATATCAAATCCTCCTGTTTTTAAAGCTGTCTATGGGATTATTTTGCTTCATGTCGAGAGATAAAATTGGAGGAAGCAAACAGTCGAGGTCTGGAGTTGAACCAATGACTGTTTTAATGAGGACTATAGCCTATGGTGGAGTGGCCTTTACACCCTCACTGCTGCTGTCTTATTGTGCAAATCACCGTCTGAAACACAGAAATAAGATGTGAAAAGTTGTCGGCTGCCTCCGAAATCAGTTTGGTTGTCACAAAATCTTCAAATTGAGCGATTTAGGTTCTCTTTGTCCTGTCTGTCTGTCTGTGTCCCTATCTCTCCTCTTCCTCACTTCTCCATTTACTTATCCTTCCTCTTGGCCAACTTCAGGGGGTAAGAGATGGCAGCAGACCAAGACTTGAATAAAAGCTCTGTTAGTATCTTGGCTGACATTGTGGTGGACACACACACTCTTACACACGCCCATGTACACACTCCTGGCAGCTTTTACAACTCGTTGTATATTGCTGGGTCTGGATTTGGCAGGTAAGCTCAAGGACTCTTTGAAAGACCATTAAATAGACGAGGCCTGGTGTACACGCACACAGCAGCACTACCTCGTCTCTTCTGTTGTCTCAGGCTTGTTTTGTATTCTGCCTGGCCGATGAGGGAAGGTGAGCGTCCAGACTGAAGCACTTTACTGTTTTAGAGGGCTGGAGTGAGGGATGGCAGGGTTCACATGCCTCCATACATCTTCCCAGCAGCGCTGCAGCTCTGTCCTTGTACCCGACTACAGCTGGTAGTAAATACTCGGCTGAGCCGGAGAAAGGGAGAGTGCAGAAGTTGCCTGGATGTACATGGGGACACAAACATCAACAGACATGAATGCATTTCCTCATTTCCTTCCAGTCCTGTATGAGAGCAGAAAAGAAATGATAACCACATGGAGCAGCCGATCAGAGAGGAAAGAGGAGGGAGGAGCAGGAATGTCAGAGATGCATGTTGGAGATTACAGGACAATAGCTCTGGTATTGTCTTCCTATTACTTTTATTTAAATTCTGAGGGGACTCATGTTTTTACTCCAGTGTTTTAACCACAGAGTCCTCTGTGGATGAATGAGCTGCACTTTTTTTCCCTCCGCATACGGCATGAAATATGACAAGCATTAGCTGACATGAGACAACAATCAATACCGCTCAGTGCTAATCTGCTCTGGAAAGATTTCCTGTCTTTATTGGACATGTTTTTGTCATTTAGGATTTATTTTCTGTGTTCTCATCAGCCCATCTAATGGAGTCTCATCGACCTGAATTAGCATTTAGCTTAAAAATAATAAATAACATGTTTGACTGATGAAACGACATCGAGCTGTTGTGAGAAAATCTAATTTTCAGTCCGGAGCATCCTGAGTATTTGACACTGAACCATCGACTGTTTGCTGAAATGCTTGTCTGAACAGCGAACAACTGGTTTTAGTATAGTAACTTTAACCAGGACTTGCCAGATCACAGCCTGGTTTTCCTGCAGACCTGCTGTGGGTGGACCCTGTATGCTGAGGCAGCCTGCAGCTACCCTCACTGTCAAGAGCTGGACACCTGGAGCTGGTGAGGCTCTGGGGGACTGCTTTGAATGCACAGATTGGAGTGAGCTGCTGGAAACAGATGAGAGCAGCATGGATGTCAACAAACTTTATTTCATGTTTTTTGTTTCATGTGATTTTTATAATTTGATCTGCCAGACACCTGAATTTCTCTTCAGGGATTAATAATAAAGTACGTTCTAAAGCATTGGATCTCAAACCATGCTGGAAATATTTGAAAGTCATAGAGTGGATCTGTAATTGATGCATAGTGAGTGGTTGGTTATGCAGATCAGGGTCCTGACAGGGCGAGTGGGGCAGACGATGTGAAGTCCTTATTCAGCCCTCTTTCTCTGAACTTTGACGTCACCTTTAAAGCATCAATGTCACCACTTTGACCATCATCGATCACCACTACCTCCTCTGTTTGAGGTGTCTGGATTGCAGGACAGGATGTTGCTCCACTTTCTCTATCAGAGCTCTTTGGCATCCAGTAGCTCCTCAGACTGCTCTCACATCTGTCATCACGTGTTGAGTTTGGATCATGTCAAGATGTTGAGCTGCTGTTCTCATTAACTTTACATTCTGTGAGCTTGACTGCTTCACGTGCACGCAGTGAAAATACTCGTGAACCACCTGTTTCCCTCACATCAGCTGTGAGAAAGAGTCTGCAGATAGTGTTCGAGGAAGTGCATGTTTGTGTTTCAGAGTGTGTGTGTGTGCGTGTGTTGTTGTGTCAGTGTGTTTGAAGCTTTCTTATCTGAAAGTCGAGGTGGGTCAGGGTCACAACCAGTTCAGCCCTCTTCCTGCTCACACATTCACAGAGCTGACACATAGAGAGTACATGTAACATTTGTTTTAGCAACCCAAGAAAAGTAAGAGAGGAAGAAGACATTTAAGAATTAAACTTTATTGGTGCCTGAAGGGACATCAGGGGCCTGTACCATGAAGCTGGATTAACACATCCGGAATCTCTTGGGTTGACTTAAAGAGACATTGACAATCCTGATAAGCGGTACTGCGAAGCTGGATATCAACTCGCTCAGTGAATCCAGGGTTTTCTGAATTCAGTCTTGTTTAGTGTGCGCTCACATTAAAGGGATGTGTCTGCAGCGTCTGACCAATCACAAACATGGAGAAACAGGAGAAACCCTGCAGAGCAGCCTATTTTGTCATGGAGGAGCAGACAATTATTCTTCAAACTTACCAAGAATTTTAACACATCATCAGGACAAAAGAAACACTGTTACTGCAGCAAAAGTTCCAGGAAGTAATGCTGGCAGAAAATTTCCGACTCTGTTAATGTGTAAATTCATGAGATTAAACAGTATGGATTCATCAGACCCTAAAAACGGTCAGCACTCTGATCACTCGGTTTGACTTTATTACAGCACAGACGTTTGATGCAGAGCTCTTCCTCAGTGTTTTTTCTTTGGTTTATATTTTCCGTTGAGGTCTTTCGAGGCTCCGTCCCCCCTGTGAGTGCGTTTTGTGTTGGAATATTAATTCCTCACTGTGATGGCATTAGTAGTTGTGCTTTCTATGAGTTCATGTTTCTGCTGTTATGTGTGACAGTTAGACTGCGACACGTTACATTTGTAACAAATGACCCCATCAGGAGACAAATGTCGTTCAGTCCATTTGATGAAAATCGTACTCTTTGGTACAGGACATCATCGTGGACATCAAAAGGATTACATCTATCCCTAAAAACTCTTTCTGTCCTCAGCGTTCCTCTCATGATCCACACATCAACCTCGACAGGGTCTTCAAAGAGTGAGCAGGGTATTTTCCAGGAGAGCTGATTGGACAGGAGGTGTTGCTTTTCTACTCGTTGATCTCCTAACCTGCTCCAGAGCAGGTTAGCTGTTCAGCATCAGTTACCATGGTGATTTGTCCTGTTAAAAAGTGAACCAGCTTCGTAGGATGGAAAATCCAGGGTTAACCTTGAAGTTACCTCAAAGAGGAAACCCAGCTTCATAGCACAGGCCTCTGGTGTTCCAGCAGAACAGGATGAAACAGACTGAACCAGGAGGACACAGTAAACAAATAAATAACAGTGATTTAAATGTACAAATGTATGCATGAATCAAAGATAAATCAAAAGTCAATACAAGAACTAAAGAGGTGAACAGTTTAAAAGATGAAGACTGTAGAGTGGAATTAAAAGCTCTTTGTATTTAAGGGGACCTACATCAGGAAACAAACAAACAAAAAACATTCTCAGTTTTTTGCTGGGAGATTGTAAACAAATAACCACAGCATGAAAAAGTTAAGATCCATGTCAGGAGAGCAAATGCATTTCAAATAAATAACAGGTGTGTGTTTGAGCTTGTTCAGTGAATGAAAAGAAAAAAAACACCCCAATGGTCATCTGAGCTCACCTCATATCTTTACGAACTGGTGCAGTGATGTCATCTGAAGATTAAAGGCGGTTTGAAGGTTTTAGCTCTTCAGGCTATAAGCTCCAGACCCTGAGGGTCCACACACAGTCAGTGTCACCCCTGACCTCCAGACAGTCGGTGGACTAACTTTAAAGACTGGAGGTCTCAGGTGCAGAGTTGGTAAGATTTAGCTTCAGGGCTCTTTACCTGTGAATTCTTTGATGTGTTGGTGATGATGTCTAGATGAGAGAGACTCAGCTGTACTAATATCACTTATTTCTAAAAAAAAAAAAAAAAGGAGATTCTAGGTTAGATCTTTAATGGGACATGGACTCATTTACGTAGTGCTCTCAAAACGCCCTCCTACACAATGCCACTTTCACTCCTTCAATCAATGATGCCAAAGGCTGATGAACAAAGAGGCTGAAAGTACTAATTCATCTCAAACAAACCCATTCACACACTTTTTCTGTTACTTTAGCAGGTAAGTGTTACACCCAATAATTTCTTGGTCCTGTGGACTGCAGGTTGAAAGATTGAATTAGCAGGCGTCTGCTTAAGAAATAAAACACTTGAAACTTGAGACATCAAAAACAAACAAACAAATAACTTGACTTTAGGTTGTAATTTATTTTCGTTTCTATTTTTTTTTTTTTTTTTTTTTTTTGTGGTGGGGCACCTATCCATTTTTTTTCCTTTTTAGGTCCTCCTGGTATGAAGTAAAGGATCATGTAAGTTTAGAAATAGAACCTCCTAACACCCTGTTGGTGTTCTGTATCCCATAACTACCAGCTAACCATGCATTATTCTGCCTATTACTCGGCTACAAATGTAAGATATAAACACACTGGCAAAAACATCAATTAAAAGATTACTTAAAATTTTTAATTTACACATTTTTATGAATAGTCCTGATGGTTTCTGATCTGCCTGTTGTAGTGAAGTCAACACCGTCCTCATTCAGCTCTTCTGCTTCTCCGAGCTCTGAGCTCTTTAACTGCTTCCATCATCACCTCTGCTCATGGTTTAAATTTCACGTTAGCGACTGGTAACCTGAAGTTTTTCTCTGCTGCTCCACTGCTGTTGCCAAGATTGTTGGAAAGGATCCAGTGTGATAATATTCATGTTGTTTAGCATGCTGTATCAGCATGCTAATGTAAACTTAGCTATGTTGTTGACCAATATGTTGCTAACAAAAGCTTCTCATGAAGAAAAATGGATTGAACATTGGTTCAGCTCAGTGGAACACTTTAAGCACAGGCACTTTTATTTGGAAATGTTTTATTTTTCTTATTTTTTATTTAGCTTCAAGTGTTCAATTTCAGTTCAGTGAAGCACTTTAAAAATGTCATGTTTCTTTTTAGATCTAAATGCGCTTCAAATAAAGGAAAACATTTCTCTACACCTTATTCTTGTTTGGAAAATCATCCACATAATGTGAAAGTTATAGAGAGCATTAAAAGATGACATTATGGTGTTAAAGGCAACACAATGAAAAATTTGGGTGCATCTTAATTTTGTGCTGGTGTACCTAAAAAAAAAAGTGATTTGACATGACGGTTGATCGCTTAACCTCTGGTGTTTCTCTCATGGTAGTGAAAATTAATAAGCGTCGTATCTGGGTTTTGACCAATCAGAATAAAGTATCTTACACTGCTTGAAGATAAGTAAGAAAGCTGTGTATTAGTGTGTGATAATGCACGTATAACTTTTTCCTTTCAACTACAATCAAGATAAACATATGTCTTTTTTCCAGGACAGCTTGAGAAATCAGAGTATGTGTGCTGAAATGAAAAGTGTTTAAAAACTTAACCCTTCTGTGACAGCGGTGACCAAAGTATTCAGTCTTTTCACCTTTGTACTAACAAACTCCGCAGCATTCTAATGTTGGTGGCAGGTCAGACAGGCACAAACAGCATTAACCCAAACAACAAAGACTTTGTTGTGCAGGTGCGACTTTCTTTTATTATTATTTTATTTATTTTTTCATGAAGAGACCTCCCTTATTTTGGCTTTGCGTGTTTTTGCTTACAGTCAGATAAAACAGCTCTGACACACACCCACACACACACACACACACACACACACACCTCCTTATTGTGACACAAACAGACCCAGCCTATCCTCTGGGTATTGATCTCACTCAAACAGAAAAAAAGCAGCTTTGTAATGATAATGTGAAGGACTCATCTGAAGCGTTACCTTCAAAGCCCCCCTTTTTTTTTCTGTCCCCTGTTTGTTTCATCTTTCAAAGTGCGGCTGTGAAGCGAGTGTGGGACTAAGAGGGAACAGATCGATCTCTGAACTGTATGAGCTCGTTATGCAGATTTTATTTATTCTCTGTGATTGATCTTTGAGCCGTTCTCCAGGCGGTACATGCATGTGAAAGGAGCTCTTAGAAAGCTTCATGTATTAATGGTGAAACGAGAGAAAGACTCAGAGGGGTTAATGTGTGTGTGTGTTTCATGGCTGTAAAGGAGTGGATAAGTAAACACTGATTTTGAAGGAGTGTTTTACTGTCTGAAACCTGCACACAGCCACATGAATGAGCACACACACCCTTCGCATTCCCACAGCACCAAGGGAAAAGTGTGTGTGTGGGCGTATCTTGTATCTCAGACTACTGAACATGGAAGTGCATTGGTGTGTGTGTACGATATAAGGTTTCCACATAACAGGTGGGATAGACTGTGCGTCATCTGTGATTGGGTCGAGTATCACGTTTTCTCCCTCAAGTCTGTCATCAGGCCTCCACCCCCAGCCCTCCCAGATACAAGCTCATGAACACAGACACAGAGGACCACAGAGCGGACTGTGTTCCCATTCTGACCTCAAATCAATGCACTCTCTGCCCCGTCTCTCTCTTATTCACTAAACATTTGTTGCACCAGAGGCAAAGGAAACGGTTTTTATTTGAACAAATAAGAGCATTTATTCCACAGAGCCAATACTTCACTCCATCAGTCGTCATTTTAAAGAAACTTAAGATTACAGAGAGTCAAACTTTACGCCTTTAGTCATTCAGTGTATTTCTCTGAGCTGTAAACAGTAAGTTAATCTCTTCATTATATGAAAGAACGCTGCCTTTGAAACCACATCATGTCAGTGTAGAGTAATCTGACAGGGATTAAAAGTTTAAAGAGAGTTTAAAGAGAGTTAACGTTCTGTCTAAAGGGTAAGTGTTAATTATGTCAGCTTAAAACCTCACAAGTTTTCATTCAAATGAGTCGACACAATGTTATACCAAAAACATAGCAGCTCTTTATTGGAAAAGTTTCTTTAATGTGTTTTTTTTTTTTTTTCTGTGCGTCTCCAGTCATGGCTGAGGATGTATGGTTACCTGCCACAGGCCAGCAGACAGATGTCCACCATGAGATCGGCCCAGATCCTCTCCAACGCCATCAGCGACATGCAGCGCTTCTACAGCCTGGAGGTCACGGGACAGATGGACCCTCAAACCATCAGGTCAGCAGGGCAGAGATATCAGGTTTATGTACATTAACCCTCTGGATCCCAAGCACTCTCTGGCTTTTTGCTTCTGTCACATTTTTACTCACTGTGGTTTCATTTTTCTCAGCAAAGTGAAGTCCTGCACCTCTATAGAGTCAGGACAGCCATGGCTTTAGGCTGATGTAACTCAGTTATGTCCCGTGAGCAATATAACATAATCAGAATGCATTAAGTTATTCAATAAAGAAAATGAACATTGAAATTTTCAAAATATCTAATTTCAAAACAATAAAAAAATGTGAATAACAACATATTTATGCAACACATATATGTAAAACCTATTTTAAGGTGCACACAAGTCTAACTGGTGAACTATTTACATTATTACAAGCTATGAACATGCATCTATCACGGCACCGACAGGAGAAAGACCCAGACGTGGCACCAGTAGTCACAATCCAAAACATAGTCTTTATTCAGAAGATTAATTTTGGTTCAAAACCAGAAGGCATACTAGAGGGTGAAGGCACAGAATCAGCAGACAAGAGACGGGCCAGGTGATCACACAGGAGGGAGACTGGACTGGAACTGAAAGAGAGGGAGACAGATAATAGCAACATAGAACAAATTTGAAAGCAGAATGAGGAAAAAGATGGTCAACCATTACAGCATTTACTCCTCACAAACTATTTACAGTCAATACTGTCAGTAATATTTACACTATGTACAGTCTACATCACAGAGGCATCATGTCGATCCCTCCCTACGTCTATCTCTGTCCTCTCTCTCTCTCACTCAAGCAGCAGTTTGCCAGAAACTAAAGGGTTAATTTTGCTCTGAAACAGGTGTTGAAGACACAGAGAGCAGGCGTACAGCACATGCTCATTGGTGCTGAGTAACTGAGCAGAAATTTGACACCTGCATAACGATGAAATGGGTGAAAAATTCAAAGAATTATTGAAGTGCGGGTAGAGGGCGTATGTCAATCATTCAGTGCGCATTGAAAGCAGAAAGAAACATAGAATTTTTTTTTTTTTTTTTTACAGAGCTCAGCTAGAGAAAACAGTATAATTTCTGTTAATTTTTAAAGATGACTTGTAAAATAAAAGTGATGTTGAAGAAATCTCATGAATTTCTCCCGGTTTCTCCAGCCCGTTTTGGCATGTTGACGACATGTGATACATTCAGGTATCCTCGGAAACTTGAGTATCTGACGATTAAGCCGTTTTTTTCAGCCTCTTGATTGGACAGACAGTTTTTAAATGCCAGTCATTTAAAAATAAGCGGTATTTCCAACCCCCTAACGGGCGTGGGATCCAGAGGGTTCAAGGGTGGAGCTAAAGGGCCAATTCTTAAAGCTATATCTCCTGAATAATATTCCAGCTGACTTTGCTTTGTAGCTCTGTGCACTTGGCTCTCGTTTTGTGTCAGCTGTGGTGATGAGCTGTCAGCATTTAAATATAGACAGTGAGCTTAATGTTGAGAAACACTTCTTAACCTTCTTGAGGTGGATCAAATTTTACCTGTTTATATTCAGCTAACATCCCCAAACTGGTTTAAAACCAGAGTAGTATCAGACTTCATGCACACACATGTTATTTTTTAAGTCAGAGGTTGTCTGACCAAACACCAACTCTTAGCAGACTTCATATTTTTCTCTCACAGTGTTGGTGTCTGAGATTCATTCTCGTGTAAAATTAAAAAGCAGCCTTCATAAGCTCTGCCCTGAAACCAATTTCAGTGCTCAACCTTCAGTGTTTTCAAAGATTCTGTGAAATGTTTATTATTTTTAAGGTTTTTCTTTTAATTCTCTTCAAATTGTGAAGTTCTTCAGCAGCTGCAGCCACAGTTACTCTTTTTGAGTCTATAAAAGTGAAAACGTGATGGCAGTCTTTGTATTTTCATCAACACACAACACAGAAGTTTACCAGATGCACATGTGAAAACCTCTTCATGTTTCTTCGGCCATCTTTTCTGATCATATCTTTAAAATGATTCACCTAGAACCTTTTTTTTTTATTCCATTTCTGTTTTTGCAGCAGTTGCATGGTTTCCTATGGTTTCTCCCCATGTTTTCTGATGTGTTGTTGCGTCAGCTCACACAGACCTCTCACGTAAATTTTTCAGGTGGGCTGGGAAGAAAAAGTCAGGGTTAAAACTCAACTGTTTTAGTTTAATCACCCTGAAATTTTCTGAGACGTCTGTTGATGTTTTAATGAAGATTGATGAAGATTGAGAATAAATAAAACAACAAATGATAAAAAAAGAGCTCCGGCAGCAGGAGGAGGATGTTTCACTTCCCTTTGTTTCCTCTTTTTGTTTCTTTTGAGTGCCCCTCACTTCCAAAACACCTCTCTCTCTCTCTCTCTCTCTCTCTCTCTCTCTCTCTCTCTCTCTCTCTTGTTTGTTTGTTCCTGATTTTTTTTTCTTTTTTATCTCCCTCAGTGCCATGAGGAGACCCCGCTGTGGCGTGCCTGACAAGTTTGGAGGCCAGATCAAAACCAATGTGAGGCGGAAACGCTACGCACTCACTGGGCATAAATGGAACAAAAGCCACCTCACATACAGGTCTGTGAAGATACTGTTTTATTTTGTTGTAGGTGGATACTTTTATGATCTTACATGTTTTTTAAAAGCTGTTTTTTCTTTGTTTCTTTAAATTTTTGAATGAATAAAAAAAACTTTTGACAGTCTCACGCTGCTTTATGATTCCCCTTCCTTTGTCCCGCCAGTATCCAGAATTACACCCCGAAGATCGGAGAGTATAACTCATACGAAGCAATCCGCCGGGCCTTTAAAGTCTGGGAGAGTGTGACCCCGTTGACCTTTGATGAAATCCCCTACCAGGAGATCAAATATGGACGCCGCAAGGAGCCCGACATTATGATCTTCTTCGCTTCTGGTTTTCATGGAGACAGCTCGCCTTTCGATGGGGAGGGGGGCTTCCTCGCTCACGCATACTTCCCTGGACCCGGCATGGGTGGGGACACGCACTTTGACTCTGATGAGCCGTGGACAATAGGAAACCAGAATGTTCAAGGTAAATGTTGAAATGAAAGGTAATTAGGAAACTGAGGTAGTCAATAAAAAGTAATTCAATGTGGTTTACAACTAAAATAAAATCAGGCTGGATAACACAGGGTGTGACCAAAGTGTGTAAAGAAAGAAAAAAATAAAAGCAGCACTGTCAGCATGAACAGACACACCTCTCCTGTACTCTAAGAATTAATCAGGTCGGGTGTTTTATTTTGTCGTTTTGCAGTTCAGAAAAGTTCCTCTCACTGTGGCTTTCAATGTTGTCTCTTTGGGCTTTTCTTGCCTCTTGTGAGAGCACAGTGGATAGAGTTAAACTCCGACAGGATGGAGCAAGGATGACATGTGTCGAAGGGCCAAAGGCAGCAGTTGAACCCAGGCTGCTTGGGGGGGGGGCAGTCTATGTGCACAGATCACATGATTTACCCATTGAGCTAAACTCTCCCTCCAGCCTTTCATCACAATAAAGTGATGTCACGTGTGATGTTGTTTTGCAACATTTTCCGCACCAGTGCTGCAGTTCTCACACCTGCACCAACAGGTAACTTGAGAGCTCTCTCCTGCCCTCCAGTTAGTTTCTTTGCCTTTTTTTTCTTTGATGCATCAAGTGGCTTCTAACTCTGCGGTTAGACTCACTCAGTCTTTGGTCTGGTTGTATTTTTGTCTCTTTGAAGCCTGCAGACCTAAACAGCTGATCGGTGCACTGCAGGTGGAAAAGTACATCTGTGATGTGTCTGCAAAGAACAAGGGCGAGATCTTTCAAGGTTCAATAGCTTTATTGTCAGTTCTGTAATATGTGAAACACATAAGGGCCCAGGGTGGTGCGGTAAAGGCTTAACATTTAGTATATATAGTAAACATCAGTATAAGAACTAAAGATTAAGATTCAAATATGGGAGAAAAAAAGGAATGTAGAAAGTATCAAAGGAGAAAGGAAACATTTGTGCCAAAAGAAGAAAGACTGCAACACAAGTCAAGAAATTACAAGTAACAAGGCACATAAAAGGTGTCATTTTTTCATTATGTACATTTTTAGAAACAAAAAGGCTTTCTGATGGAAAAGTGTTTGTTTATCCCAGCTGATTGGAAGGATCTGATTGGTCTTGTTGTTTTTAATACAATAACTAATGACATATAACTCATACAACCCTACTTCAAAATGATTTACTCATTAATTGATCTCTAACGGCAGTATAAGAAATATGTAGAACACTAGAAAAAAAAGAGTAAATCGGTCAGTAAATATACTCTGCAGCCCACTCAGGTGTAGCAGTGTATGAGATGCACTATTTTGGATCTTACATCGGCTTAAGTTATCGCCCTAAAACCATCTTATACGTCAGTCTCATCTTGTCTTTCCACCATTCCTTCCCTGTGATGACCCCAAACCCCAAAACGACAGCTGGCAATGTGCAGACACAAACTTATAATTATTAAACTTTCAGAAACTGTCAGAAGTTTCCAAAGTTCCTCTGTGCACCCATTAACCCTGCTGACTAGAGAGGGATTTTTGCAACAATGGGCTTTCCTGCTCTGTTATCTACACACACAGCAGACAGAGTGTGTGCACGTCCGAGCGTGTGTGTGTGTGTCAGTATCTGTGTGATCAGCTGTGTGTGGGATGGGTGGCAGCACAGATCACAGGGATGCCACAGTAAGTGGGAGTGTGTTCCAGTCGGTCAGATCAGCAGACTGGTCTCTTTGTTGCTCCACTTGGCTTAAGCAGCCTAAAAGCAAAGTGGAAACAAATTACCGTCCTGTCCGACTTTAGCTCCACACGTGTCCAATTAGCTGAACTTTTCACAGATGCAGTCTTCATTTAGCTCTGGCATTTTTACAGTCTGACAATTGCTCTGATGCTGAAAAGCCAAATCTGTACCCGTCAAGTTTTGTTTTTTTTAATTGCTGCTAAATAATTCTTTGGACTGTGTTTCATAATTAAAAATAAGAGAAATGAGTATTATTGTTCAGAAACGGATCTAATGTGATTACAGTGAACAGCTTGGACCCCTTTTTTTCTTCAGAACTGTCTTAATTCCTGGTGTCATAGATTCAACAAGGAGCTTTAAAAATCCCTTAGAGGTTTTGCTTCATATTGTCATGACAGCTTCACACAGCTGCTGCAGATTTGTGGGCTGAAGAATCTCCCGTTTCACCACATCCCAAAGGAGCTCTACTGGACTGAGATCTGGTGACTGTGGAGGCCGTTGGAGTCCAGTGAACTCATCGTCATGTTGAAGAAAGCAGTGTGAGATGATTTGAGCTTTGTGACATGAAGTGTTAGCCTGCTGGAAGTTATCCAGCAACACCCATGCAACGTTTAAAATCTCTTTAATCTCCCTTCTTCTCTGTTCTGATGCTCAATTTGAGCTTCAGCAGCTTGTCTTCATCATGTCTACATATCTGCATTAACAAACAGCTGAACAGGTGAATCAAATAAAGCAGATGGTAAGTGAACATTTAATTGAACATCTGCTTGTCCAGGGACCATAGATGAAAATTAGGCAGTTTCATCCACATTTTTAAACTGCTCCCTAAAAATCATCTTAAATAACAATTATTAGCTGCAGAAACAAATCATAGTTATGTTATTTGCTTGTTGTCCCTTTTCAAACAGTAGTGCTACATAACTACAAATAAATACATTACATCGCTGCTTTGCATTCTGGGAAAAGTTCTGAACAAAGAAAAGTAGAGTTGAAAAGATTTTTCTTTCTTTTCTTCAAAAACAAAAGTGTCTTTAGGACAGTGGGTGATAGTACTCATGGGAAATGGAGTCTTTAACTTGTAACAAATGCCAAACGAATAGTCCTCACAGAGTCTTTAAATCAGAATAAGAAAAAGAGAGTAGAGAAATCTCCTAATGTTAGCATCAACCAGATTTGAAAAGAGAGCTTGTAACCCCCCTCGCATGAAACATTTCAGGTTTATGAAACTGTAGAGTTGATACTTGAAGAGCTGTGTTCAGCCTCTGCTGCTGGGATGTTTTGAAGCATTAGACAGATTCCACTCTGACCTCTGACCTCCTCTGAAATGGGGTGAACACAAACAAACTTAAGCCGAAGGATCAATAATAAAGGGTCGTAAATAATTCAGTTGAAGGAAGTCGATGTTAAAAGCAGGGATCCTTGTCATCAGTCTTTGTGATTCTGTTGCTTTTTTTCTTTCCTGTCTTTACCTCAGTTTGATTGTCAGTAAGAAACTAATCAGTTGGTTAGATGTGTTTGGTGTGAACCTCGGTGTGATTAATCAGCATTTCTGCCTCAGAGGCTCCTAGAAAAACAGCTTTTACTCTTTATCTAAATAAGTCGCTGACATGCACAACCAAACACACCTTACACAGATGAATCGCTGCAGGCAAATAGTTGTAAAGGTCGGAGGCTTTTGTGTGTTTTTTTGTGGTCAGATGAGACGAATGTGAGCAAGAGCGAACTTGGAAAGAGTCTGTTGGTTGTCAGGGTGCTGCTTTGTGTGAGCCCTCTTCTCCTGGATTCGCCCTCCCTGCTGGAGAGTTACATTTAGATGTGGTAAACAAGTGAACAAAGATTGGAAAGCGGGAACAGGACTCGACTGACTAAATGTATGCTGAGAGGGGATTCAGTGTTTGGCTTGAACTTTTAACTTCCAAAGCAAAGACTTTTGAAGTTTACTCCTGCTTTTCTCTGTCGAGCTGAATGGTTGTCACAGTTGCCTCACAAAGGGCTTCTTTATCTGCTCTCTCTCTCTGCGCTCCATCTTCATATATCTCTAATACACCAGTGCTACCCTCTTTTTTCTCTTCATGAGTGTGAGCTGCTGTTTAGTACGCTGTGAGGACAATCATGTGACTCTGAAATTATCCACAGAGAGGCAGAGGATCTGTGTGTACACTGTGTGTGTGTGTGTGTGTGTGTGTTACGAAAATGAAGTAATGAGATGCACAAGGACAGGCGTCCCAACCATGCCTCTCTCACTCACAGTGGCATCACTATGAGCCGACAGCATGATGTCACTGCTGGCACATATCTGACCAATCAGCATCGATCATCAAGTTAGAAAAAATAACTAGCGAGTTTAAAGTTCTCAGAGGCCTCAGGCAGGGAAACAAAGATGTATTGACTGAAGGGAAGTACTCAAAAAATGCAGGCTTGACTTCAGAGACAAACTCACAGGGCTGCAGTGGTCACTTCTTCACTTGGAGGAAGTTGATGCAGAGGTCAGTGTGTCACAGCTGTGGAGTGTCAGAGTTAATTGTGCGGGTGGGAGAGGTCAGTAGTCACCATTGATTAGCATGAAATGTTAAAAATGTTGCAGATTCATATCAGAAATCTGTTGAAATTTTCATTCTAATTCACTGGAAGAGAAAAATCAACCCCTGATCTGTCAGGATACACAAGAAAATGTTCAGTGAGTGAAATCTGACTTCAATAAAGTTGTTATTCTTCCATATTTTTTTGGGCTCGCTACTCCTATTAAATTTTAACTGATTTTCACTGTTTGAATTTTAAGCTGTTCAGCATGTTACAGAGAAGCGTGTGTGTGTGCTTTTTAAAATTTCTAAACCTTGTACTTTTTAGATATTCAGCATTTTCCAATTTTTTCAGGCCCATTCAAATGTATGGAAACGATCCGTCGCCATAGAAACCACAGAGCTGATGATGTTATAAGGGGTTAGGGTAAGGGTTGCAAACAGAAGTTATTAATAGGACTGATACACATCACTAGAATTTAGCTCTGCCCCTCATCACCGTGGAAACCACACAGCTGATGATGTCATAAAGGGATCAGAGCTTATAAATAGGACCGTTGTGGTTAGGGTTAGGGCTCAGCATTTCAACATGAAGCATTTGCTGCAAGGAAATGCGGGCAACCCCTCTTGTTTTTTTTGCTCTCCATCTGCGTTAGTTGAAATATCAATCCTTTGTCCCCTAACTTGTCTCTGTATCACATGATGTCATCCAGGAAACGACCTCTTCCTGGTGGCTGTCCACGAGCTGGGCCATGCGCTCGGTTTGGAGCACTCCAACAACCCTCTGGCCATCATGGCTCCTTTTTATCAATGGATGGAGACAGACAACTTCCAGCTGCCTGAAGACGACCGGCGGGGGATACAACAGATCTATGGTATGATGAATTTAAAATGACTCTTTTTCACTTTCTTGAAGTGCTGGTTATTCAAACTAAACCTGTGTTGATTTTCAAACCTTTGCTGTAGAAATCCCTGAATCTGTCTGTAAACCGAGCGAAACACTCTGTTCTAAAAGTAGCTCCAGATCTTCACAACTTGAAGCTGAAATTATTAAATTCATTTCATTTGGGTTTCCTTACCAGTTTGTGACATGTTTGGAGGATGAATCTTAAACACCAAGGTCTGCCCATAGCTCTGTCCCTGACCGGCCTCCAGAGGGTTGACTAATCAATCAGTGGGAAGGGGGTTTGTGGAGCAGGGGAGCCTTAAAGAGACAGCAGCTAAAATGAAGTGTTTCAGACAGAGACTGAAATAAGAGTTTTCTAAAACACCAGTGAGAGAATTTTTTATTTATTTATTTATTGTTTTGCTGTAAATCATGCGAAGCTACTATGAGGGATCTAGAGGAACAGTACAAAGCCTAAAAAGAAGAAGAAGAAGAAAAATGAACTTCCCATTAACTCTCAAGATTACACAATACACACTGAAAAAAAAGAAAGTGTATTCAACAAAATGATAACACAATAAAAAAAAAACCATTTTACTTTCTTTAGTTTAAACACAGCTTAAAAATGTCTGCTATTTTCTTACTGATGGTCACAACAGTATGCCACCAATCTTTCACCTGTCTGTTAATTTGAAGCTCCTGCTAGAATCCTTCGGTGTTGACTAATTAAAACTTTTAACCTCATGTATTCAATCTGTCCATAAATGAAAGAGAAGAAACGTGTTTGAGGTTTATGGGCTGTTAAACTTTGAACCTCTTCTTGACTGGGAGACATAAATTTGACAAATCTAGCAGATTTTTGTGCTCCCATCACTCAGTGCTTCCAGTGTTTCAACCCAAAACCTTTGAAAGTGCTATGTACACAAACCAGCCGCTGGTCTAAGCGATGTAAGGATGTACTTTAATCTTTTGTTTGGGCAAATTAGGAAAAAATAATGGCAGTCATTACTTTTGCTTGTGGCCAAAGTAGGTAAATTAGATGATATTTGTTTTTCCGTTATTTGGCTAGAGTCCACATTTTTTTGCAGTTAATGTTAGTTGTGTTAAAGCAGGTTTCACGCTTTCTTTTTATCAGGTCAACCTGATGGCAGCCCCACTCAGCCCCTGCCCACTGTGACTCCCCGTCGCCCGGAGCCCAGACCACCACAGCCACCTCCACGTCATCCAGACCGCCCCAGGACCACCGATAGACCAGATCATTATGGACCCAATATCTGTGAAGGGAACTTTGACACGGTGGCTGTGCTCCGTGGAGAGATGTTTGTCTTTAAGGTGAATGTAGTAAGCTTATTTTTACACATTTAATGCCATATTATTGTACATCCTTGCTTGGACATCCAGTTGGCATCCATCAAAGTACCTGTCCTGACAAGTTAACAGCATCTATAAATTAGTTATTCTTTTCTGGAGAACCACTCGGAGACTAATAGCGTGTGCACAGCCATCAAGCGGTCTGTTTCCAATCAGGTCCTTGTGGATTGTAAACCATCAGGGTCTGTGTTTTTTATGAGCTCTGTTAAAGGGCAGGGTGTGGTCAGGTGTTTTCCTTAAAGAGCCTCTAGACCCACACAAAACACACTTACAAGGGCTGAAACAGCAGAGAGCAATTAGACGGGGTTTTACCTTTAAGAGATGTGAAGCTGTGTGCCAGTGTCGCTCATTTAGCTTTTGGCTGCAGCTGCTATCTGCTCGGCTTCATTATTTATACACTATTTAATGTCTTTTGATATTACACAACTCACCCCTGTGGTCATTTGTTGTTATATATTTGCTAAGTGTTTTAGGCTGCCATAGAGGGAATGGTTTCAAGAAATGTATGTGTCCATTCTCAGAGTCTGATTAATGAAAACATCCCCAGCAAACAGGACTCAAAAGTTTTGTTACGATCCATAGTGCGTCAAACAGAGATAAGTAGCAAAGTGTTTTGTAAAAAGAGGTCAGAGGAGGTGTCCAGACTGTAGCACAGCCCAGGCTTGGATGTGTCATACAGCAGTGTTGGTCCATCACCCACATACTCAGCCAAACTTTTGAAACAACTCCTGAAAATCAGATTCTGGTTATTATCAAAGTGTCAAACATGACTGAGCCCAGTCCCCACGAACACCCAGAGAGCAGATCCTGATATCTCCTGTCTTGGACTGTGAGTGTTTCTGACTCTGGCCAGTACTTATCAGACTTGGCGTACAGCTGCCTCGACATGTGCTGCACACGGTCAAACACTTATATCTGTGCTCTCTGGTTTCATCTCACCCAGCAGTGTCTGTGTTCTTCGGTTTCATCCACATTAAAGCGGCTCGTCTCGATAGCCTGAATCAGTGTCCTAAATTAACTTTTCCTGATCCACCAGTCACTTCAACACTTTGATAGGAAGGAAGTGTTATTATAAGTGAATCCTGATCAAAAGAAATCATCATGTCATGTCATCATGACAGTTCAAGTCTTCACACGATGGTTCTCTTTAACACAAAATAAAATCCTCTTTTTAACCTCTAAATGTCACCACTTTTTCATTTTAGGCTCACTAACAGCTAGTTTGAGCTTCATCTTCACCATCAAATGGCGTGACATTTCTCCTCCAGGTGAAATGTCACTGTATGTTGAGTGTGAATGCACTTATTGTGACAAATTCTGACTTTTACAACCGGTTTATTGTGATTGGTTGTCTCACAGTAACAATGAAATTGTTATAAAGTGGACATCTCTTCTATCTGTTCATCCCATCAACAGAGAACTGTACGGTCAATGGTAGCTGTGACGGATGTATCCTGATCTTTGTCACTCTGATTGGTGATATTTCGATGCCAACAGTTGTTCACATTAACAATATGTTCACATGAACAATTTGAATTACAGAACAGCTTCCCTCCATGTAGAAAGGTTGTTGTTCTGGGAGATGATGGGTCTGTGCGTGTGTGTGTGGTAATTCTTGGAGTGTTGCAGCACTGTTCAGACATTGTAGTTATTCATAGTCAGACATTGTTCTTCTCTGCTGTCACTCTGCAGAAGCAAAATGATTTTATACTCTGTGAGTGGGAGCAATGCGTCACATCAGTGCCACTCTGTCCTCTCCACAGAGGCCTGTCCATTAAAAGAAGAAAGGCTCCATCAATCCTCTCTCTCACTTTCTTCTGTTATTTCTCAGCAGCAGTGTGTTGGGCTTAAAACCAGCCAGCAGAGCAAACAGAGCTGCTTTCAGTCCTGAGACTCCCACCCTGACATCTGCTCTGTTCTGCTGAGGACTAATATGGTCAAAGCCGTCATAATCTGATCTACACGAGCAGACGAGTCCAATCAAAGAGTGTGCTGTCTGTTCGATTTGTCCTCAAACCGAACCAACTCATTCTGTCCCCGTGCTGCGCCGTCCTGTCTGCCGGTGTGTCCTGCATGAAGGACGACACCAGGCGCATGCTTGCCAAAAAGAAGCAGCGGTTTAGCGTCACAGCGTCCAGGACGACGCAGTGCTTCTGACTCACCTTGTATGAATGAGTCTGAAGGCTGCGTGTGTAAATCTGAGAGCTGCTAAGTTGTGTGCAGAGTTTATAGTGCAGATATGAATGTTCACAAGCAGGAGTGTGTTTCTGCGCCTGGATTACAAACAGCTACTAATGACTTCTCTTGTTATTTTCTGCTGGCAAGACAATTTAATCAAAAAGTATTTAGGAAAGTTCTGGTGCGGCAGGCTGTGATTAACAGAGAGAGCAGGACGAGGTTGTGATAAAGCCAGCAGAGCGAGCACTGACTATTATTAGCCCTCAAGTGTTCCACTGTTGTAAGTTTATTGTACTTTCTGGTCTAGTTATCCTGCAGAGCTCAGTGTGCTTGACATAATGACCATCCAGCATTACAGCCGTGCTGTCAGAGCTCAGTTTGACAAATAGATGGGATGAGTGGACGCATGCAAAGTGAAGATTGAGAAAGGCTGTGTGTGCTTCTCTCCAATTCTGATCACACATTTCCTGTTGTTGTGCTGCGAAAGAACAAACAGAGTCAAATAAGTTACAAATCCATGTTTCAAACTTATCAGGGCATTTGTTAGCTTTATATTCATCGTCAGGCCAAGTTTTCTTCCATACAGCGAACACTTGATATTGTTTTATGTTGCATTTTTTTCCCCTTCTAAGTCTGAAATAAGATGTGTACAATGTCTGAGCTCCACCTGCATATTATAAACGTACAGTGTGACAGTTACCAGTTGTTTTGACTTCTGTTTGCAGCTTTATTAACCAGTGGAAACCCCCCAGATCTATATAGCACAATTAAACACACATCTTTTGTTTTCCTCTCAGGGCCGCTGGTTCTGGCGTGTGCGTAGAAACAAGGTTTTGGATAACTATCCCATGCCCATCAGTCACTTCTGGAGGGGTCTTCCTGGAGACATCGATGCTGCCTACGAGAGACACGACGGCCGCTTCGTCTTTTTTAAAGGTAAGCAGCTCACGCTCGTGGATGTGCTGTCAACACAGATCTCTGAATATGACTGAGAGTTAAATATAAATCTCACTGGCTTAGTCCAGTAAAATTAACTCCTGACTCTCAAAATGTGTTAAAAATGTTTGATATTTCTTATGTGGATTGCCTCATCCTGCACAGCAGGCTGGTTTGGTTGCACGGTATCCTTGTGGAAATTGTACCTGTGAAAGGGAGTTCACACATAACGATTATTGGGCTGTTGCTTTAAAAAAGTCTGTTTCAGAAACAAATGGGCAATATTACAGAGACTGTGTAGACCCAAAAACCTTTACAAACAATGTCCCATTTCAGAAAAACAAGAAGTCTACTTTAATGTTTTGTGAAGCAATGTTTCAAATCATGAATATAAAAAGGTAAACAATAGTCTGGTTTTGTGGGGGATTCCAGGGGGACAGAGATTGAAGGTGTTGTCTTCTGTAAAGTCCACCATTGTGTTCAACAAAGTGTGTGCAACACTCTAACACCATAAAACATCTCCTCAGGTATATTTTAAGCTGGTTTAGTCCCACTGGTGTATGAGACACAGAGCTCACTTTTCAGAAGACAAATCAGTGAATAAGAGTGTTTTTTTATTTTCATACACAAGACCTGCACTGAACCAAAAAAGGGATGAATGTGTGACTCACTTTTCAAACAAGTGGTCAGTCATTTTGGAAACACATTTACATCTTCATTCAAACCTCTCTTTCTTCGATAAGTGAGCAACAATCTCTTTACTTTCTTCTCTTTAGGGACCGAACACACAGACTAAGTGTCTGTTCTGGCTTTATGAAACAGGCCTGTCCTTGTTCTAAATGACCTCCCTCTGGGATTATTAGCTGTCACTTAGAGCATGACAGATTTTCAGTCACACCACCAGACTTTGACAACCCAGTTTTTTGGAGAGTGTTTGGATTCAGCTCCCAGTGAAACAATAATGTTTGTCACAGCACACAGAGGTAGTTAACTACCTTTCAAACACATTAGTTATTAATTAACAATTAGTTGACTGATCAGATAAAGAATTGCGCAATTTCTTAATGGCTCTTCAGTAGTTCATCTGACACACCAGTTGGATTATTCAACATATTCACTGCTTCATATATAATTTACCCCTGTTTGGGTAACACCTTATGGACAGTGTTTGAGAAGACTTGAAGCTTGCAAACAGAAACTCATGGCTAAAGTACACCAGATGCATCTCCAATCCTGCTCCACACCGTCGCAGTACCGGATCAGATAGGTTTCTATTCAAGTCAATGTGTCAACCATAGACAAAAAATAAATGGATGTCATCTTGCTCGGCTCGAAGTGAGGTCTCCACAAAAACTGCACCCCCTGGTGGCCGGCTGCAGTATAGGTCAAAAACTCTGTCTGTCCACATGGCTGTGGTCAAACTTTAAAAAATGAATACACCTCATAGAAATGTTTCTCACATCCGAATGCTGTGGTGATATGAAGATATTATTAGGCTGTGTTGTGTTGTAGTCCTATTTTTTCCTGAAAAGTTTCTTTTTCATTAGTTTTTAGAGAGTAAAAACAGGGATTTTTGCCTCGTTTATCAATGATTGATAGCTGCTGTTCTTGTGTAGTTTATTCAGGAACAGTAAGTGCGTCACGAAGGAGAGTCAAGAAGTTAGACTTTCGAAAAAAAAATAAAAATAGGGATGCACACAGAAATATGAGCGCATATACACACATACTCACAAGCACATTCCATGAAGCAGACAGAGTCTAGAAAATAATATCAGAACCATCAAAAGAGATGCAGATTTTTTTTTTGTTTTTTTAAGGTGCTCCCTGAGCAGACAGCATCATTATTTTTATTCTTTTTTTCCCCCTTTTTATTCTTCTTTATTATTTGAAGCTTTAATATTGGTTATTGCAGTGGTACTACTGATTAGCATAATGATTTCTTTCAGTGTTTTGGTTTTGGGTTTTTGTACTTGGTTTCTTCATTTTCAATTTCGGCCAAGAATTTTCATTTCAGTACTTCCCTAAAATATATATTTTTTTGTTATTTTGCTATGATTTCTGACCTACCCATTAAGTCCAGTACAGAAATTTGAAACAGTTTGTGAAGTAGAGCTCCCCAATTAAATCCTAAATGGTTGAATGACTTTCACATGTTTTAAGGAAAGACATTTATGACCTATTTAATGTGGTTAGAAGAAAATGTCTGAATTTGCTTTACATGGACTTTAAAAATGAAACAAATCATGTCAAAACCATATATTTAACTTGCCAATCAGAGCAAACATTTGACATAGAAGTGTGAGTCACCACCAAGGAAACAATATAACAATTAAACACAAGCTTGACAGGCAGCTGCTGTCGGTTTCTTGTTTGTGAATAAAATTTTTGCAGGAAATGTCTTTGTTCTTCTTTGCGGCAGTGTAGGTTTGAGTAAGCTTGTTGAATATAACCTCTTCTAAAAAACATCCTGCCTGTAGAAAACTGTCCACCATCAGGGTTCTTCTTTACATCCTTAATGCTGTCATAATGCTCAATAATGCTCCCATAAAATAGACTCTTCAACTTTTTCTCATCTTCTTCAGATACTGTAGAAGATAAAGTGAACAGTAAATACTCCACCTCCTGGAGAAAGTAGCGGCCCATGATGTATTCTGCACGCAGAGCATAAATCTCCTTTAGCACAGGTCGTTATTTATACGGTGAGTCATTGAGAGCAGCTTGTCTTTTATAACTCCGGGTAAAGTTGTTGAATGAAAAAGAAGAATTCAGCCTTTACTGCGGCTCAACTCCGGGTGCTTCAGGGCAGCTGCTTACGAGGAGGAGGATGATGTCATCAGAAAGCCCCTCAGTGTGACACTTGGCTGGCAGCCATTAGCAGAGAAAGAACAAGAGGACCGAAGAGGAAAGGAGGGAAGAAGGACGGAAGGACTGCTGGTCCTGGGTGCACGGGGGAGAGGAGACAAACAGAGCAGTGAGGACGATCAGATCAGCTGACTTTGTGTCAGCAAGAAGACAGATGTCCGCACTCTATCTTCAGGTTTATCTTTGCTTCTGAACAAGCCAGTCTTCTATTTTGGGAGTATTTTTAGTATAAGTGTATCTCAGCATGTTTCCGCACAATCAGTGCTGATGTCGGCATTAAAAGAGCAAATCCACAACTATCACAGAGCGTGTTTGTCTGGGATGGAAGTTATTATCGTCATTGACCTTTTCCTGCATTCAGTGTTTCCCTGCAGAGAGATGAAGAGTGTTTGGATAATCAAAACCAACGCTGTAAACATTAACTCTCAATCCACCTGCACCGTCATGTAGATATGTTGTCAAACCTCAGTGTTACTCCTGAACTCGATAAAGTAACATTAAACAAATACACCGTACATGAACAGAAAGACAACTAACAGACAACTCACTGTAACTGATAGAGAGTGATACAGAGTTCAATCTTTGTCTCATCAGAGCAGAGAGTTTTCTTTCTCCTGTTCTGAGAGTTCTTCAGGGGCCTTTTGTCAAACTTAAGGCGGGCTGCCATGAGCCTTTTACTAAGGAGTGGCTTCAGTCTGGACCCTCTACCATACAGGCCTGATTGGTGGATTGCTGCATAGATGGTTCTCCTTCTGGAAGGTTCTCCTCTCTTCACAGAGGAGCTCTGGAGCTCTGACAGAGTGATCATCAGGTTCTTGGTCACCTCTCTGACTAAGGCCCTTCTCCCCTGATGGCTCAGTTTAGATTGGCATCCAGTTTTAGAAGAGTACTGGTGGTTGTGAACTTCTTCCATTCACAGATGATGGAGTCCACTGAGCTCATTGGGACCTTCAAAGCAGCAGAAATGTTTCTGGACCCTGGATCCAGATTTGTGCCTGGAGACAATCCTGTCTCAGAGGTCTAAGGACAGTTCCTTTGACTTCATGTTTGGTTTGTGCTCTGACATGCACTGTCACCTGTGGAACCTTATATAGACAGGTGTGAGCCTTTCTAAATCAAGTCCAATCAGTTGAATTTACCACGGGTGGACTCACATGAAGCTGTAGGAACACCTCAAGGAGGATCATGAGCAAATGAAAGATTTTGTTTTCCTATGTAAATGTGATTTCCTGGTTTTTCCTTTTTAATGAATTTGCAAAAATTAAAAGAAAAAAAAAGCATTTTAAAAGTTGTCATTACGGGGTGTTCTCTGTAGAGTTTTGAGGGAAAAATGAATTTATTCCATTTTGGAATGAGGCCGTAACATAAAATGTGGAAGAAGTGAAGCGCTGTGAGAACTTTCCAGATGGACTGTATCAGCCCAGCTTAAGGTGGCCCATGGATCATGGGTGTTGCTCTACAGTTGGATTTGAGCAACATTTAGATTGTTATAAGATCACTAATCCTCTGAAAAATAACTTTATTATACCTCCACATTTCTGCCACTAGATTTGGCAATTGAGAGGTGGTGAGAAAACAGGTGGAGAGATACACTCCTTAACAAAATCTTAAGATAGGGAGTGGGGTTGGCACAAATTGGCATGCAAGTGTTTCCAGGAAGCTGGTAGGAACGTTGCTCCATTTGGTAAAGATGGTGTCACAAAGGCCATCTTTGATCTGGTACTGACGTCTGATAAAAGTACATATTGATAATAACACATCAGGATTATTACCCATGCTGGGCTATAGGTGATATTACCTGATGTTAGCTGATTGGTGGGCATGTTTGACTTTATTCTGGATGTCACACAGCTTTCAACCCACCCTCCCAAAAAGTATGACAACATCAGAGACTTTATCCAATCCTCAGTACAGTAACATGATAAGCTGCTCTTTACTTACACAGCTGCTGTATTAAATCGAGGCTTCACAGCTGTATTTATCCTTAACAAGCCAGGCTAGAATACAAACCTCAAAATTCATCCCTGAAGACACACTACAGCTGTGCAGCAGGGAGGAATCAAATCTTTGGATCAGTGAACGCTCTGCTGCAGTCATAGAAAGTCATGGGATTTTACATCACAGCGCTCACTGCCACAGAAACCCTGGGAAGCATTGCGTCACCGCTCGCTCTCTCCAGATGCTGAGTGTAGAGCTTTCAATCTGTACGAGGAGCAAGGGGCCAGAGGTGGGTGGATGGTGGGTGGATGGGTGTGTGGTGGGAGAAGGAGGGAGGGGAAAGCACACTGAGCCAAGATGAGAGATGTAATGTTGCCTGAAGGAACGGAGTCCCCCTCATCTGACACGGTGAAAACAATAAAACCATCCCTTTGGCGAGGAGTCTGCTGACATGAGAGAAGCCGCTCCTATCCAATAATTACGAGCTGAACCCAAATTCTGAGTCAATGATGCCCCGCTCTGTTTGCTGCTTTCTGATAGCTCGCCAGCAAATCTTTATTACGTCCACGTATTTTACAAGAGTGTGTAAATGCTGGTTGAGTTTCTCTGATTGCTCTCTTTTTATGTCTCATTCAATTTCAATTATTGAACATGCTGACTGCCAGAGTAGAAAAACGTGTGCCTGAGCGGAATGAGTTTGTACATCTGTTTTTTGAATATGTATGTGGACGTGGGTGCGACCGAGTGTACACAACATTCACTGCACGCTTTCCATAAAGAGTTTAGGGCGGGGGTGAATGAGAAATGTACTGATGCATGCACCATAAAGGTTCATAAAACATTCCTTCTCTTCTTTTTAAGACTCTCTCTCTTCTCTCCTCAGGAAACAGATTTTGGCTGTTCAGGGAAGCAAACTTGGAGCACGGTTACCCACTGGAGCTGGTTGACTTTGGTCAAGATGTTCCCTATGACCGAGTGGACACGGCCATATGGTGGGAGCCATCGGGATACACTTACATCTTTCAAGGAGACTGGTAATGAAGCTTTTAGCCTGTCCAGCCTTTAAATTCAGGAATACAGGAAACTCTCTCATGTTGGGTAAACGGGGTTTGTATGTGACTACAGGCTTAAAATATCATAATTACACACAAAAATGATATCCACAGCATGTCCCATCAATACCAAACAGTGCAGATGAAGCAGCAGCTGTTGGTTTGCTCTGCTCGGTGATCAGTACAAGCAATAATAAACAAACAACACACTGCTGCATGCAAGGGTGACATCTTTATGGAAACATTCATAGAAGAAGTAATTACAGCACAAATCGTAGAATCTAATATCCTCTCGCAGAGCTCAGAATGAGCGACTGCCTCGCTCGGGATTAATCGTGCATTTACATGCTGAAGAGTTTTGGGATTCTGTGCTGGGTAAAAAGTCTGCTCCTTACACGGGGACGCGTCTAACAAACAGCACCGTCTCTGTCTGTCTGCAGGTACTGGCGCTTTAATGAGCAGTCTCGCCTGGCGGACAGAGGTTACCCGAAACCAATCAGCGTGTGGGGATCTTCAGTGCCCTCCACTCCCAAGGGGGCCTTCCTCAGCGATGATGGGGGTGAGCTAAGACATGAAAAGTGCTTTCTGTGTGTGGGTGTGGATGTGTGTGTGTGGGTGTTTGAAGAGGGGAAAGGAGGAGCTTGGGGATGATGGAGACACGCCTGAAACAAAGAATCAGGGTGTGGTTACACAAACATCAGGACAAAGAAGGAGAAATGTGTGTGTGAACGAGTATTCAGGGTTTTTTTGTTTTTTTGTTTTTTTTTTGTAATATCAGCAGATTTTCTTTCCTGTGATACAATTTATTATCCCCTCATATTTAGATCATAAAAAGTTGGAGAATTTAATGATCGATCTTTCCCCTTAACCACGGATAAAAATAAAAAGTCTGATGCCTCTTTACTCTCTGTTCAGTATATGCCTTGTAACAATCAGACAGTTAAGTTGATTAATAATTGATTATTTGATTAATTGTTGCAGTTCTAACGAAATGAAATTAAACTGATACAGCAACATCCCTGTAAGACACCCCATGTTGCAACTCCCAAACCAGAGATCTCTTGTCATCCATAATGAGAGAGGGTAGAAAAAGCTTCGAGTCATGCTCCAGCTCTTTCCCTTCTGCATCCCTGTGCGTCTTAAATATCCAGAGTCCTGCAGGATCTTTCAGCTGTTTGGGCCAACAAGCCGGGCCAGCTTCAGAGCTACCAGCTGAGCATGAGTGTAAATATGGCATCAACGAGAGCAGAGCCCAAAGAAACTACCAGAGAAAAATTTGACAAGTTTAGTAAAAATAAAAACAAAAAGTAAAGTAATGAAGAGGAAAGGACGAACAGGAGGAACAGTAACAGGCTGCATACACACTGCTTTCAGTTACAAGTGGAAACATCTGCCAAGCCCCACCCTCCAAAAAAGGAAAGTCAAGCTCTCCACCTTTTTTTTTCTATTTTAGAGGTTTATTCTGCACAGAAGAATGTGCCGGAGAAGAACTGCATCTCTTCCTGTAGCAGTGGCTTCCTGAAGTCTTGTCATTACTGTTACACTGGCAGGAGACCAGCTGAGACTCTCAGCTCCAGGCTGTTTCCTGTCTTTTTGCTAATGCTAAGCTAAAGAGCTTCCGTATATCGGTTAGCAGATAAAGAGCGTTGTGTTTATTAAAGTATATATCAAAATAGTTCACTATAAAAACTGAAATCAAAGAAAGTTTGTCTCATTTTTAGTGTAAAAAAGTCTTATTAGACTTAATATGAGCCACATTCACCTGACAAGCCTAGAGAAATGTCTCATTTCAAGATATTAAATGATAAAAATAACGCTTGAATTGCTTTGAAAGAATAAGAAAAATGCCAAAGGGTTCAGAAAAAATGTGCTTTTCAAGTTTCTTGAAGTAAGACTGTCTTAGAACATGTCTTTATTTTATAAAAGCCATTCAGGCAGCCCAGATTTTAGTCTCTGCAGAGTTTATTTCTCACACACTTTCTGCTCATTTTTCCCATCTGCAGCGTACACTTACTTCTACAAGGGATCCAAGTACTGGAAGTTTGACAACCACCGCATGAAAAGCGAACCCGGCTATCCAAAGTCCATCCTAAGAGACTTCATGGGCTGCACAGCAGACCAGGACCCAGATAGAGACACAGACCCAGACACAGGGCGCAAATACCCGGATCTAAACCGTCCTCCGTTCAACCCGAATGCTGGAGGTGACGGCGACAAGGGCAAAGACCGGGATGGAACAGACGGAGGTGGAAAGGATAAAGATGCAGGCAGAGGGTCGGACGACAAAGACGAGGACTATAGAGAGGGTAGAGAGGAAGACACCAACGAGGTAGACGTGGTGCTGAAGGTGGACGACAGTGAGGAACGGACCATGAACATCCTGATGGTGACCATCCCACTGGTCCTGGTGCTGTGCATCCTGGGACTCATCTACGCCATCATCAACACGCTGCAGAGCAAAGGAGCGCCGCGACTGCTGGTGCACTGCAAGCGCTCACTACAGGACTGGGTGTGACCCGCGACCTTGAGGATCACTGAACTTTGAACTTTAACTGAACCTTAAACGCGAGCGTCCTCTAATCCCAAACTTATCCTGTGATCATCCGTCTCATGTCTCTGTGCTCAGCAGCTCCTGCAGCTCGTAGGTAGTAGATCCCGTACTGTACGGAAACACACACACAAGAACAAATGCAGGCATAAATTATGTCTTACACAAACACACACACACATGAACACACCCTAACCTCCTCCCGTCTCCCATGGTGCTCTACAATGCGTTGACTGTGGTCTATTTATATGAGAGAAGTTTGCACATTGTTTTTATTTCTCGTTGTTTTTCTTTTTGTGTGACTTTCTTCGTTGTTGTTATTATTTCTGAACCAGGAAGCCTGTTCTATTCTCTCCTCCATTTCTGCACCACCTTCCTCCTCTTCCTAATCTCGGTCGGACTTTTTCCCCCAACGATACCTTGACTCTGCTTTTGCATTGAATGTTACGACAGATGAACGAAATTGAAAGGTTAGCACGAACGGACAGATCTGTAGACGACCGAGCTTTGAAGTGGGAGTTTGGTGGTGATTCTTTCTTTATCTTCTTCATTTTCTCCCTCTCATTTTCTCTATTCTCTCCGCTGTGCAGTGCAGTTGGTGCCACTGGTTGGCGGGTTAGAGTAACACGGTCTGACACTTCACTGTAGTTTACTTAAAGAGATATTTCAAGCCCTGCCTTTGAGGCCAGTTGTTCACTCCCTCCGACTCCCCGTGACTTCCTCTGGAAGAGACCAGGCTGCAGTTCAAACTCTGAGGGTTGAAGTTCAATTTGTTGATCACATAAATTTTATTTTACAATCAAAAATCCACCTTCATCTTGTTATTAATACCATTTTTTTTAGCTATAAAACAGTCCTCATCAAATCAGATGTACGATCTAATGTTGTGTGGTCATTGCAAAAGAATTTTTTTTCATAAGCTGTTGCCCTCTGACTGAAACTTAAAGTTACAGACATCAGGATGGTTGTTATTTTCACGTTCACCTTCTTCTTATGCAGAATTGCTGCAGAATCACAGCTGATTTTGGCCCTGATTTTGAAACAGTAAATTCTTCGGTGGCCCTGAGAGCTCATAGCACTGTAGCTTAAGAAAGCACATGCAAAAAGACAAAACACCGAAAATTAAAAAACATCATCATCAATTTGACAACACCTGCACAGCATTTAGTAAAACGCGCTGCAAAGACCACAACACATTAGAACAATGTGCTGCAAACAGACCGCAACACAAAGGAAGTGTTTCCAGAGGACACTTAAAAGTAATGCACATGTTTCGACACACTTTTTGTAGATGCAGACTTTGAATCACCCTGTTAAGGTTCTCTTTCCGTCAGTGGTGTTGGAAAATGAGATAAAAGTAAGTGCTTTTGATTTATTTTAACACTGTGATCATGTGATTCAGATATTAGCATATTGAAGAAGACTGAATATGTGCATCACTTTTAAGTGTCCTCTAGATACACAATAACACGGCGCATTTTCTAAATGCTGTGCATGTGTTGTCAAATTGATGAAGATGTTTTCTTAATTTTCTTGTGTTTTGTCTTTTTGCATGTGTTCTCTTTAGATTCAGTGCTGTGAGCTCTCAGGGCCACCGTAGAATTTAGACCTGTTCTGCACCTTGTTCACACACAGTTGAGAAAAAGGTCTCATGTCTTTCTTTCCCTTATTTGGAAACCATTTAAAGACCTCTTCCTCTAAAAGGGTCGGCGGAGCTTAAAGCAATTGTTGTCCTTTAACTCTCATCCATGAGCGCTGCCTCTCTGTTAGACCATCAGAGGAGTCAGACTGTTGTTTAGATTAAAAAGTCAGCTCACTGTGAAGTAACAGACAAGAGGGAGCGTCTGTGTGACATAAAACCAGAGACAGGATGTGACACCATCACTACAGCTCAGCATGGAGCTAATGCAGCGTGGAGTTTGTAATGGACTTTTTACTGCTGCTGGTTTTTGAAAGGACAGTATCACTGTCGAGCCACAGTCTGTCCGTTGTAAACATGGAGGAGATGTAAGCACCGGGGTGGGCTCATGTGAACTCGGACTAATCCCCTTCATTAAAAAACAGCAGGTGTGTGCAAGCGCTGTTAACCCCTCGACCCCAAAACTAAACCTTGAACCCCCCAGAACCACAACATTCCCCCGCTCACTTTTTCATCTTCAAAGATCGGCGACGAGACGAGCGGTGTGAACCAAAGACAAACGTCCATCCAGCCAAGCCATTATATCAGCTTCAAAGAAAAAAAGGTGGTTTGAACATTTTAGCTCCTCTACAAAGCATTTTCAAATATGTGCTTTAGAGTTTGACATTTTTAACTCTGATTCTCACTGCTCCTGGCAGCTTTTAGTTTCCTGGGTTCTAAATTCTGTGTTTTTTGACTGACGATACTCAGGCAAAAGTTGATGATTCTCACTTTGAAGTTATAAGTGTCTGCTTACTAATTCTGCCGACACACGGACATAAACGCAATGTGGTTGAGGCAAGCTGGGTGTTGATGTTTTAGTAAGTGGTGGAGCGGCTAAAGTGCTTTCCTTTTTACAAATAGATTAGACTCAACAGAAAAAAACATTCTTGAATTTCACTACACCTTTTGGCAAATCAACTTTAACAGCCGCTTCGTTCACTTTATATATATCTGTTGAGCTGCCCCATTACAAAACATCAGACTGTTTAATCATGACAATAATCATTGGTAGCTTTTCAATAAAAAGATAATCTTAGGAGGCTACAAAGCGGGCGAAAAATGAGTGAATGTGTACCAAAGAGTTCAGCTTCAAACCTGAGCGGGAGGAAAGCTTATCTGAGGGGGGCATTAAGTTGTAAGCTGCCGGTCTGAGCAGACCGGGCTCAGCTCAGCCGGCTCAGGTTACACAGATGTGGACGGGGAGGGTGAGGAGAGACTGAATTTCCTGCAGCTGAAACAAGCAATAGAGGGGGGAGGGGGAGGGAGAGAAGGGGGGAGGCTGACCTCTTCTCTGAGCTTGCAAAGTTTGGATCTCAGGAACAAGGAGGGGTGGGAATTTAGAGAGAGAGAGAGAGAGACTTTGATTTGCTCGATCCCACTGGCAGCAGTGACCCAAATTCTCCTGTTAGCTCAACATCAGAGCTGGCCAAAGAGGAAACTTTAACTTACAGTAGCTGCCCGGGGTTTAGTTCACAGGAATGCTTGATGTCAGGGCTGTTTGGAGTTGTATGTTTACTCCTTGACACGAGGTAAAGGCTGCACATTGATTCTGGACGATGAAACAACCAAGACATGAGATCCTGGTGATATTAAAGTGGATAACCTTGAATATAAAACTTGTTGAAAGTAGATTTGTTTTTATCCAGAGATGAGGAAACATACTTGGAAACAGCTCCTCTGTTATTCTTTTGGTTCTTTTTTTATTTTTTGCCTTTAGTAGACAGAACAGCTGAAGAGAGACAGGAAATGGGGGATGAAACAGTAAAAGGGTGGAAACTGAGAGTCAGAGTGGTGACCACTGCTACATGGACAGATCATGGGGGGGACTTTTAAACCACAAGGCCAACCAGCCCCACAGTTTCTAGATTAAACTGCTGTAACTGAGCTCAGCTAGCAGCCTGCTCACAGACATCATTTGTCATAACAGCATTGAGAAGCAGACTCATGATGTAGATATTATCTTCTTCATACTGAGTTTTGACTTATGAGTCACAGCATTTTAAAATTGTTTGATGAATTCTAGTAAAATCTGAATAATTTTGGATTTGAAAAGCAACAAAATCCAAAGCTTAAGGCACCAAAAAAAAAAAAAAAAAACTTGTTTAAGCCACCGAACTTTACACAGGTACAGTAAAAGATGCTAATACATTCCAACACTTTTCCCTTATTTAATAAAAGCTTTAAGACGAGAAGTTTTTATCTGAGGGAAGCTTCAGCTGCAGCTAAATAAAAGCCAGGCCCATCCTTCAGAGCAGTGGAGGTATCGTCATGTATATTTTATTTAAATGGAAAGAATCAGACAGTAGTTTCTGTTTCACTGCTTTGCTTTCATTAACGATGCTCAGTCTCTTCACTTCATCTCTATGCCACTCCACCACCGCCACCACCATCCTTCTCTGTGTGGATTGGAATGATAATGTGATCATAGATCATACTTATTTTGAATACTATGAAAGATTCTTTTGTTTTTTTATACACATGATGTAAAAAAAAACTGTTGTAGAATTTTTTTGATAACTCTCCACCTGGAAGAAAACAGCACTAAGGAGGAGCTTCAAAAAACTACAAAAAAATGCAATCTAAACAAGTGTTTACTTTTAATTTTTATTAAAAAAAGAATATCTTTCTAGACCCAAGTTGTACTACATTCACCTGACAAGTCCAGAAAAATGTCTTATTTCAAGACATCAAAAGACAAAAATGATCCCTGAATTCCATATAAAGAGCAAAAAATCTGTCTCTGGGGTAGAAAAAAAGCCCTTTTTTTTCTTTTCTCCGAACAAACTATTCTGGCATCATTTTTGTCTTTTGGTATTTCGAGATAAAACGTTTTCCTGGACTTGTCAAGTAAATGTGGCTCATGTTAAGTCTAATTAAGTGTTTATTATAAGAAATATGACGGAAACACTTGTTTACATTTCAGTCTTCAGTGTAGAAACAAGCTGTGCTAATGTTAGCTGCAGCCTGGCCTCAGCTCACCCTCTCATATACTCCAGTTCTAAAGTAGGAGCACAAGTAGCAGCTGGTTTGACAGATATTTATATATCTGCTGTCCTGATTATCCTCCAGCCAGGTAAAGACAGGTTTAGTCAGACCCCGTCACCACATAAAGATGTAGAAAAGAGCGTAATAAGCTCTAAAGAGAAGTCTTGAGATTGATCTGCAGCCAGTCAATTCAGCTGTTGCTGGGAAACGGTGTCCTGTCACTCACCTCCTCATGATCAGGGTCATGGGGGTTGGTTGGTTGGTTGGTGGACGAAGCTAATCAGTGTTAAAAGCAACCCCCACCCCCCTCTTCCTCCTCTCCTGTTCTTCCATTGGTCCATCAACGAAAGCTTAGACAGCGTAGAGTCTGGACAGGATCAGAAAACGCCAACTCACTGCACGAGATAAAATCCCGCAGAGTTCTTCCTCTTCAACACCTCCTTTAGTTCTCCTCTGTAACCTCCCGTCAGCGTCCACAGAGAGTTATCCACTTCAAAGCTACAGAAAAACATGTCAGAGTTAAGAAAGTTTACCTGAAATTTGCTTTGCTCGCAGTTTGAGAGATTCTCGGAGAGGTGACATTGGCAGAGATCAAATTTGGTACAGTTCACCGTCTCAGGACTTGGAGGAGGAGGGAGAGACGAGTGCTAAAAGGTTCAGGGAAGAGATGTGTCAGAGCTGATTGATGTGTGTGTGTGTTTCTGTGTGTGTGTGTGTGGAGGTGTTCAGTTAATCAGCTCTCTTCTCTATAAGTGAGGCCTGTTGTCTGACTGTAAATCTCTCTCTCTCTCTCTCTCTCTCTCTCTCTCTCTCTCTCTCTCTCTCTCTCTCCCTCCCCTCTGCATACTCAGCCCGGCCCTCAGAGCCCGAGGGGATCATAATAACAACAATGGCCTTCTCTTTCTCCTCTCTCTCTCTCCTCCCCCTGTTTTCTCCCTCCCTAATACACACACAAACACATTATTGTCTTTCAAAACCTCACCTTCCTCCCCTCCCTCCCTCCCTCTCTCTCTCCTTCCCTGCTTAGAAATCCAGTCCAAGCCAAGGTCTTGAGCCGTGTTTAGATCCCCCTCCTTGTTTTACCCCTGCAGGAGGTTTGGCTTTTAGAACACTGTACCTGTCAGGCTTTGAGTTCAGTGAGCTCAGACTTTGCAGCGGGGAGTCACATTCAGATTCAAATCTGCACCGTCTGAAGTTTTTTATGTTAATGCCTTGTTTGTTGTGAAGAACGCGGCGTCTGATGCAAAGTTTGTTTAAGGTTAGGACATCTCTGAGCTTGTCTGAGCTTTCATATCTCTCAGGATTTGTTTCTGTAAACACTGCATGTTAAGCATCTCTCAGTCAGCCGGGCTGTTGCAGCTCTTTCATCCTCTCTTTTTTGGCTTTAATCTTAATGAAAATCTCTTCAATCAAGCAGTAGGCAGGTTTCCTGCTATCTGTGTCTGTGCCCTCAACACTTTTTTTCTGTTTCAGCTGCCTGCAGTCACTGTGCACCGCTGCCCTTTCTAATAACTAAAACTTAGAAAAGTCATTGCATCAGCCGAAGTCCACTGGGAAGAATACCACATCGATAAAACTGGACTGAAAAGATCAAAGCTTAAAAAGTTTGAAAAAGACTGTTTCTGTTTCTCTCGGGTCAGCTTTGTGGCTTCTAACAGTTTGAGCGCAGAGGATTGTGGGTCGAGTGCATCTCTACATACTTGTCAAACGCCTTCCACTCTGAAACCACTCATTTTCAAACGCCATGCGACTAACTCAGCAGCTCGAGGATGAAAGAGAAGGACGTTAAGAAATGACTTTCAGCGTCCGAGCAGATGAGCTCTCGACGTGTCAGTCGGACATCAAACTGTTGATGAGCCTCAGCTTTCACGCGACAAGGTAGATTTTGGCGGACTCAGTCGGCCTTGCGCTGACCATCAGTTGTTGAGCTGAGCATCTCACACTTTCAGACTCCTCGTCAGTTTCTTTCTGAGAACGAAAAAAAAAAAGATCTTTCATCTCTCACTGTGATGAGAAGAAGAAAAAACAGATGAATTTAATGTTTGTTTTTGATCATTTGTCTCGTTTTGTTTTGATTTTGTGCATTTTTTTTCTCTCAAAACTTGATTTTATTTTGTTAATAACATTCCAATTAGTTTGTATGATTGGTTGTTAGTGTTTCATTTTCTGTAGAAATGTAAGATTTTATACATTTGTGTTGTGTGTTCACCTCTAGTTGAGTGTGTTAACAAGCCATGCTGGACATGTACACATTAAAAAAATGCTCTGAAAGTTGTGTTTTCAGCCTCTTTACATGGTCGGTAGGCTTTCTGAAGACAATCAAGATTTACGATACTGCAAAGCCACGCACACTCACACACTCGCACCGCACACACGCCCTCTTCTCTCTTCCTGCGGTGAGGTCACTGTCCATAGGGCCCGGCTTCCTGTCTCACACGGGACACGCAGCACAGCGGCTTTACGGGCCATGGGAGGCGGGGAGGAGGGGAGGCTGGCTGATTGCCAGGAAGCCACATGAGCCAGGAGGAAGTTCTCCAGAAGCCTGGAGGAACCTGAGGAGGCTGTGGTGTCACCACACCGTATTGTTCATGACACATCCGGGCTTTTTATGGTGGTTTTTATCCAAACACCGAATTACAGAACAGACGCTGATGGCAGACTGTAATGAGATGTTTGTCAGACTTAGAGTAAGCTGTTTGCAAGACTAAAAATAAGGTGACACCAACTCCAGTCCCGCGCAGGCGTAATTGGCCGAATCACCAAAGGCAGGTTTTTTTTTGTTTTCATTTGAGACCTCTCGATTAATTAATGGAGGCGACTGGCTGAAGGCTTTTAACAGAAGAAAAATCACCCCCACGCACGTCGACGTGTCTGAAGAGGCGACAGCTGTCTGTTTTGTATGTCTGACACATCAGTCAAAAGTGATTTTTTTTTAGAAGGAAAGTTGAAAACAGAGTAAAGAAAAACAGATTGTTCCCAAAGGTGACACTTCCCTCTGTGAACGTGTCAGCAGGTCCCACAAAAATACCCTCAGTTCCTTCCAGCTTTCCAAACCTGTCTGGTGTCCTCTGACTCATGCTGATGTGCTCGTCCTGAAAACATCAGCGTTTAAAAACAACTCTAAGATGAATCATTTCATTTGGAAGAAACTGGCAATGTAGTGTCAGCCAAAGTTTAGAGTTTGTCTTTTGAAAGTCTTCATCCGAGGAAACCACCAGCGTTTACTGCTGCAGGTGTTGGACCTGATGCTCCTTTTAGCAGTTTGTAGCTGCTTGTAAAAACTGAAACTGATTTAAAGGCTTTTTTGATAATAGATTTTTAAAAAATGTATAAAAACCGTCATGGCAAGTTTTCTACACCAATGATCCATGGGAAGCTACAGGACAAGAGAGCTCAAAGACTCCCTGAGAGGTCTGTGGTCAGTAACTTTAATGGGACGTTAAGATTTAAAGTTAGTGACAGACAGATGGAGGAGAGCTCAGTGTGTCAGTCTGAGCCTGCAGCAGCATCAATAAGAGCTGGTCCAGACCTGATCCAGCTCTGACTTTAAGCTTTATCAAAAAGGAAAGTTTGAAGTCTACTCTTAAAACTATAGCACACGTCTGCCTCCTGGACTATGACAAAAGAGGAGCCTGATAACTGAAGGCTCCATCTCCCAGACTACTTTTAGAGATCTCACTGAAACTGAAGACACAGTCCTCTTTATACATTTTCTACACAAATACTCACACTGAATGATACATATCACCGAGATATCTGTCAACAAACATTACAGAAGTATAGGATACAAAATATGCAAACACTGATTTGTCCAGAAGGGGCGCCAAAAATAAAACAAACCGCAAGTTACTCACAGGAGCTTTAAAAAAAACTGCTTATGTTTAGACACTCGAAAAAACACCAACAAAACAACTTTTGTTTTTGAAAATGCAGTCAGGACCATTTGGCAGCTCATAAAATTGAAAACATTGTCAACAAATGTGCCAAGATATGGATCAGAACTTTTGTTCTGTTACTTAATTTCTTGCTTTGTTTTTGCTCTGCTTGGGTCTCCACCACCCATCAGAGAGATCCAGCTCTTGAGGTACAATGTTCTCCACTATTTACCTCCCGCTGACTCCAAACGTTTGTGCTGTTGTGTGGCATGCAGGCTCTGTCCAGTGGAGTTTAAATGTCTGGAGCTTCGGTCTCTTACCGGTAGGAGACTAGGTCTCTTTCAGCTTAGATTAATTTAAACAGAATTTCAAAAAATTGTGTCTTTCATCCTCAGTTGAGCCTCATGTGCCTGTAAACTTGATGCGTTCACAGGCTGAAGAAAAAACGCACCTGCTGGAAATTTAACATCTGACACAGAGGTCATCAGGAGGAGAAAGAACACAATTACTAGTTTTGTGGGATGTAAAGAAAAGTAATTTCATCAGTAGTGTAATAAATTACTGTTGGCAGGGAGTAATAAGTAAAGTTATATTACTTTTGAAAAGCGCTATAAGTTATATGATACTTTTTTTCCAGTAACAGTCCCAACACTGATTGTGACTTCATTTATTTTAAATAAAGACACAAACTGCTCCAACCTGTCATCTCCTGAGGCTTTCAGACAGTTGAGCCTGAGAAATCTATCATACGTCTAAGAATAACGGATCCACCAACATCTAGATTGAAGGTCTGAGTTCTGCTGTCCATAGTCAGACTGTCGACTGGCCTGAAAACACCCAGAGTAATGTCTGTTATAACACTGGAGGAGGATGGATGGAGAACTCAAACTGTGTACTCTATAATGACCTACTTTGAGAAACACTGTCAACCGTTACACGCTCCTCTAAAAGTCAGACATACCTCTGTGCACTCTGTTCACAAACAACTTTAATGGTGCATGTCGTGAGGGTACGAGGTATTTGAGTATGTTCGCCTGCTTCATGCTGTGTTTACATGCTTTTAATACTTCCTTGCTATGTGTGTGTGTGAGTGTGCGCGCAGTCTGGCAGGGCTCATTGCTTGTTAAATCTATCAGCTACAGTTATCACCAGGTACACCCTGTGGAGAGCTGTAATTACTTACAGTCATCTCTTTCCTGCCTGGGTCAAACATTAACTCACTTATAGCTACATAACACACACACACACACACACACACACACACACACACACACAAACACACACACACACACACACACACACACACACACACACACACACACACAAAAGGGGGAGTTGGTAACTAGCAGCTAGGACTAATAAAAAGTAGGTTTGTAAACAGGACACATGAACCATCTCAAGTGTTTTATACAAAAAATGCATTATAAGGAAGAGGATGAGGTTAGGTACAGATTTTTGTTTAGCTGTGAGTTCTTGAAAGAAACAAGGCCAAAAAAGGAACTAGTCAGCTGTTTTGCAAAAGCTCAGCAGTCACTTAATCAGTTACACCAGCTGCTTGTTAACGCAAAATTCTAATCAGCCATGATTCACATGGCAGCAACTTTGCAGCATTTAGACATGTTGACATATTGAAGATGAGCTGCTGAAGTTCAACCTGAGCCTCACAAAGAAGAGGGAATGTGATTTAAGAGACTTTAAATGTGGCACAGTTGCTGATGTCAGAGGTCAGAGGAGAAGGGACAGACTGGTTGGAGATGATAGAAAGACAAAAGGATCTCAAAGAACCACTGGTTCCAACCAAGGTCTGCAGAAGACCATCTCTGAGCCCACATCAGGTCCAACCTTGAAGCAGACGGGCTACAGCAGTAGAAGACCACACCGGGTGACCCACCTGTCAGCTAATAACAGGAAAGTGAGGCTACAGTTCACATGGGCTCACCAAAACTGGACCATAGAGGACTGAAAACATCTCCTGGTCTGATGAGTCTGGATTTCTACTCCAAACATGATTAAAAGCAATTATTATAATAATCAAATGAATTTAAAGTAATAATATATGAATGTATTTTTAAAAGTATTTTAGACAGCAAATATTTATTTACTTAGAGGTGGTGTTGGTAATGTTGGTGGTAATCAGATTTAGATAGACATTGACTTGAATCGAAACCTATCTGATCCGGTGCCGTGATGAAGTGGAGACAGACTGGAGACGCAGCTGGCGTATTTCAGCCGATATCGTGTGGGGGAGATCATTTATTTATTTATTTTGTTGTAACTTATCATTCCTGAAGTTATTAAACCTACTTATAAGTTTTTCCCATATAAGGGCAGGGCTGACTGATGGAGGGCATGCTCAAAACTGGTCTCATCTCTGCCTCTTTACCTCGTCCAAACTTGAACAAAATTAGGTTGAATCCAGTTTTTTCAATACGGTGCCCACCAATGATGGGTTTTAAAACTCCATATCAACGGCTGATGTCATGAAGACTACGTCCATTCTGATAAGACTACAGCAAAAGGAGGGAAACTTCTGTAAAGAGGTAACAGAAAGTGAGAGAGATTAATAAAGGGAACAAGAAGACCAACAGAGACTCTTATTTCAGGACTGGAGCTCCCAGCTTAAAGTCTTTCTTTATTTTTGGGTTGTTAATCAAAACTTTTCAACAAAGTTAGATGTTAAGAACGTCTTTTTTTTTTTTTTTTTTTTTCACGTGTGCAATTTCCCAGTAACGCCTTCACATTTTTTTTCCCACTGCTTGATAGTGCTGAGATTTTCTATGGCAAATTTCATCCAAACACTCACAGAAAGGAAGTGTATTGTTGATAAGTTCTCTATTCTCCTGCTGTTTTGGTGCAGACGAGTGGTTTAGCATGCATTCAAATGCAAATTATTCCTGATGATACATCACCATAACAACATTCAGTGAAATGAGAGATTCCGTGCAGTGAAGGTCTTTGCATTATGTCACATAATCATTGAGTGTGTAAATTCCTCACCATAAAACCGGTTTCACCTTTTTCCCCACTCTTCTTACATCCCCTTTCCTCCTCCACTTTTATAGTTTCACGGTGAGGTAATGTTGGGGCAACATCTGGTGCTGCAGAGCTCTGCGTGTTTGGTGCTAACTTTGGCACCTCACCACAGCAAAGTGAGGTGAGAGGGTGAGAGCATCCTGCTGTGCAGCGGTGCAGGTTGACTGGTGTGATTGACAGGCCTGGTCGAATCCACGACACTCCTGATGCTTCAAAAAGAGTTGTTGGGCTCACACAGACAGATTCATGTCATGTTCATGCTCATTCTGGCCAGAACAAAAGATAGACATCAAATATGATGACAGTCAAATGAACAAAGTAATTTATAGGGGAACAAAACAGATCATACTTTGCTTTCTTTGCATGCAAAGAGCTGAAAAGACGAGCACTCAGTGAAGAAACTCAACCTACCTACACAACTACCTGGACTTATGAGTCACTTACTTAGGGTGTGGTCACACTGGCCATCCTTACTATCCCAAGCACACTTGAAGTCCAATTTGTTAGGCCAGTGTGACCGATCCGCACCTTGTTCAGGCACAGTACACTTCCTTTACTTTGGCACACGTCGGAGTGGTGAGCAAAAGGACACACATGCAAGGAGGACATGATGTATAATCCCTGTGATCGCTTGTTTTTAACAATAACAGGAATGTTAGAGGGCCTGGTCCGACCAAAACAACTTAGCATTAGCCAAAAAAGCAACTGAAGTTGTAGCAATGTTCTCTCTGTTCTCTACTGTGCTGACTTTGATGGTACCGCACTTCTTTTTAACAGATACTTCAAGATGGCATAGGCAGGCAATGTGTGTAGTATTATGACATGATGACGTATGCATAGGATGTAATCGTTGCATTTGCACACTGAGGCATTATTCCCAGAAAGGTTTGTTTTTTTTTTTTTTCTTAAGTTTTTCTTTGTTTTTGTTTTTTTGTTATTGTTTTTTTTATACTTCTTTAAAGTTAGGATTGTGGAATCACTTGTACTTCAAAAACAAATCTTTTGATTTTAGTTATTTAAGTCTGGAAGGCGTTAACTGTTCAGAATCTCTTTTTACAGTTTTATAACAGCTCCATGGATAACCAGGCTGATTGACTGACATTCTGTAGCATCACTTTAAAGTAAAATCCCTGTTATCCTTTGTGTGAGTGGGGAAGCTGTCACTCTGATGTAATTACTGTGATTAAGGTTCTGTGGACTTTCACTCAGCAGGTACCTGTGTGAGATTACAGGTCAAATCTCTGAGCCGTGGACTTTGTGAGCAGACGTCTAGACCTCAGCTGTTAACGAAGCCCATCTGGACTTCAGGACGGAGTCACAAACAACACCTGGATGTGATCACAGCGCCCATGTGGGCACACAAACATGCAAAGAATGTGTGTACACATGCAGAGATGCAGTTGCAGGAGCACCTTAGAACCAGAAACACACTTGTGGGCACTGAAAGAGTGTGTAGTTTGACTAATTATAATAGATTTATATCTATTTACTCTGAATCTGACATTTTGTGACCATGTCTCCAGCTCTGCAGCATAACTAAACACTCACTGGATTCACTTTCAAACCTGCCCCTGAGCTGTCACACCCGCGCAGGGACTATGTTTATTCTAAATTATGATGATTATATCTTTTTGAGGCAGGAAAACAGCATCCTGTGAGTTTGTGGAGACAGAGGAGCGAAATACAGGTAACACTTTTCAAAAAAGTGTCCCTCGCTCGTATGCTAAACCTCCTCAGTAAATGCGTCGACTTTTCCTGAGAGAAAGCTCTGACCTTGTCTCCTTAGCAGCTGGAAGCAGAAGACAAGCTGACTCCTCACTTCCAACAGTCCCCTGTGTTTTGATCCTTTGACCAACACAGACCTCAGAGAGGAGAAGCAGGAGCAGGAGATGATTCCTTCAGATTCAGTAATGCCTCGACTTTAAAGGCACGGTTGATAGTCACGGAAAACTAGCATGAATTTGAATGTAGCATCTCCCCAGGACTCCATTTAGCCCCAGCCCTCCCACACTTGGAGCTCCCCAAAAATGGCACCACCATGCACAAGCGCCACTGATTCACAATCATATGATTGTGACTGATCCAAAACCACAGACTCAAACCGGTCCTCAGAACATCGTTTTTGTTTGCTCTACGTTACCAGTAATCAGGGTATAGGTGGTTTTTCTGCCGTTCTCCGGTGTACTTGGATCCCCCTTGGTTATGTGCATTGAATCAGGGGTAGTGCACACCGGCGAAACATTCACGCAGGAGGCGAAATGAACGGCAGGACGGGATTTGATTGGTTTAATAATTGACTGCCCATCACTAGGATTGGTTGGTGTTTTCCCAGGTTTACTCCTGCGGTAGACAGCAGATATTTTTCACTCTATTTTAAGAACACATCACAGCTTTGACTGACATCAGGCCATAAAGTTCATTTTAACCAGTATAACAAAAAGCTTATATAAATCTGATTATCAACCCTTGCTTTAATCAGTATGCAGTAAATAAATACAGTCTGGTTAACTTAGCTCCCCTTGACGACTCATTTCATTGTAACTTAAACTGAATGGTGAGTTGTGTTTTAAAGAAGGCGCAGAGTGGAAAAAAAATCTCTGTTTCATTATGATCCTCTCATGTCACGGTATCTCAGAGAGAGAGGAATCTTCAGAACCTCTCATCCTGAGGGGAACACTGCAAACTAGAAATACGGCGTGTCTAAATCTCTACTTTCAGCTCACATATCAAATCCACTGAGACATCGCAGAACTATAACATGAAGACTTACCTGGTCATCATGTTCTCCTGACTTTATATAACTGCCTCCAAACTTTTATTACATCCTACACGGACTCTTTGCAGCATTTGATGTGCAGGGCTGAGCCTTGATGTGCACTACAAAGTTGAGACTACAAAGAGAGTCCAGACGAGGAGGTGAGTTTAATGCGGACCTGCTGTGTCCATGTGTTTTATTGTGATGTGCAGTTCCCCCATCTGTATTATAAAAACTGTCTGTGTGTGAGTGTGTGTGCACTGCAGTGTGTGTGCACTAAGATGTTTATTAGGCATTACGATGATGTTAAACCTATTATTGTTACAACCGCCAGAAAAGCTCATAAAATTATGAGATGTAATAAAGTTAATGAACAAAACATCACAAGGGACTGGTGGTGTGTGTATTTTTAGCTGTGTGTGCATGTGTGTGTGTGTGTGTGTGTGTGTGTGTGTGTGTGTGTGTGTGTGTGTGTGTGTGTGTGTGTGTGTGTGTGTGTGTGTGTGTGTGTTGTGAGTAAAGCTTTCAATGTGTACGCTGTTTCAGACAGAGTCCAGTCTCAACGATGAACCTGAGGGGTGAGGCAGTGCAGCACTGGGCAGAGATCAGGTTTTCGGATCCATATTACAGTAATCTGATTACTCTTCATGGTAACAGACAAGTTAAAAAACACTTTTAAATTGAATAATTGCAAAAGAGTTGCTTTCCCTGAACAGTGCTTTAGATATTGTTCCGTTTTGTTGGAGGTTTGTTTACTCTCTCAGAGCGCAAAGCAAGAACTCAAGCACACTGCAGTGAATCTCCTCAGACTTTAATGCGCTGAATTAATGGCGGTGTTGTGTGGAAAACTGCAACCATGAGAGGTCACTTTATGTTGGGATGAGATGAGTTTGATCATGTTTATAAAAACAGTCAAACAAGCAGAGAAAGGAGCAGCAACACTTCCATAAAACAAGTGAGCAAAAATGATCTATCTCTACGGCAAAATTTAGACAGAGAAAGTTCACATCAACTATCTGACAGAGGGACTATCAGGTATTTTTATGGTGGCGAAACAGTGAGTGCTGCAGCCTCACAGCAACAAGGTTGTCAGTTCAAATCCCGGTTTGCTCCGGGAATCAAGACATCAATCAATTTATACCTCTTTTCCTTACTGGTTGAGACTAACAGAGAGGCTGCATTCACACAAACAACCACCAATGCACAATTCACACCTGCAGACAATTTAGTGTGACCAGTTAACCTGACGAGCATGTTTTCAGACTTATAAGACTCTTGGGGGGTAATTGGAGCACCAAGTGAGAACCCAGGCAATGTCTGTGGATAACATGTTAACTCCAGACAAGCACCTGTTTCGGTGGAGATTTAAACTAAGAACTGTTTAACTGTGCGGCAACAGCCTCAACCACTGTGCTACCATGCAGCCCTACTAAAATATAGTTAGCAAATTAAGGGTTAAACTGCCTTTTATAAAAAATAATGGAAAAACTGTTATCAACAAGCCTTTATCTTTGAAAAAAATCTAGTTTTGATTGGTTTGTGCTGTCAAATGTGTTGTTTTGTCTGTTTGTTTGTTTTTTAGCACTAATGTCTGCATCCATTGTGTATCTGAGGGAGTGTCCATGATAAGAGTGTTTACTGCAGGTCATTCACTCAATATTGTAATTAACACATTTACAATCATAGACACACAAACTGACCATCTGGTAATGAGACAAGTCAAACACCTTCACTTATCATTCTAGTCATCTAACAGCTGTCAACACACACACACACGCACGCATGCACGCACACACACACACACACACACAATATCAGCGCTTTCATCTGGAGACACTCTGCCACCATCGCAGGCAGGGACATCTGGAGCTGGTGGTGTCCAGCGAGCAACAGTGTTAGTGGGCCACACAGCAGGAGGGAAGCCCCCGGTCCTGGAGAGGCTCTGGAGATGCCGTCATGTTTTCCAGACAGCTGGAGAAGGAATGGTGAGGCGGGACGCTACCAGGCTGGCAGAAAACAAACAGTTGCCAAATGGAGAAAGGAATGAAAGACACACAAGCGTTTGAATGTGTGTGTAAGGAAATGAGCAACTTTTATGTACCAGGTGCTTTCCCAAGTCCCAGAGCCCCAATTCTGCTTAAGGGATGGAAAATATCCTTTATAAGCGGATATTTTCTACTTATACATAAAACCCCTTTACATCCATCTGTTAGAAAAAAGGTTTAACAGCACTGATGACATCCAGGAGAAGCAGCTAACAGCCTCTAATATGAACAAAAAGTGAAGATTTTTTTCTATTTTTTTTAATTGTTCATAAAACATTATGCTGCAAAGCACCACCCAAGTGATCAACATGGCAGCAGCTCTCTCTTCCTTGTCCTTTTTTTCTACTTTTTTTTCTTCTCTTTTTAGTTCTCTTTGTATTTGGAGCTTGTAGTTACTTATTGTGTCTCATTTGTTGGCCATGGACACAAACTGGTACCAAACTGGTTACATCTGCAGTGATTTTTTTTTAAATCATTTTTGTTCCTGTGTGTCAGGGGATCCTATGGTCTCATTGTTTACATGAGATCAGCTGTCAGCGGCCTGTAGCGCATCGATGTTAACTTCACTTTCTGTCTCTCACACGATGTTATTTTTTTCTCCTAAAGCGTCCATGACTCAGGGTATCCCCGGGGTCTTAAAAAAGTCTAAAATCCAATATATATATTTTTTTTATTATTTAAGGCCTTAAAATGTCTGGAAGTCTCTTAAAATGTCATTTCAAAATAATCTTAAAATGTATCAAGGTCACTTTTATGAAAAAAATACATAAACTTCAGTCTTGCTTTTTTCAATTTTTGAGGATGCTGTAACGTGTGAAATGGAAACTGAAGTACTTGAGCAGCCTGGTCAGAATTTATCAAGCACAACCTAGTGTGCTGTACGTGCGCAGCTGTTTTACAGCCTTAAGAAATTAAATTAATTTTCAAGTAAACTCGTGCCTCTGATTTTCCTTCATGTCTTTTGTATTTTTATTTATTTATTTATTTATTTTTGCCAGGATGTGAAGTGAGTCTTACATTGTTTTCATTATTTTCATTTTTTAAATTTCATTTTTATTTATTTATTTTTAATAAAAAAAAAAAATGCATTAAAAGGCTAAAATTTGACATGTGGAAACCTGCAGAGACCTTGATGACGATTATTATGCAAATGGTCAATGATGGGGATTAGTGAGTAGTTTCAAGGACAGCCATGAGTTACTTTCCTCACCAAGGAGTGGGCAACACTGCAGCTACAGGGTGTCCAGCTGTCACTCAAGTCAGCCAGTCCATGATACGTGCAGAACCTCAAATTAACAACTTTGAATATAAGAAGTTATGAAAAAATGAACCAGGCTGTAGGCTTTTTTTTTTTTTTTTTTTTTTTGGCTGTCTTTGCCCTTGGTGTGTATGTGGTTTCTGGTGTTTCTGCAGACTGCTTCAAGCGCACTTTCAAAGAACTTTACTTTTTTAATACTTCTGCACAGACTTCATTTCCTCTGGCTGGTTTAAACCATTCTAAGTTTTAAGGAACTTTAAGTTAGTTACCAAAACAATTAAGTTTACGAACAGCTGAAGGCTTTTTGTTTTCTCTTAAACTCCTTGGTCTCATGACTCCAGCTGTCCTGCAATCTTATACGAGCAGGACTGAAAACGAAGCTGGCGTGAGTCGATGGATGAGAGTGCAAGCAGTCAAAATCATATTATATGTTCACATAGACATCTCATTCTCTTAAATGGCTTCTTTGACTCACCTGAGAGCATGCCGCTTTTCATCTAATGCTTCCTCTGATTGTAAAGCTTCTATATCCAACATTGGAAAACAATTAACCTATAAACATAAGAATAAAGGAGGCCTTAGTTGTGACACATTATTGAGTACATCTGCAGCTGCACAGTAAGACTGCTTGAAAGCACGAAACAGGAAGACATGCTGCTCTTTATACTGCAGAAATAGATCCAAGTAGCAGCATCCTGTTTATAATAAGGACTGGGTTTCAGGAGAATATGGCTCTATTTTAAGAATATTAACATGAGCTATACTAGGTGAAAAGATATTCTGATTATCTGGACCCGATTCTCGCCGGTTTAGGGGGTGAAACCATCCAAAATGGATGAGATAGCAGGGAGCCTACACAAAGGTTTTGTCTGTTTCTTCTTGCAGTCGTCAGATGGAGCTCACCATCATGCTGACAAAGATAAAAAGTCTTAACAGCCTAGGCCTCTGCATCTCGGCTCCCATTCTCCCCTATTTTCATCTTTTTTCATGGCAGAATCATTTCTGGGCCCGCTTCATCTCCCTCTATCAGTCCTGCTCATTCATCGCGCTGTCGAGGCGAGTCTGTTCTGTCTGCGTTTCAGCTCCTCTGTCAGATCCCGCCAGGGGCCAGAAGGATTCCTGTGATAGCATCCTCAAAGTTAAGATATGCCTGCACACTGACACACATTAAAGAGTGAGAGAGAAGGAGAAAGAGGGAGAGAAGGAAAGATGTAAGTCAGCAAGAGAGGGAGCGAGCAAGTGGCTCAGAGAGACCGAGAGTGTCAGGTTCTGGTTCAGATGTTCAATTTGAATTTGCTTGATAAAAAGTGTTCAATTCAAAACTGCAAATTACAGCAAAGTCAAAGTCATGTTTGATTTGTTGTCCTGTCACTCATTTAAAAAGAGGTATGTAAATTTAGTTTTTCAGTTTCCATTTCTTGAATTTTAATTGAAGGACAAACATTCAGCCAAATGCTGCTTCAGAGCTCATGTTCTTGTCTTTTTCTGAAGCCTAGAACTTCAGTCTCCGCCTGGTTATAAGTGCTTTCTCACCCCCACCTCCCATTGGTGTAATAACTATACAGTGCTGTGCTCTCATGTCTGCTTCAGAATAAAGGATTCTTGTACAGATCGAGAGTGTCTGGCCCAGGTCTCGCCTCTCTTCTTGCATTCCAGCCTCCAGTCTCATCTCAGCCCAGTGGCTTCTGTCTGGATGCTCTCCTGCCTGGCTGAGTGGGCTGAGGAGGTGGGTGCTTGTCTATCTGCAGTCTGCAGGCCTGACAGGCTGACAGGGTTGAAAACCAGCAAAGTGTGGGTGTTATATGGAGTTCAGGTTTTTAGCTTGCAGAGTATCTGACACTCACACCATTTTACTTTTAAACAGTCAGTGAGTTTGTACATGCTCTCACCTCCACTGACTCCATCCAACAGTTTGGCCTGCAGCAAGATGAAGAGTGGGAGTAACAAAGACTGGAGTGCTTTCTGTTGTAAGATTCTGGATCTAACCTCGATCCTTTATGTAGAAATAGACACTAAATTAACCTTGGGCACCATGCTGGAAACATACAATCACTCTGTGAGCAAACCATAGACTGTATAAAAATGTTGAAAATGGGGCAGGCTTCCAGTGTCCACACAAACAGCTAGAGGTCACCTAGAAGTCACATGAGCCAGGCTGTGCCTCTGATTGGGCGAACTCATGATCTTGACATCTTCTAAACAGCTAACCCAAACAGTGTGTGCTGACAGTGAAATTAATGTTTCAGACACAAACCGTTTTTTGAACCAGGCTGTAAATATGTTTTTTTATTTTGTATATTTTTATTTTATTTTTAATATTTTTGTTTTATTTTTTAATGCTATAAAAGTTTTTATTATTATTATTATTATTATTATTATTATTATTATTATTATTATTATTATTATTATTTTATTTTATTTTATTTTTTTTATTTTTTTTTTGTCTTTGAACACATGAGTAGCTGTTGCACTGCTAAGAAAAAAAAATGAAGCAAGTGTTACAATTATTTCTGGTAGAAATTATTACATTAGACTTAACATGAGCCCCATTCAACTGAGAAATCCAGAAAAATGTCTTATTTCAAGATATTAAATGACAAGATGACACCTGAATTGCTTGAAAAATCTGCCCTATGGGTTGTAAAAAAATACTTCAAGTGTTTGTTAAATATGAGTTTTTCTAATACAAGAAACTATAAGAGGGGATCTTTTTTTTAACTTTTAACATGCAATTCAGGCATCATTTTGGCCTTTGAAATGCCTTGAAATAAGACATTTTACTGGAATTGTCATATGACAGTTGCTCATATTGAATCTAATGAGACAATTTGACTAAAAATAACAATTGCTTGGATTTAAGTTTTTACCATATGTATATCCTCTTCTTGTACAGTTTTCCAATGATGATGTTTGATTCTGAAGAAGTAAAAAATGGAACTATCTTTGCAGTGAAAGACACAATGAAATCCATTAAGGATTTGTTGGTTTATTCATTGACTGGCCGGTTGATCTCATGGATGTCTGTCTCCTTCTTTGGCTGATTGAATGGCAGCATCGTTCTCATACTGAGACCTCAAAGTCTATCTTCAAGATCGACCAGCCGTGTTGTTTGCAGAACAGCTGTAAATACCATACTATATGACATGTATATTAAACCCCTGAGGCTGTGGAGCCGAAACATGTCAGTCTGAAAACCATAAAGCTGACTGTAAGCGATGTAAAGGTCAGACCATATTGGTGTAGTTCAGAAGGAAACAGGGCTATAAATGGTTAAATATACATTCCCGGATCTTAAATACATGTAACGATGAGATTTGACAGCATGTGAAGTCCAGTCAACTTTATTCCAAGAGCACATTTAAAATCAACCAAGGTTCAACAAAGTACTTGACAAGGTGCAAAATAGTAATAATAAAAAAATAAAAAAAACAATACCCAGTGCACCATGTTTCTACAAGACTCAGCTCTTTGAGAAACTCTCTCCTCAGATGGGTGACGCTTTGTTTACTCTGTCATCAGTTTGTTTTTGGCTGTGCTCATTCTTTTCTTTGTGTGTAATTGTAGCTCGCTCACTTCTACCTGCTCTGTCAGACGTGTAACCTTCCATGCCAATGAAAGCTTATATTATCTGTTAGTCACACTGGATAAAAAAAGGATATCACTGGAACTATATATAATAACCTAGCAGTTTGGGTGCATACCCCATGTGTTCAAATTAAACCTGTGGCCCTGTTGCTCCACATCACTCCCACTCCCAGTGTGTCTTATCCCTTAATGGCCCACAAAACACTTGAGCCCAATGGAATAAAATCCCAAAATAAGGATTTTAGAAAGTTTTCATGGATGAAATCTTGGTTGAAAAGTTCAAAAGAAGATTTGAAGTCATGCGCATGAGTAATCACCAGCTGTGTCATCAGCTGTGCACCCAAAGATGTGAGTCTTTGGGGCCATTTACACAACATCATTTCACCCGAAAACACAGTGAAAATTCTGCTTGGACACAGATGGATGGGACGGTGGGACAAAAATGATGTAATATACATGCCAGGTCTGTAGTCAGCGATATAACAGTAGAGACACACATGGTGTGACCACTACCCATTCCCTCCACAGATCAGAAGGACTCAAGCCGGCTGAATGAACTAATAAATAATAAAGTGGAGCAACAGATGCACATTTTGTTGAAAGTTAGTCAGCAGATTCAGCAGAACAAACAGTAGTTTGCCATTGTTACTGTTGTTATCCAGGGTTTCAGAAAAACTCCCCTCTGGAGGCCATTTTCAACAGTTTCCGTTTTAGGTCAACCAAAACGACGTTCACGTGTAAACGAGAGGCCAAAACACAACAATACAGTTGTCCATTGCCATGTAAACGCCGCCTTTATCTTACTGTTAGCCATGTGAGGTGGTCATACAGGAGCCATATTTCTCCTGTGGCTGTTCATAAGTGTCCAGTGGACCCCAACATCATACATATGTAGGGGGAAGTTCAGTGTGCACCCACTAAAGAGAAGTTCCTTTAAATGTCCTTTGCAGAAAATAAGCTAAAGTCAATGAGTCCGAGGTTGAAGGGATTATTTAACTCATCATTTCTATTTTGGTTAACATTGAAAACTGCTGCCACAGACCCCAAACTAAAAGTGTTTTTTATTTTGATTATTTAAGGCAGTGACTTTCAAATTTTTAGGTATAAAAATGAAGGGCTCTGTCTAGCCAGGGCCTGTTGCATCGTAGCAATGAACTGTCCAGTCCCTGTATTCAGAGAGCACATTATGATCTGCAGACAATAATCACCATAATATCAAAGATATTCTCATGTTTAAAGGATCCTCTCGGGTTCAAAGTGCTTCTTTGACTCAAAAAAAAAAAAAAAGTGGGATGGATGATTTAAAATGCCTCCTACATGAAAAGTAAATCAGACGCCACTTCATGAGGATTTCTGCCAACTCTGCCACCCCACTTCTCCTCTCTGTCATGGTACTTTATGTTTGCATGGTGTTGTCTTGTTACTTCATTCAGCTCAGGAATGCAGACAGATAGTAAGTTAACACCACTGTTCCAACCCCTAACTTACACCCCTGTGGTGATGTACACACTCACAGACACACACCCGTAGACAGACAGTAGGAAGCTCAGCAGATTTATGGGATACTTATCGCGCTCGTCGACCGTCTGTCTAGTTCCCGTCTATTCTTGTCATGCAGCTGCGTAGGTGTGGATTAAACCTCTTCCTGGATGTTGCCCGCCACAAGTGGGCTACATTACACTTAATGAGAATGGATGCAGTTTAAATGTTACTGGGCTAGACGTAGCAGGAAGTATTAGGAGTTGAAGGTCGAGTTCTGCATGGTGCAACTGCTGCACATGCTGAAGCAACCGGAGACAATTCATGGGAAATTGTCTTTCGTGGTTTCCCCGGGGGCACGGCTGACTATAAGAGGCACATTACACTTGTCTGGTTCATGACCTTTGTTGTGTGTATGTGTGTGTGTGTGTGTGTGTGTGTGTATGTGCATGTGTGTGTGATGTTTTCTGCAACTCTCAGACTTTGCTTTCTCCCTCTGAGTATACGAACCAGTGAGGCAGTAATCCCCTGAAAACAGTGTTTTGTTGCTGGTTTGACGATTTGCATCCAAAGCGGGAGTGCTCGGCGAAAGAATATCCTGTTGTTTCAGAGCAGCATCTTCATACATTTACCACAGAAAAACCAACACATGCAGTTAGTGGTTTTAAAACGGCAGCTTTAAAAAACCACATTAATTCCAATTAAGAAGACAAGAATGTTGTAAATGAGAGTGGGGATGTCATGAAGCTGAGCCACAAACAGGGAGGAGGCTGGAGGCTGGGGGTTTTGACAAACAGGGATCATCGGGGGAATAACAATGAAGCACATATCCCTGAGGATGTGGGATACAGTGCATTGTACACTGAGGAGGAAAGAACTATCTGTGCATGTGGGTGTGATCTTGTTTGTCTTGCTTTGACTTCATGTGATGTTTTCCCTGCTGGCTATAAGTTGCAGTTTTCTGTGGGTGACACATATAGATGTGTAAGCACCAGAAGTTAAAGCTACACACAGCATCGCTGACACTCTGAGGTTTTGAAAGACATTCTTCCCGATGTGAAAAATCCTCAACATGAATAATTCTGTCTGATTTTTTTTTTTTACCCTGCATGGTCGTGTGAGCTAACTTTCTCTAACAAAAGACAAGACACTGAATTATGATTCTGTCACTTTTTCCAGTTAAAGCGAGGTGAACAGGGACAGGGTCCGCTCTGATGTTGGGCTGATTTAAAGTGATTATAAGAAGTTTGAAATGCTTCAGCTTCATCAGTCCATTTGTCACGGGTCACAGAGTAACAACATGCATATTGTACATGAGATTTTTTTTTTCTGCTTTTAAGACTTGAAAAAAAAAAATCCTGTCAGAGTAAGAAGAAGACAAACACATCTGTGGTTATAACTTTTACACTCAACATCAACAACAACATGCACAGAATTAATAAGGAAATGCCTGACTATGACGATCTGGTCTCAAAACAGTTTGTGATATTGTGGAATCTTATGACCTGATAATGTTCTGATAGTTTGAAGCACTATATCGATACTTTAGGTACCGAGACAGATTTGAAACCCATCATTGTTGGGTGCCATATTGGAAATGCAAGCCTCAAGCAGAAGTTTGTTTGAAACGCTTTGCTTTAGCTGCTGTCTCTTCAATGCAGGGATACACCGGATGCATCTCAAGTCCTGCTCTGCTCTGTTCAGTGTTGACAGCGTACTCTGTCATCTGTCAGCTCACATCGGCTGAGTGCTTGGTCCAACACATTGCAAGACAGCAGACAGCTGGAGTCAGGAGGCTGAAGAGTTCCTGAGTGTCCCTCTTCACTGATGACCCTCTCCTCATTCATGTTGGGCTCTAAAACTTCAAACTTGCTGACTCCTGGTCTGGCTGAGCTCATTATGTCTGTTTTTTGTTGTAGTCAAGATAAATACGATCTGGTTTAATTTACAGTTTGTTTATTGAATACTGAAAGGTCACTGGGTGTTTTTAGGTGGTTTCTGTGCACAACTTCTTGTCCTGCTCAATCTTTTATTTTTTTAGTTATTTATTTTGTGAACTGACATGTCAAAGCTCCGGCATTTGGCAAATTTGGGAGGCTTGTGTATCCCCTTTCCTCTAAATGTTCAATTCTCTGGGGGCCTGACAGGGGTGGTCTATGGTAAGACCTTGCTGTTTGAGGTTTCTGATAGTTCAGTGCATTAGAACTAGATAGTTGAAAGTGCTCTCACATGTATAATGGAAAAAGTAGGCCCATAGTTGGTGACTTTGTCATGAACCCATGACCCTGAAAACCCTGTCTCAGTGGATTGGCTGACATCAGGTGTTTTAAACAGTGGAGCTGTGGAGTGACAACCTACAGACAGCAGAAGAGTTCAAAAGGAGAAAGAGAAGCTGCAGATGCTCCAAAAACAGGACGAAGATTCAGCACATTTATCTGTTATTTCGTGACTGATCATGACAAATATTTACCTGTTATCTGGTTAGAATATGAAATCAAGAAGTTGTTTTTATTTGTCACACATTTGTCACATATCTGAATGAAGACAAACAGTGAAATGTGATTGGGACAACTTTAAGGCACAGCATAAAGAACAGTGTGTGTAAACAAGACCAAAACAGAGAAACAAAATGTAAGAATAAAGTGTGAGTCATGATATCCCCACTTTGAAATGAGGGTGCTGGGCTCACTGAGCCCAGCAGAGGACTTTCCAGAGTTTGGGGGGGATCTTGACTCAGCTATTCAACATTGTCAAAGTTGTTTTTATTCATATGATTGAAACACTCTCCTCCAGACGCTTTAAGGTCCAGCTCAGTCTGGTTTGCTTTCTGGCCTGTTCAGTTTGCCCTTGATGGAAAAGCTTCATGCAGCTGAGGAGACAGTTTAAACTCATTTTTGTTTTTAATCTGCACTTTCCTTGAGTGATAAAACATGGACCTCCAGTGTTCTGACACAGTAATTTGATCTGAGTAAACAGTGACTTGATTTGGGTAGATTTAGTTGCTGAATTTATCCATGCTTCCTAACTAAGTCAGACAACTTGGTTTAATTTTTACTCTTGAAATCTAGACTGCTGTATTTTTAGAAGCAATTAGCTTCAAAAGTATGATTTTTTATGTCAGTTAGGTACTGTAATACAAGATATCATTGCAGTGGCCATGTCTTCTTCTGTGCAACAGAATACAGATATCTTTGATGATGATCACTGAGTCCACAGGGCTGTTTAACCCAGATGCTCTTCAAGCTGCAGAGGAAATGGAAACAGCAGAAGAAGTGAGATCCGTCTGATCTGAACACCTTCTGTTGTAAGAGACAAAACCCAGCTGGATAACTTTTAAACATGCTTGTAACTCCATCACACAGCCTTTGTGAAGACCACCTCATGACCACACACACAAACAAACACAGATCCATCCCCACTCGTGTTTACTCCTGTACCTCACTTTTAAATTCACTTCAACTCAGGTTTGTTAAAGGAGCTTCACTGGCACGTGGCAGCATCAGTAAAGCATCAAACAGCAGTCTGTCTTTCTCTGCATCTTCCAGAAGTACTTCTCTCACTCTCTTTTTTTCCACTGGTGCGTGACTCTACTTTTTAGTAATATTTTTGTAACTTTGCTAGATATTCGCCCCAGGCCTCTGCAGTTTTTCACCAGCTTTTTTCTTATTATTCATGCTAAAACATGATGATGTAACAGCAAGACAGTTATATCAAGAAAAGATGAATTATCATATTCATGGATGAAGTGAATCAGACATCATCATTCATGGGAGCACAGTCACCATAAATGTGCTCCATTAAATGTTTGTTTTCGGAAGTCTTTCTACAGCTCCATCATCGCAGACACAGGATGTGTTTACCTCTGATTGTCTTCAACACTCTCATTAAAGCAGATCTAATCAACATTTTATTTCGAATGAGAGAAATGTCTTTGTGTGTATCTGGAACTTTTAAACCTATGGAGAATTATAAAGGTCCTCTGCTGCATTTTGAGGTCTTTCAGTTTAATGTTTTTGCTCCCTTATGTGTGTATGTTGTGTGTGTGTGTGTGTGTGTGTGTGTGTGTGTGTGTGTGTGTGTGTGTGTGTGTGTGTGTGTGTGTGTGTGTGTGTGTATGTTGGATCTGTCTCCCAACTAAGGACTGGACTAAAATTTTCTGGTTGAGGACTTCAGGAGATGTAAGCATTGTAAGCAGACTTTACTCAGTCACTTCAAAGGAACTTTGAGGATTTTCTGAGTGATCTTGAAAAAAAGCCCAACTCATAGATATACGCCTGATCGTAATCTTCAACTTAAAATGAGATTATCAGCATCGATATAGGTTATTCAAAAATGCTATTTCTTGGGTTGGACAGGACCAGATTGATTTATAGCACATTGAAGTTTAGTAGTGAGAAGAGAGATCTGTGTTTTTCTCTGTCGAAAACTATTTCTGTGATTTATTTAGTAGAAAAAGAAAAAAGGACAGAGGAGCTTAAGAAAGCTAATCAGAAGAGTGATAGAGCACGGGCTAAAGGCTATAACATGAGCTAAATGCTAAAACATGAACTAAAGGCTAAACTGTTCATGATAATGTTCATTCCAACCCACATGCAGCAGTTATTCTGCAGTGATCTGATCAAACTTGAGAGTCTGTCAATAAAATGAATAGTGAGGTTACATTAGCTCTGCTTGGCAGACGAGCAGTACATAAGGATTCGCTAACGTAATGGATACATCACAGAGCTCCAAGTTGCATTGGCGCTAATATAGCGGGCTTCTAACCTACAGTACAAACTGACAAAGTTTGCATGCTGTCATGTTTCAAAAAACAGCGCTGTGTAACACCTTACCTCGTCAAATCTCATGTTGTATCTGGTAAAAAGTTGTCTTGAACAAAGAAAAGTAGTTTAAAAAAGAAGATCTGATCTCCATTTATTTCCAAAACAAACACACGCCTTGTTAAGTCTCATGTCATGACAGTTTGGATGTGATTCCAGCCTAAAAGTGTCGCTGTCACTAACATTTGCTGCTGGGTGAGGACTTTCCCATTTAACTCCAGTTTATGTTGACTTTCATGTCATTTTTTAAAGTTGATAGGATGTCTTTATGTTTTTCTCATTGTTGTCCTTGTATGGTACAAAATCTAGTTCAATTTCAGGCTGTAAATACATCTTCTGGAGTCTCCTGTTGCTGTGAGGATTTAAAGGATGAAATCCCAAAAAAAGAATATTTTACCTAATAACTTGTATGAGGTTTAAATTAAATGTTTTAGTTTTAATTTATCCTCAACAGTTGGAACCAAAATTCAGCCAGAGAACTGGGTGAAAGGGCATTTAGACAGAAGCTGAAATTAACTAACAACTGTTATGGTGTAGCACCTCTGCTGGCTGGGTTCCTCAGCACATGTTTTTGTGTAAGAAAGAGAGAGTTAGCCAAGTCATGAGCTCAGCCTGTCCACTGCCCCTCTCCCCTGGCACAGAGCGACGCAGGCAGGGAGCCAGACCTCCGTCCTTCATGGTGAACGGGGAGATATTTGTGCCTTGATCCTCGCTGCCCTTTTTCCAGCAAAAACAAACAGAAGGAGAAGTGTGGGGGCGAGATTTGCGAGGAAACCAGCAGCTTGGACTTGACCTGCTTCCAACTGGAGAGCTTTTTTTCCATGTAAGAAAATCTAATATCAGAGACCCAACCCTGAACAATCATCTGATCCTTTTTGTTTATTAAATTATTCTTACAAAACATTTCGAAGGATGTGGTCTTTCAAGTGCTTTCATTTACTGGGTCAAGGTTAAGTGTCATCATTTGTTTTCAATTATATTATCAGTTATTTAGTGAGAGTTTGCATGACTACTGGCATAAATAGTGGAAATGTCTTAAGAGAATAAGAAACTTTGAATCAAAAAGTTAACAGGATCCAAATAAAAAGAAACAGCAGTGATAAAACAGGCAAATCATAAAAAAGTAACGAAGCAGGATGATTCAAAAGACGAGAAAAGAATAAAAACATCACAAATGACGTCAAAGATCACATCAAAAACACATCAGGGAAATAAAGAAAAAAAAAGACATGAGAAATGAAATGTAATTTAATAAGCACACAAAAATAGGCCAGCATGTCATGTGTTTCCCTCACAAAGACTCTCAGATGGCTCTAAAACACAAATTCACTTTTCAGATCACAGGTCACATCCAGTCTGTTCCTTTATGAGGGAGACTTGACAAAATCTCTGCCTCTCAAATACAGCGTTTTACTTCTGAAACCAAACAATCATCACAGTGTAGGTTTTATTTTGAGGAAGACGAACAGCAGAGGGAGGGTCTATGGAGTCTCATTCAAAAGAGACTGAAGCCTCTTAATGTGTGTCAAACATGTTTACTTACACCAAGCGCCACCATTTGCCACTAGGCAACTACTTGCCCCCCCCCAAAGGACCCTCTAGGGCTGACAAACTCCAACCTCTAGCAGCGACCCACAACTTAATGCAATGACAGTAGACAAACTCAACCCTCCTTAAAAAGGCCCTATGTCACTGCACACCCTTGGTACACTGGCTACTTCTACACATTTAATGCACTTTTCTTTTTGTGAAAAAAAGTTTTAATAGAAATAACAAAGAAGAAAAAAAAATCTGACTGGGAGCCAGAAATGAAAGAGGAAAAAAGGAAAGCCAGCCAGAGCAGATACTGATAAAATTAAATAAATTAATGGATGCAATATATATATATATATATATATATATATATATATATATATATATATATATATATATATATATATATATATATATATATATATATATATATATATATATATATAGTTTGTATATACATTGATTGGAGGGGCTCCCTGTGAATTTTTTGCCAAGGGTCCTAACAGAACCTCGATTTCCTGCTACCCCTAAATGAAACAAAATAGCACAGCATCATAATCTTAGAATATGATCTGCTTGAATCTTATTTTGAAGGGACAGATGGGAAGAGCAGCCTGCATAAATGAAATACAAGCATCTTGTGGTTCAGTTTGGATATAAATATTATATCTGTATAGTACATTGATACTTTTGGCCCATTGCCAACACGGTCTCATGATTGGGGATTCTTAATCGATTGTGCAACACACTGAGTCTGTTATGAAGACAGGAAGCAAATGAGCTCCATTACTTGTAAAATTCCACTTCACATGATGATTTACATTCCTCCTTTAAGAGCAGGTTGATACTTCCCCTCCTGCGTGATATTTCCACATTCATACGTATTTTTGTTCATAAATTTACATCCTAACTCTCTTGATGTAACCAATTTAACTTTCTGGTAACATTACAGGCGTACTCATGAAACATACCATCCTTAATCTGGTGACATTCAGAGATTTTGTTCTTCTTGCATTGTGACTTTTTTTGTCTTCTTAAATTAAGACTTTAATCTCATAACAGTACACCTTCTTTGTCATAACACTGACAGTTTGTTTTTTGTTTTTTTTAATGTTGCATCTTGAATCTCTTAACATTGAAACTTTATTCTCATAAAATTATGACTCATAACAGCCTTTCCTTGTAACTTCTCAACTTTATTCTTGCAACAAAACAACTTTTTTCTTGTGAAAGTTTGACTTTAATCTTGTAACATTATGACTTTTTTTTTCTCAAAATCAGTTTTTTTTAACACTCCAATCCTTAAGTTCTGTCTTACTTTTTTGAAATTATTCACTTTTTAATGGTTTTTATCAATATGATATCATATTAGAATGTCAAAGAAAGTCCTTTTGTAACGTTACAGACGTGCTTTCACATGAGATCACATGGAGGTAAATCTATAGTCATAAGAAGAAATGATTTGATGGGTATCACTGTGAATTTTCAGAGTAAGATAAATTTACTGAATTCTTTATTGATTTATTTATTGAATTATTTGCTCATATTTCATGTAAAGCTTATATATGTGATCACTTTAGTAACAATAAATGATTTATAGCTCCATGCTTGGTCCTGTTTATTTATTTAGGAGTGCTCATTTCCTAAGTCCCTGCAGTCCCAGCATGTCCTCTCTCCAGGAGCCTGAGAGGCAGACTGAGTTCATTACGACGATCCTGAGGGGGACATCGGAGGACTCACATCATCCAATCACACTAATCAGGAAATGAGTCAGTGTTACCAAGGAGACCAGTTGCCAGGGTCACTAAAGGCAAGGGCACAGAGGACTGCTCTGGCACACACACACACACACACACACACACACACACACACACACACACACACACACACACGCACAGAATCATACAAACAGGATACGAGGTTCAGTGAATTTACACAGGAGACTGAAGACATTAAAGAAAGTTTAACTCTTTGCAGGAATGGTTTGAGTTCAATTTGATCTGACTGTGTTTAAAATGAGGGAAAGACAGTCTTTTTTTAGGCTTTTATGCTTCATTAGTTGAAATCTGCAGAGCATCCAGAGGGCGATCAATAAATGGATCCCTAGTTTAAAAAAAAAGAAAAAATAATCCAAGGTGGTGTCTGTTGCAGACTTGTGAAGGAGGCTTTAATCATTTTATTCAGTCAAAAAGGATTGGGTGACTCTCCTGGGTCGTCTCAGTGGATTAAAACAAGGGGAACCCTAAAAAAAAGTTAAGATAGAATGTGAACAAACATTTCAATCAAAAAGTACCCATTAAAAAAGAACCCCAAGATTTTTGTTCTGATTTTCATATGCTGTTACTTAACTTTTTGCTGATTTTTGCTGTGGTGCTACTGTCTGTGGAAATTGCGGAAAGACGCTTGTACCAAACTGCTTTTATAAAAGAGAAAGTTTGGGCTTCAGATTCTGTCACAGGAACAGTCGTTGTATTTATTTTTCTTAATTGTTTGTGAAAATTTTATGGATCAATTCTGTATGTAGTACCATTTTTAATAATTTTATAAAGTAATACTCGCGCTAGTTTCCATTGTTACTGTAGGTAACATCATTGAGGGCGGGGCTAAGCACCTCTAACTGACACGCCCCCAGCGTTCCACAGAAGAGTGAAGTGCTTATTTTTCAATGATTTTGAGACCTAATTTTATATAATTAGCTTTTTTTTATCTTTCAAATTTGGCTCAGTGGTCAATGACACGTTTCTGTGGTGTGACAAACTCGAAACACAAATTTATTGCTGCTTTAGACACACTTTAAGGCTTTAAACCTCAAATAAGTCTGTTCTAAAAACCCTTGATTTGCTGGTTTTACAAGATTTGGTTTATTTCACAAATGTAGAAACAAAGAAACTGACATTGGTTCTTGTTAGGATACTCATTTTAAGGAAATTTAAGTGTTGCTTTTTTTCATTATTGCTCTCTTGTTGTTTCACTCCACTGACTTTCTTTGATCCCTGTTTTATCACATCCATCTTGAACTCCGTCTCTGGTGTAGGTTGATGTAATTACAGCCTCCTACTCTCAACACGCTCATGCAGACTGTACATTCACACACATAATATAATAATAATAAGGATAATTATGTCGAGTTATTCGGCCTACACATTGGGACACTGCGCCATGGGTGGCAGACCGTCCGCAGTTCATTGAAAGGTCAACAAGTAAACAGGCGTATCTGGTTTCATACAGTCCTGCTGCCAGCTCTGACTCTGTGTATGTGTGTGTGTGTGTGTTTGTGACTGCACGCTGTGTGGGCAGGAGGAGCTGAGCTTCGTATTAAACCGCACTGAGCCGCCTTTAAAAGGATTGATCGATTCCCAGGAGTCGAGTGAAGAGTGAAAGTCTCCATCATTGTTAGTGACCATACAGTTTAATTCAATGGCTTTTCCTCTGGAGGATCAATGTCTTGATTCAGAGGCTATTTGTCACTCATCGAGGGACTGGGGGGAGGAGACCATGAGATTCAGTGAGAAAGAGCCTCTGGAGGCTCAGGCCTTCACAGAAATTCAGTGCTCACGAATAAGCTGCAGCTTTTTAGTGACTGGGAAATGAAAAAATAGACAAGCTACAATGAATTCTCTTAAATCATTACAAAGGACAGTGTTAGCTTTTAGAATCATACTGAAACTTTATTACATTTTGTGATAACACCAGCTTTTCCCAAGTCTAGTGTCCAGTACAGAGCAGTGCGGACTACAACCCATCATGGAGCACACAAAGAATGAGTGGCTTCAAGCAGGCTGGCAAGCAGTGAGACAAGGAGAGAGGGACAGGATGGACACTTTGTCTGCCTGAATAATTTTGCATTTGAAAAAAATGATCAGTTCTTCTTTCCTGATATCATTTTTTAAATAGACTTGAGTAGGCTCTTTACGAAGACCTGACATGGAAAGTTAGGATTGTTTCCACAATCTTTCTCCTCTTTGGTTCAGGAATTTTCCATCAAAAATAGTCCCAAGACCACCATCATTCCCTCTTCTATGTCCTCTTCCATGTTGCATTTGGTGTTAGTCGGTTGCTGCTTTCTGTTGCTATGTTTCTTCTTCAAGTTTTTGTTGCTCACCTTTGGTCACACGAGATTTCTGTCTTGGAGGACGAGATTCAAGATAGTGGTGGCATCAGAATCGTTATGTGTGTGATGAGCTGTGTTGAGATTATCTGAGCACACCACACACTACGATCAAAACTGTTCAATGCCTGATTTTTTTGTCTTCATGTGTGGGCTCTCTAACAGATAAAAAAAAAATCGCTTAAGATTTAGAAAATTGTTATGTGTGTACCCTTCTTTAGGCGGGTATCTCATTAGAAAAAGCTGGTTAACCAAGACGGTTTCATTAACCGGCTGGTTTCATGGGTAAATAGGACTGAATGTCATCCGCATAACAGCACAAGTTCATGGAATGTTTTGTGCTGAGAGACAGCATTAATAGAATGAAAAGAATTGGTCCAAGCATTGAGCCTTGTGGAACTCAAAGGTAGTTATCGTGATAGATATATAAACATAGATGGGCGGGATGGTGTATGAAATGATTAAAATAACCCTGCCTGTATACTGTAGTAATAGAATAAATATGAGCTTATATAAATATCAGTGTGATTGCAGTCCCAGACAAAAGAAACCTATACCCTCAGTCAAATTGTTGGCACAAGTTATCCAGGCATCCAGTGGTGTATGCAGTTATAAGAAAAGCTGCAGAATCTAACAAAGGCATCCAACTCACAAGTCAGAAAATAAGATGAATATGAGTTTAGCATTTACAGTGTGTTTCTCGGAAGCTGTGCGAAAAGTAAAGCCACTTAAGATTACCCTGTCTTTACATCCTTGGCTGTGAATATTCTTCTGCTTTATCTGTCGACAAAACAAAGCTGTGACAGTGTCCATGATGCCTCTCAGACAGGCTGCATTCACCAAGGAGCACTAAGCACTGATACTGACAGGACCTCTTGGCTTCATCACAACAAAAACCATCAAGGAAGAGCAAGTACGTATTGAGCTTAAGGGACCTTCGGATGCACAAACCACCCGCCTCATTGATTTACTTATCGATTGCTTTTGCTTTGATGCCCATCACCTCTGACACTTCAGTTTATATAATAAAAACCAGCCTTGCTCGACTGTTTCCGATGCTGTGTATTTATTGCAACAGCTGCTAATGGGGGGTGTTATTCTGTACTTTAGTCAGGGGTACACCACTGTCCAGTTACCAGCATGACTGGTCTTTCTCCTCTGCCGGCCACAAGACATTGAGCTAACAATGATGGATGAGACACTGAGAAGGAGAAAATAAAGAGAGGAAGAAAAAGGAGGTGGGGGGGTGCTAAAGAAAAAAGAAGAGTGGAAGAATGGGAGACAGTGTCTCTTTATTGGAGCAGCACGTTTTCAGAGCTGCAACTCTAACAGTGAAGATCCTTAAACTGAGTGAGTGATGGTTTCAGTTCACATTAATGGTCTCCATTTGTCTGTGCACTGTCAATGACCTGTGCCCCTGTCCTGGCTCTGCTTTTGACCTCATTCTCATTAATTTAAGCTGGATATGGGCAGTGTTTCTATATGTAGCTCTTGTATCCATCTGATCTGTATTTGGACCCTGACAAGTCTCTAAATGAGTCTCTGACATGGAAATATTTGTGGTGAGTGCATATTCAGAAATAGATTAATTTAACTGCCTTGTACAAAAATACATTTAAAAAAAGAGTGCAATATTTATCTACCCATGTTTGCACAGTGACCAGGAAACACTTTTTAAACAGTGTGAGTGTCTGAGAAAGTCTCTGACCCTGTATATGAGCCTGTGTTGGTGTTTTTTTTGTTTGTTTGTTTATTACTCATCACAAGAAGAAGTACTCAAAATCTCACACCCAGTCCACGTCTGTGGTTTCTCTTGACATGCTTTGTCAAGTCTGGAAATGTCATCCTGATGGATGGGTCGTGACTCCTCAAATTTGAGTAAAAACCATCTTTAGAGAGCAGAGAACATGACATATTCATGTAGTACATGTTTAGGGAAAGCCTGTAGAAATACTCCGTATGCCTTCAAATGGGGTCACGAGAAGAGACCATACAAATGCCCCCTCTTATTCTAATTGTGACATTGTGAGTTCATACAACTTTTAACAAGTTGTGATGTATCTGATGACATTCAGTAGAGCAAATTAACAAGCAGGAGTGAAGATCATACAGTGTGGTTTATTACATGAGCCACTTGAGGAGCTTAAGGAGTTCAAACAAATGTTCACGATCGCCTACTCCTTTGTAAAGCATTTCAACTAAAACATTAAACAGTTACTTCAGTATTTCTACATGAAAAATAAAACATAGACTGTATGATAAATGGACGAAGTCTCTTTGAGGTCACCACCTCCTCTTCAGTCTCTTTTGTCTTTCCTCATGATTGTGACACTCTCCCTATGAACTACCGTGATGCATACACTGTTTAAGTGTGAGGTGCCTGAACTTTTCTGACTTTGAGCATCTCGCCGTTGTCTTTCTGTCATCTCGCATCATTTCTCCTCATATCCAAAGGGAGCACTCCTGCCCCCCATTCTACTTTACAAGCCTCATATTGACTGTCTCACAGCCTGCCCTGTTGAAAAATATAATTGATGTTTATAGCTTTCAATGGCAACCAATGAGTTAAGAAGTCTAGATGGTTCCCTTTTTACATTTTATTTCCCAGAGATGCTTGTATTTCCATGGATTTTGTTATGTCTCACATTTTCATCTCCTGACTCCCTCCATCGAGCCCTGCTGCTCAGCTTCAGACAACCTAAACCACAAAAACACAGCCTTTCCCATCTGCACTCTTACATTTTGGTGTTTGGTTTGTTGATGTTCTCCTGTTTAGGAACTTTGGCATAGACACGATCAATAAAAGGCACCAAGGCCTTAAGAGAAAACAACGAGAATCATCTGTACCACTTTTTCCATGAAGAGTCACAGAGGTGCTGGAGCCTATTCCAGCTGTCATTGGCCCCAAGGCAGAGTACAGGGTACTAACATGTAGAGACAGACAACTCTTCACACACACACACACACACACACACACACACACACACACACACACACACACACACACACACACACACACCTACAGGCATTTAGAGCAACCAATGTTTTTTGACAGTGAGAGTACCTGGAGGAACCCACACATGCACGGGGAAAACATACAAACTCCACACAGAGAGGCTGGCCGGTCTGGCCTGAGATCTGAAGCAGGAACCTTCTTGCTAACCACTCTGCAGCCCCTAACAGAAAAACACTACCTAATAAAGAGCTAGCAAAAGAGTGACAAAGTTCTTAACACTATGTTATAACTCACTATATGCAGTCCCTCCAGGAAGTTGCGATGTTGTGATCACAACAATTAACACAAAGTCAATCTATCTCTGTGAATTCTGGGCCACCTCGTAATTTTGTCCAGTCACCGCATCTTATTTGCAAATTGGACCAATCATAACAGTTTCACCTGCCTCCTCGAGTTTCTCCAATCACAGCAGTCAGTCCCCCATAAAACTCACTTCTTTGTTTATGAAGTTACAGACATGTCCGACAAAAATGCCTCTGATTTACCAAAAAATATCACAGCTAAGGACCATAATACCTGTTCATGTGTGTAATGTTCTACACAAAACTGTTTAACAACAATGTGGTCGTCATGATCCTCCTGATCATGAGAGGATGGGTAAATCACGCACTTTCATAAGTGCACTCACATGAAGTGCACCGCGTACACTTAGCACTTACTGAAACAGAGCACAAAATCTTACAGGGTAGTGTTTTCTCCAATCAAACACTGCAGCTTTGCGCTTACCGAAAACTACGGTTGCATTTCACAACCATTCACAGGTGTTCTTCTGTTATTCATTGATTACATCCATCATCCATCGTTTGATCTGTTCCTGCCCCTTTCTCTACATAACCAATATGGCAACCATTGAGTTTGAGAAGTGTCCAATGTTCCGCACTCAACTTTTTGCCAACTGATAAATCAAAATGCACTTTGTTTTTCCAGTGCAAGTGTGAATGCACTTATGCACTCAAAATATTAAGTGTAAGTGCAGAAGTACACGATTTGGAACACAGCAGACGTTTATAGTGAGCAGGTTGTTATGCTAACTGCAATCCCAAGAGATAGGGTGAGTAGGTTGGCGTGGTAGTCCATGTGCATCATCCTGCTTATTTCTGCTTATTCCTTGAATGTTACTTAATAAATTAGAAAAACAAATCATGTAACACTGTTCTGGAAAGGATTTTAATCATTAGGAAATCATATTTCAAAGTATAAGCCACTGTATGTAAAAACTGTTATCTCTGTTGTTCTCTTCAAATAAGCTAACTTAGCTATCATTTACTGTGATGGTGGAGTGAAACAAGGTGAGCATGATCACATGAAGCAGCTGGTTGAGTTGGTCTGCCTCATCACTGTAAGAGTCTTTGACTCTTAATCATTCCTTAACCATTATTAAAGCCCAACACTTTATATGAAAATGTTTACTCAGGGTTTACTTCATGCTTTATCCCCAGCTTTGTAGATTCATCTGTTGGAGCCTCTCTGCTGTTTCTGCCTCTCTTCTTTGAAGGAAACACAAACCTCAGTTGTCCCTTTGCTTGTAAAACTGTTCCCATGACGGAGGTGCATGTGAACAAAGCTGCTATTCACCAAGTTGACCGTTTGTTGAGTCATATCTGTAAAAAGCTCCATGTTCTTTTACAGCACAGAGTAATAAAAGAAACTTTCATATTTCAATTCTTTATCAGCGGCTGAAAGATTCCCACAGGCAGAACTCTTCATCAGCTGCTCTTGATAGAGAGGTCAGAGGTCAAACCAATTCATCATAACCAGGTGGAGCAGTGTAAATGAAGGAGTAACACACACACTCATGCAGAACACACACACTTGTGCACACATAGCCAGTGGCAGCTCTTTAATGTCAGGTTCCCTGTGTCAGGAAAGAAAATAGGAAATGTTAATTCATAATAAAGTGTGACCTATAAGTTCACTTTGGAAGAGGAAGCTTACACAACTTACACAATGAGCAAACCTGGTTTTTCTTAACACATTAACTTTTTTCTTCTTTTATTATTTGTTTGCTCAGTGAACTTGGATTAAATTCCTTCCTTCCTCTTTCCTTTGTCGAGACCACATACCCATAATGAGAGGGGTCACTTTCTTATCAGCTTTACTGCTCTTACGCAACTGAAGGCCTGGGTGGAGAGGTATTTTAAAGTAGTTTTCCTTTACGCAAATACAGAAGGTTTGGTCGGAAGATGGACAGAAGAGGTGGAAGTCTGGAGGGGTGGTGCGGGAGGAGATTCAGGTGACATCACCTCCTTCCTCTTACAACTGTGTTTGAAGCTACGTGCTGCTGTACAGTGGTTTGTGGGACAACAGTAGCCTGAGAGTGTGTGTGAGCGTAAACAATACAGGTGCATCTTAAAATATCTAGATGAATGAAAGAACAATAGGTTCCACCCAGTTTTAAAATAACTGTGGAGTCTTCTTGGAGTACAACAAGTGGGTTACATGAATGGGGCCAATGTTTCTCGAGTGCGTTTCAAGTAACATCCCTCAACATTCTACACGTAAGGAATCGATTATTCGATAAAAGTCAAAAATAAGGGAATTTAAGGCAGATAGTCACTTTATGACAAGGCCACTAGGGGCTTGACACATTGCTAATGGTTCCAAGAGCAGGCACAAGAAACTGGAAGAGGAAAGTGTGAAAGGAAGTCTAATGACTAGAAGACTGTCTGACAAAGTTTGCTTGTTGTCACGTTTCAAACAACAGCGCTGTGTAACTGTTGATATCGTATCGTACCTCATCACGCTGTATCCGGTTAAGACTTGTCTTGAACAAAGAAAAGTAGTGTTAAAAAGAAGATCTGATCTCCATTCATTTCCAAAACAAACACACGCTTTGTTGAGAGCCATGTCATCACGAGTGTGCGCGCTATTCCAACCAAAAGTTGTCGCTGTGATCCACTTCAGTCCTTACAGCTCCTTTAAGCAATTTACACATCAGGGGGTTAAAACTTGCATCTGTTTAGTGTTGATGTCTTATGCTTCATTTAATTATTAATTCTAAGGCAAATATCTTATTATTATATTAGGTGATTTAACCAGACATTAAATGTTATGTGTGGGTTATGTAAGTCAGATTATTTGTTCAGTCTTTTAAACTTATCAACAACAATCTGATCCTTTTCTGTTTAGGTTAGCAATTTGTCAGTTTTCAGTAGGGATTCAGGGAATGATATGACAGCTTGTTATTGTTACAGTCGAGGTTTAAGATCTAGTTGTTTGTTTTATTGCAGGCGGGTAAATAGGCTTGTTTGCCGCCCACAGCATATCCTTCTGTGTTCATGTCTGTGCCTTTCAACTTGTTTATTTTTTTCTTTGCTTTGACCCTCTTCCCTCTCTCTCTTTTGTTTTCTTTCAGTTTCAATAAAAAAGAAACAAATAAAACTCAACATTTTAGAGAAACATCTTTTTACCTTCCAGGAAATAAATGTGAGTAAAATATCCCTGAGTTTCTTCATATCCTCCTTCCTGTCATACTTGTTTCAAGGCTGCAAAAACATCTGGGACAAAGGAGACTCCAGATGAGTGTTGAAGCAGCAGAGGAACTTATAGAGAGTCAAACGTGTGAATGTGTTGACACTGAGTCCCCGTAGTGTGTAAGGAAAGTATCCAGAATTTTAACCTGCATCTACTGAGATGCTGTGACAGATGGAAGAGTTTATGCAGACATAAAGAAATGTGGTTGTACACCTCCCGAAGAAGTCTGCTTTGTGTGTGTTTTGGATTGAGGTCACCCTTGATGCAAAAGTAGGCACCATTTTTTGTTCTGATGTAGAGTGAAATATAAAAAAAGCTTCTCCTCTTTAATTTCGCTTGGGTTTTTAACACACTTTCATCTTTTTGTGTCCCTATCCAAATCCAGATTGAAGAGCAAATGTTTTTTTTCCCTACTCTTTCTTTGACGTAGGCAGGCAGAAAAGGGTCAGCAGGTATTTTCTGTGAAGTTAAGTGTAACACTGAGGTTTCTATCAGACAGTCAGTCAGTGTGGTCAAACAGACACGTCAGCCTCAGGGAGCCAGCAGAGATAAAGCCTTCATGTTCACCAGCTGATCTGTCAGCTTTGACTCCACAGGTGGAGAGTGACGACGCACAGAGACGCTGAAACTACATCAGTCAAATATTCAGGAATCAGTTGGAAACATCTTTCACTCACATTGATTAAAAAAAAAATCCAGTTTTAAGCAACTTTTAATAAGTTTCTTCAAAATGAGGCTGTCTGTCTATCTTCACTCGACAGGTTTCAAGTTTGAGGCAAACAAACCACACATGAAGCAAAGGGTTAAAGAAAAGGCAGACACAGGTTTGGTGTGTTTAAACCACTGATACGAATCTCTGTGAAGACTTAAGCCTGTGTGTCTTTGAAGAGCAGATGACAAACAGCAGACCACTCAGAGCCATTATGGACATGAACATGGCATGGAGTCTGTCTGTGTTTCTGTATGTATGTGTGCGTGTGTGGCCATTGCACGCTTTAACTCGTTCCAGGAATCAGTGCATGAGGAACTCAGTGACCTGTGACTGTTACAGTCAGCAGACAGTCCACTGTTCACTGAGCAAAAACACTTGACAATAAAAAAGCAAACCTGGCTCTTTGAAGTGCAATTCACTCTTTACGGTCTGTGAGGCACATTAACCATCTCATATCAATCAGTACAGATTTAAATTATTAAAATGAACCAGGCTCACGTTAAAGAGTCAAAACAATTCCAATTTTGAACTTCCATTGAGGAGTTTGATCTAGTTTTTTATATATATATTTTTTAAAAAGATATTGATACTGAATTATCTTTAAAAGCTGTGAAATTAAACTGTAATAAAGCAGAAAGATGAGTTCACACCGAAAACACCCCTGGAGTAACAGCACACTGTCAAAACAATCGTCTACCATATTTCACATCAACTATTCACAGTTAATGATATATTCAAATGATACATTTGAATGTTAAAAGAAGGAAAGCAGGGTTGTTGTTTTTTTTTACTATCATTATGAGCCCCAGGGTATAATTTATACTCAGTATGTTTACATGCACAGTTAAGTCTAGTTGAGGTAAAGATCCATTAGGCTATTGAACTGGATTATTGTTTGATTCACCTGTTAAATCGTTTTTTGTTTGTTTGTTTTCTGTTACTTTTATTGTCATGTCTTACCAAACAGCACACTTACTGTATATTCAACATGAGGATGACAATATTTTACATTTTTATCAGTGATGTGGTGTCAGAAAAATGTGTGATGTGAAAATAATACAAACAACATTTACAATACAGAAAACAACAGATACATGTATAGAGGTTGTTTAAAGTAGCTGAAAGCAAATCTGAAATAGCATCGATCTGTGTTACATAAATTCATCATTTTTCCCTTCATCAAGGTTTTTTACAGTATTTATTTATTCATTGATTGATTTATTTCACTTTGAAACTTAAATTAGCTACCCAAAATCAGAGCAACACTTTGAGAGATTCCAGAAGTAAAGAAGTGCGGCAACTATTGTTGCCAGTGGGATTCAGCAGGTTCATGAATCAATGTTGCTGAGGACAGGAGGAGTGTATGGTTTGTGAGGTTTTATAAAACTTAATTTGAGAGACAAACATCTACTGTTACACAGTTCCATGTCCTATTTTTTTCATAGACCTAAAAACAAAACAAAAAATATGTGATTTAAATATTTTTCATTAAATCAGTTTAATGCATTTACCATGAAACAAAACATAAAAAATGAAGATTTTTTCATAAACTAGTTTCTGTATTCCAAGCAGTGGTGAAAAGTAAAAAAAATAAAATAAAAAAAAAAAAAAAAAAAACCTTCACTGTTGTCAGTGTTGTCTTCCTGCTCTGACACTCCCTTCTCCAAATCACTATATAACTCTTCTCTGAACAACAGATCAAGGATTGTTGCACACTGAGTCTTTCTGTCAAAAGGAAAATAAAATGGCAGGTACCCTGCAGTTGAAAGCCGTCTCATTTCTTCTAAATGTTGTGAAGCTCATCTCTCAGTGGGTTCTGTTTCTGTCTCACACTGAGGGAGGAGGCTTTAACAGCACGCACCAGTTTTCTCCATTCATTTAAGAAAACTCAGGTGAAGAGACATGAGCTACCTCAGGGAGCCACTGGCAGAAGAAAGCTTGGTGTGAGAGCTTAATCCATTTAATCTCAGTCCTTTTTCATCCCTGTAAGAAATAGTCATCAAACTTCCATCACATTTTGATTGAAGCTGGGTTTATACTTCTGCATCCAATCAACAGCACACCCTGGGCCTGAGAAGTGCGTAGACCCTGTAGCTCTGCAGAAACCTATGCATGTAGCTGACATGCACCTCCATCAAAATGTAACCATGAGAGCGAGCCCTATGATTGGTCAACTGAGCAGGATTGTATTTCCTGTATTTGCTGCACATTTCAACTTCGACCTCTCCTCACTACTCTTCCTCGAAACAGTTGATTTATGATTCATGGTTTAACAGTCTAGTGTATGAAATGTACCTTTAACAAGGTGTATACTGTGTTGCCTGGAAGTGATGTTAACAAGCGGCGCCTATGCCTTTTTGTTTTGCTTTGAGGCATTTTGAGATACACATCGTGCTGATCGGATATACTTTGCTCCTGTTTTCTTTTGCTTCTCAGAACAACAGAGATTGACTTATTCTGCAGACATCAGACAATGTTAAGTGTTAATTTACTGCAAAATGCTCTTTAAAAACACAGATACATTATATATATATATATATATATATATATATATATATATATATATATATATATATATATATATATATATATATATATATATATATATATATATTTATTTATTTATTTATTTTTTTTTTTTTGTTCTATCATGGGAGACTAAAAGAATCTCTGAGGAAAGATTTGTTTTCATTATCAAAGTGACATTTAGCAACAATCAGCATGAGACGAGGTCACATCACACAGGTGGATCTGTGGGGATAAATCAATCAGATAAGGCTGATAGGTGTTTTTTGGATCTTTCTTTTTGAGTGATTCATCCTTGTTTCCAACATTAACTTTTGTTTCCTGCAGTGAAATAAGTCCCCACTCAGCTGACCATGAGCACAAAAACCTGCATACAGCCATATGTCGCTCCTCCCACATGACCTCAGCTGTGTTTACTGTCTGCTACTGTGTTTGATTCCCAGGACCTGCAGGCACAGGATCCTGGGAGAACAACACACTCACACAGACCACACCACAGTCTGGATGGATGACTGTGGACCAGGACAGAGAAGGCCGATCGATCAGCAGAAGTAATGATAATGAAGTCTTTGTGCTCTCTGGGACTAAACAATTGATTATTTTCTAATGGTAAGGGAAAAGTTTCTCCACTCTGTGTATGTTAGGGTTGGAAAAAAAGAGAGAAAAAACATTTTAAAGTGATATATTTCAATAAAAACTAATCACGACTCGTTTCAGCCTTCAGATCTGGACAAAACAGAAAAGAGTGGTCTGATCAAGTGACAGTTAATTTCATCTCAATCACAACACTTATGTTTCTGTAACTTAACAAGACATTTCAAAGCTGACAACCTCAGGCTACGAGTGTTGCTTTTCTCCTTAGCATCAATTTTCCAGACAGCTTTCTGTGAAGAGAAATAAATAAACAGAATCAGATCATGTTGCATACAAGACAAACCCTGCAGGTATGATTGGATTACCTCTAAATAATCCCTTTCTGAAAGGTAGATCAGCTTAAAGGGGACAGGAAATTCAGCAGGATTAGAAACAACATATAAACATGGCAATTAGGAGGAAAATGAGTAGTTTCGGGGTAAAACATGGGGATGGCACAGTAGGTGATCCAGAAAACAAATGGAGTAAAGGAAATTACATAAAACCATGATTCAGTGCAAAGGGACTGTAGTATTATCATCAGTTTAAAAGGACTGTGAGGACTTTCTAAGTGATCTTGAAAAAGTCTCCATGACAACACCAATCCAGCTGATGAAGTTTAGTAGTGAGAAGAGAGATCTGTGTTTTTCTCTGCTGAAAATGATTTCTGAGATTTATTTAGTAGTGATGGTGGACACTGGTATGAGGTCTAAAGTGCTCTAAAGTAGGTTTTCATCCAGGATGTCTCTGTGCATTGCTGCATTCATCTTCTCCTCAATCCTGACTGGTCTCCCAGTTCCTGCAGCTGAAAAACATCCCCACAGCATGATGCTACCACCACCATGCTTCACTGTAAGGATGGTATTGTCCAGGTGATGAGCAGTGCCTGGTTTCCTCCAAACATGACGCCTGGCATTCACACCAAAGAGTTCAATCTTTGTCTCATCAGAGCAGAGAGTTTTCTTTCTCCTGGTCTGAGAGTCCTTCAGGGGCCTTTTGTCAAACTCCAGGCGGGCTGCCATGAGCCCTTTACTAAAGAGAGGCTCCAGTCTGGACCCTCTACAGGCCTGATTGGTGGATTGCTGCAGAGATGGTTCTCCTTCTGGAAGGTTCTCCTCTCTCCACAGAGGACCTCTGGAGCTCTGACAGGCTCTTGGCCTACTTATAATGTAATACATTTTTCTCTGTCTGGTTTAGTCCATATTGCTTATTTCTGGTACTTACTGCTTATTTTTATGGCTTATTTCATTGCTTGTCTTATCATTTATTTTATTATCCTACTCCTTCTTACTCCCAACTGCTTTACTATGTGAAGAGCAAAAGTAATGTCAAATTCCACCCTTGGATTAATAAAGTATTTCTGATTCTGATAATGGCTGTTCAGAAAGCAGCTGAACTCTGAGATCCTCTTTAAAACATTGTCCACAGGGTTTTGAGCCATTAGAATTAAGTACTTAACACAAACAAACAAAGTGTACATCAGAGTCAGATCTGTCGAAATAAGTCAGTGGTCGTGAGTCAGAGTTTGCCAAATCCGAGTCAGTATTACAGATAAATGCTACTTTCCTCCTCCTGAGTGGCTCTACACTGAGTTCTGCTTAGCAATTACAACAAAATAACCTTGTTAGTCTCCTCTTTTATATGTTGCTACTATCAAATTTTGTAAAATATAAAAGGGGTTTAAAAGAGATGATTTAATTTATGCACTAGATGCTCCTGAATTTAACATTCACGTGACACATGATGGTTTCCACTTTGAAAAAGGAACTTTCCCCCCTTTTTTTAACCAAGGATAGCAGATAAGGCCTTATAGCTCTGACTAATGTAAATCATGTAGAATAAAACAAGCTCCTGAAGTACATTATCCTGCTGAACCTGCTGTAAGGTCAGTGTCGCACAAGTTTCTGCTGATCAGGGTTGAAGATAATAACAGGGAAAACAATCAAAAACAGCTGACATGAAAGAAAAAAAGAACGATATGAAAAATCTTAAACAACAAAGACGAGACATGGAGGCAGGGTGAACAAAGAGGGGAGGTTCATTATTGAGACAGATGGCAGAAAACGGCTCACATTAAACATTAACCCATCAGAAGTTTACTAAATGAGGTCATTACATGAGATTTACAGATTTAGAGTGGGGGGCTGTTTACAGACAGCATGTTTGAGTTTGTTCGCATGCCAGTGTGTGTGTGTGTGTGTGTGTGCGTGTGTGTGTGTGTGTGTGTGTGTGTGTGTGTGTGTGTGTGTGTGTGTGTGTGTGTGTGTGATATAGTGCTCAGCAGAACAGAGAAACCCTATCACTGCCAGCATTGCATTATAAGGGACGTCTGCACATAGAGACCCAGTGTCACCTTGGACAATTTAAGAGGTATGTCTCCTTACTCAGCCATATGCACACCACGCACACACACACACACACCACAGGCCGACGCCACGGGTACATTAGTTTGTCTGTGACCAAGGCGGTCATTATTAGAGGAGTTGCTGTTGATGCAGACCTTCATTTAAACCTGGCTAATGGCTCACTGTCGCCTGCACACACCCACGTACATACACACTAAAACACTGATAATTATACATTCCAGGGACACATTGTCTCTCCATGATGGCTGCTCTGTCTCCATGAGGCCATCTCTTCTATCATGACTAACTACTATCTACTATCTCCTGTAAAGTTTTCAGAAATTTATTTCTGTCAGCTCCACTGGAACTTTTTTGGTCTCTTATGAGAAACATGCCCAAACATTTATTCATACAAGATGCTCTGAAATAACAGGCCCCGATGAAACATGTTACCAGTGTAATGCACACAGAGCTACATAAAAAAAAAATAACAAAAAAAAATATATAAGCCATCAGTTGTTGAACAAACCTTGTTCAGCCTGAAATCCAGTTATTGTTTTTTAGTAGCCAGAAATGGCCCACTAGCTGCATTTTCAGGACACAGCATGAAGCCAGACTGTAGCTCAGATGGAGTCATGTGACCCGGGATTTCTTGCGCTAACGTTCCTAAATCATGAGTGTCTCCAATAGACTGTATAAAATATGGACATAGTCTCTTGCACATCACCCGTCTGTTCCTGATCCAGAGTAATGAAGCCAATCTTTGGCCGGGGCCATATTGGATATGACGCAGGCTTTGAGCTTTGTTTCTAGTAGCCACAGGTCGGCCGTCAGCTGTGCCTCTGATTGGACAAACTCTTGATCTCAATATCTTCTAAACTGCTGAGTTAGAACCAGGCTGTAAATATGTGTTTTAATACTGTAAAAGTCCTTTTTTTGGCTTGGTGTGTATGTGACTTCAGGTCTTTCTACAGTCAGCCTCTAACAGATTCTCCATGAACAGCAACTTTTAGCACTTTCTCTTAGGCTTCATTTCTCTTAACTGGATGTTGCCCCTTTGTCTTTCCTCATCTATATTGTTTTTACAGGCCTCTGAAAACCTCTCACCTGTTGACTCCAGGGCTGACACCACTCATTATCTGGTTTTGTTTGTTTGTTTGTTTGTTTTTTCGGTATTGTTGTTGTTGTAAAGTGAAATACCATCTGACATCACCACAGAGTGTTTTATTCAGAAAATCAGCCAACTGTTTAAATCTAGTTTCTTGCTGTGAGCTGATTGATGCGTCAAGCACCAGGAACCGGTGATAAAGCAGACCCAGTGTGGAATAACCGAATGACTAGAACTAAAACTGAGCCATGGAGACAACCACACACAGATCTGGTTTTAGCTGGAATTTAGCTCATCTGTCAGGCTCCATGCAGGATAAATTTGATTATATTCCAGTTTAAGTCTCAACTAAAGTCTAAAATTATCCGTCTGAACTTTAAATTACATTGAACTGAACTTATCCCTTGGTTACTGTCATGAGGCAACCTCATGCCCTGTAAAGACACATAGGCACATACATGCTGTAGGGGTCACAGTCACTCTTCTTTTGAACATCAAGCCGCTGAGTTTTTCACTTTATCGATTTATCTGCCAAGGTTTGTCTGTTACCTTTTCCTCTCCTGCCATGTGGAGCTTCCGCCTCAAAACCAGGAACTACTAAACAGAGCTGCAGCTAGGGACTGACTTTTGAGGAGGTGTGTCAGCTGGAAGGTACCATGGGTGAAAGAGAGGGAGGGGGGATTTTACAGATAATCAGAGTAATAAGGATAAGAATTAGTTAGAAGTTAATTGATTCTTACACACTGACCCCTTACTTTTGGAAGCTTCCAGTTACTATTAAAGAGGAGGCTGTAACTCCTTTCGAGGAGTTGGTGGTGGAGAGAGAGGAAACTGCTGATTCAGTGTGTAGAACATGAGCATGCTGAGCTACATGAGCCTTGTGTCCATGTGCAGAGCTCTTCCCCCTCATTTTTGTACACATGTTGCTTTGCTGTAGCTTATTACTGATTTTTTTTTTCACTATTATTTCTCTAAGTGTTCTTCATTTTACCCCGTCTGCCTGGCTGACATTGTACATAATGCTGCCCTTGTTTTGTTTTTGTTTTGTTTTTTTGAAAGAAGAAAATACATTTTTGAGCTGCAGTTGGGATATTTGCCTCTTTGTCTGAACCATCTTCATAAGGCCAACCTTACAGTTACCACCAATGAATAAGTCTGGGATATCACATGATAATTATGGATTTTTTTCTCTTCTTTTGGGGTTTGACTGATCAAAATCCAGTATTTAACAGCATCAAATGATAGGTAAGAAATCCAGAAAAAAATAGTGTTGATCATTTTAATTAGTGAAGATCTTTAGCTGTGCAGAAATATCTAACAGACGTGGTTTTATTCTTTGGATGAAATAGATTTCCTTATTCTGTTGGAGCTATTTTGACAGATCAACCTTTACTTCATCAGCTCAAGATTTCTGGTACAGACAGCCTCGTGATCTAATTTTTGGGGCAGAAAAAGTTTGTTGTTTTATGTCTGCTTTGACATTTTGTGATTTCTTTATTGCAGAGGGTCAGATAAGATTGACTCCACTAATCTGGTTTGTGTGATGTATGTTGGACCAGAGTATTCTGTGGTTTCACTGTGAGTTATGTCCTGAGACTCACAGAACTACAGCCAGACACAGGATCCTGCAGTTACCCTACAGTGTCCAGATTCCCAGAAGACACTGCACAGTGAGGCTGGGTGGACAGATTAACATTAGTGCAACAAGAGAAAGTAAACAACCAATTGTCGTTTTTGAGATTTTATCTTTTGTATGTGCATGCACTGGCTCTTCTAGGATTTCTAGGGGGCACCTAATCACTGCTTTATTCGCAAATGTAGCCTATTGCAGTTCAGTTTACATGTACTCATATTGTATATTTTTATGCAGACCAAACCTAATTAAACAAAGCCAACAAAATAAACATCTGGAAAAGGTTTCCAGTCAGATTAAACTTTAACAAAGTGGAACAATAACTGCTACTTTCAAAAGCAGCTCATGACACTCAAATAGATTTGCAAGAAAGGATTTATTTGGCCACATTAAATAAGCCTATTTTCCTCTTCCTCACTTAAAGGCACAGTAGTCACAGAAAACTAGCATGAATTTGAATGTAGGATCTCCTCCAGACTCTGTTTAGCCTCCACCCCCAACCTCCCCAACTCGGAGCTCCTCCAAAACGAAGCACCGGCTCACATGCACAAGCACCACTGATCCGCGATCATATGATGATGACTGATTTAAAACCACAGACTCTAACCAGTCCTCAGCACATTGTTTTTGTTTTGCATTATGTTACCAGTAATCAGGGTATAGGTAGTTTTTCTGCCATTTTCCAGCGTACTTGGATCCCTCTTGGTTATGTGCATTGAATCAGGGTTAGAGCACGCCGGTGAAATGTACATGCAGGAGGTGGACAGAACGGCAGGACAGGATTTGATTGGTTTGATAAATTGGATCCCAAATGCTAGGATTGGTTGGTGTTTTCCAAGGTTTACTCCTGTAGACTGCAGATATTTTTCACTCTATTTTAAGAACACATCATGTATTTATTGCCATCGGGACATTTTACCCAGAATAACAAAAAGTCTGTCTAAATCTGATTACCAACATCTCCTTTAATGCTATAAATTATTGTGCATGCTCAAGCAGATGTCAATCATCGTCCTGTCTGCTTGACTAGAGTTAGCATTTTCTTTTCTCTTTCTCTCTCTCTTTTTTTTTCTTTTTTTTTTTTTTGCATATCTACAATACCAATTAGCAGACGCTTTTGTCCAAAGCAACGTAGAACACAAGCAAAAACTTAAACAGGAAGGAGAAACCTTTGTAAACACCAAGGTCTGCTCAAAGCTAAAAGGCTTCCTGGGAGCTGGCCAATCAGAGGGAAGGTGGTTTGGGGAATGAGGAGCCTTAAGGAGACGGGAGCTAAAATGAAGCGTGTCAGACAGAGGCCAAAACAAGAGTCTTCTAAAACACCAGTTAGAGTAAAAAAAGGAGTTTTTTTTTTTTCAAGCCGTAAATCATGTAAAGCTAATACATGAGTACCAGAGGGACAGAAAAAGCTTAAAAGAAGCACAATTATATTATCACAACACTTTGCTTTTACTAAGTTAGAGATGCTTCATATGAACAAAGTCTTGCTAAGGATATGACTGCAACCTTAGACTATGTGTTATTATTTCCTCCACAGACAGAAGTCTGGTTAACTTACCATCTGTTGGATTAAACCAAAGAAAGTGATGAAAGGGTGGAGTAAAGGCAGGAAGAGCTTCAGAGGCATAAAATGAAAAGTGATGCAAACTCTTAATCCACTTATCAAAAACACTAAAGGAAACTGCAGTGCAACAGGAGCGATAAATGAATGAAAGGAATTTCCCAGACAGTGACGAGGCAGAAAAAACTCTTCTTCACCTTGTTTTCTTTCAGAGGAATATTATAACAATCCCTAACTAAATGTTATTTCTCACTTGTTTTGTCTACAGGGCAGGGAAGTGCAGGATTCAGACCCTCATCATTGAGTCTACTTGAGACTCTGGGCAGAGGTTTGGTAAGCTAACAGCATAAAAACTCCTCTTAGCTGCTTTAAAGACGTAGTGAGGACTAACCGAAGCATGACTACAATCAAACTTTGTAAACTCAGTTTGTGCTGTAGTTGCTGGTTATATTTAGTGCTCCTCTCAGCCAGGTGCTCTGAGATGTGTCTTCAACATGTAATGTTACTGAATCCTGGTTATGTCCTGAGACCAAAGCTCATCTACCAAGTCCAACCTCACCAAGCAGAGCTAACGTAACCTCACTCTTCATTTTACTGACAGGCTCTTGAGTTTGATCAGATCACTGCAGTATGACTGCTGCATGTGGGTTGGAGTGAACATTATCTCAAACAGTTTAACCCGTGTTTTAGCCTTTATCCCCTGCTCTATCAGTCTCTCATTCAGCTTTCTTTTGCAGTTCTGTCCTTTTTCATCTGACAGTCCAGCTCCAGCATCCAGCGTAAATTCAAGAAATTCCTTTTCAGCAGAGAAAAACACAGATGTTGTTTCTCATTTGGTCATAGGTCATCAAAGGCACTTTTGGTGATGAACGGATTCATGTTCTCCAAGGACAAGGCAACGCAGCCACGGATACTGAGAATAGCATCTATGGATACACAATCCTAATGATAATGATAATACATTTTATTTCAAGGCACTGAATGAGCATGAGGCAGGCTGCATGGTGGAGCAAAGGTTAGTGCTGCTTCCTCACAGCAAGAAGGTCACCTGTTCAAATTCTAAATCAGACAAGGTGGGTCCTTCTGTGTGGAGTTTGAATGCCATGCATGGGTTTCCTCCCACAGTCCAAAATGCTTATCAGGTTAACTGGTGGTTTTAAATTGCCTGTATGTGTGTGAGTGTGTGTGTGTGGAAGGTTGTCTGTTTTTGTGTGTCAGCCCTGTGATTGGCTAAAGACCAGTCCAGGGTGCACCTTGCCTCTTACCCTAAGACAGCTGGGATAGACTCCAGATACCCACAACCCGAGAAAATGAATGAATGAACCTAGAGGCAAATATGTAAAATTGAGATGATTTCAAGATCAGTTTTAAAGTGCTTGCTGTGTCTTTAAAATTTATCCCAAAGTGACCTAATCTCAATCCTAAATCTCATCATTTTTAGTACCTCACTTGACTCAACAAAAAGAAAAAAACACTTTGTTTTACAGTGAAAAGGCTTTTTAGAGAGACGTCAGACCATGTTATCTAATCTCTCTATGCTGCATAAAGCCTTCAAGATGGATCAGTTAGAATTTAAATTAAAAATTGGAAAAATAAACTCAACACACTCAGATATAATTCACACACACACATACAGTAGAGCTCCACACATACATTCATAGACACACATCAACCGCCCGCCCTGTTTCTCTCTATTTGCGAGGGCTTGTCCTTTTTTCCTGCCCGCTTCCAGATCATAACTCCCCCTCTCCACCCTCCTCCACCCGACTCGGCCTGCAGAGCTTCCACAAATGAGATAAGAGCACTAATGTGATTGGGAGAGAGAGGGAGGGAGAGAGAAAGGGGGAGACAGAGATAGAGGGAGAGAGAGAGCTTCTAATTTAATAGAAACTCCATCAGGCTAATGGAACTGTGGACTGACTGCCCAGCCTCCCACACACACACACACACACACACACACACACACACACACACACACACACACACACACACAGTCATTTACTCTTCACTGTATTGTACCTTGTAAGCGTGGGAACCTATTAGCATTCAGCACAATACGTTGGGCCACAAAGTTAAATGAATGCGTAGAGAGAAGGGACACTGGAGGTTGAACAAGGAGGATAAACCAATGAGGGTGACAGATGGAGTCATGGCGGAGGAAAAAATAATAATTTATACTTTTAGATGGATGTGCAAAGAAAACAAAAAGACCCCAAACCGGAGAGGAGCACACAAAAAGTGAGCTGGACAGACGACCGATGTGGCAGTCACCCAGTGCAGACAGTTCACCAATTATGGCTGAACAGGTTCCTTATGTTTGAGGCGGAGGTGAAGTGAATGGAGACAGAGGAGGAGGAGGAGTCAGGTCTGAGGGGGGCGGAGATGACAGATGGATTTTTACTCACGATGTGAATGCTACGACAAAAAAATAAATAAATAAAAAATGACAGTGTACCTCTTCTCCAGATATCTCATACACACAAACAGGAGCAGGTCTGGTTCACACACACACACACACACACACACACGCACACACACACACACACACACTAACACACACACACACACACACACACACACACACACACACACACACACACACACACACACACACACACACACACACACACATACACACACAGGCCTGTCGTCTGATTTATGTTCACTCACCCTCTGAAGTGCCGAAATTTGGACAAGTGACAAAAAGTGCTAAAAGGACACGTCCTTGAGCTGCTCTTCTCTTTTTCGCTTGTCATTTCTCATCTCCTCCTCTGCTTGCTGTCAGATGCAGCACCTCAAACACATTTAGAGATAGTCTTCATCTCCTGAGACATCCGTTTTATAAAAAATACAGAATGATTTGGTTGTGTACGTCATCTCATTTGTCTCCTGTTTGTGAAGCCTGATTGTGTATCCTGATGATACCATTTAAAGAAAAGTTTAGAACGCTTTGTTTGTCTTTAGTCTATACAGTAAGACCATGCTCTGTATAATAAAAGGACATAGTCTCAGTGATGTCATCCATCTGTTTCTGAAGCAGAGTTTTAAAGCTTATCCTCGTCATGGCCATTTGATTGGCTCCACACACCGCGCTGAGTCCACCTGTGGTTGCTGTAAGACTCAGATCTCTGTGAATTTAATGAGATTCTTTATGAGGAATAGGAGTTTGAGCACTTCTGTGTCAGATTCATTGTTCGTGGCTGAAGGGAAAGGGAGACGAGGTGGCCTTTGGTGAGCTGTTGTGGAGCAACCTATGATATCTCATTGGCTCAGGGGATAATCTGGCTGTAGTGCAGCATTTCATTTGGAGCCTTTTTAAGCTTGGAGCCGTGTATATAAAGAGAAGGATGAAAGCATGTGACTGCTCTGAAAGTAATGGATTCACACAAGCAAGGATGTAGGTTTGATTTTGACATTGGTGGAGACAACCAGCCAGCTCCACCACCCAACCACCACCACGATATAAAAATGACGGCTGAACTTTTCTTCAAAAGTGGTGCATAACATTACATTATAGTGAAAACAACTGCATTAAACTTTGTACACATATATTAACAATAAATAAATAAATAAAACATATAGACTGCTCACATATTAGCAACAGCCTATAGCACTGAGGAGCATAACTTGGTGTCCAAAAACAATTCACCAAGCCACCACAAAAAAAGGCTGCTCAAATCAAAGCTCTCACCAAAAAGAAAGTTATTTGCACAAAACAAAACTAATAAATTTGGAATCTGAACCACTGCTGACAATCAATATATCAAGTATAATAAGACAATCTTTACTTAAAATAAGACAAAAACACTCAATGTAGCTGAGGGGCACTTGGACTGCGTGGAGGTGAGAGGGGCCAATCAGAGGCAAGCAGGAACTAATCAGGGACGGATAGACAGCAGGTGAGACTGCAGCTCCTCACAAGCAGTCCCTCCATGTGGCAGTGCCTCTCCAGACTCTCAATGGCTTGGTAAGCCAACTCTTTTGTTCTTATTTTCATTTTTGTGTATATTTTAATTGTGTATACAGCCTGAGGTAACTATGTTAATCCTTTGTAAACCTGTGGGTGTATGTTAATCATTTGTGGGTCTGTCATTCTTAAAGGAAAGAAGATATGTATTTCTGTTAAAAAAAAAAAAAAAGAAAAGATTGTTTAGCTGTAAAGGTATGTGGGGCTAACATTTTAAATTGTACATTCAATTATCATTGAATGTTGGCTCCACAGGTTAACACTGGTGTGCTATGTCTGTTTCCAGGCAGAGCTCTGATTGCTGTTTATTTTAATTGCTTTTAGGTTAGAAATAGTTTAGAGTATTTTATTATTTTTACTGTTTAATCTTGTAACCTCTGTATTTTGGAGTTTTAACTTCTTCTCGTTGTTTCTAGTGCTGCGCCTGGGTTGGACTCCATCCCCTGGTGTTATTAAGATACTGGGAGTTCACTCACTGAAGCTATGTTTTGGGTTTGTGGCTGCACTTTTTATGTTGTGCTGTGAATTATTTTAAGGTGTGTTTTTAGTTATCCCCAGTGAATGGTTAACATCCTGGCTGTAGTACAACTGTCTGTCCTCTTCTCTCATTTCTTGTTTGGGTTTTATTAGTTTTAGTCTAATGTAAATAAAAAAAATGACATGATCCATACTAACTGTTGCGGCCTCTTTATTGAAGCCCCTGCACTCCATTGAATTGTGCTTTGCTATACATTTTTTCAGCCTGGTTCACAGTGTGTGGGGGGTATATTAAATCCGTTTCACTCCCTGCAAATTGTATCTGTAGTTAACCTGAAAGCCTCAAAAAGTATACTAGCTAGTGCTAGTACTAGCTATTGCTTCTTTTCAGACAGTTTCTGGCCCCAGCATTGGATGGTGAGATCCAAACTCCTGAACTGAAGAGTAGAAAAAGGCCACAGACAAACCAAGGGATGATGTCACTCTGACTAAATGTGATGGAGTTTAAGAAGTCCATGTAAAGGTCACCAGTATCTGAAAGTGAATGTCATTCAAAGTGAAACATTATCCTCTGCTGCTCAGAAGTTGATGCTTCTGACATTTTTTAATGAACCACATTTTGCTTTAGGGAAGGTTTATGTATCAGCTGCTACCTGCGTTGGAGGGAGGAACAGATAAGAGCTGTTTTCATGAACTCACCTCCTAAGTTCCCAAAGTAAATAAGAGGCCACCGATGATGATCTTTGTATCAAGTGACGTTTGTTGGACTGAAATAATCTTCATGAATGCAAGATTTAAAGGTGCTTCCTCTTTTTTCACAGTGAAATTTCTGCATTGTCTTGTCATGAGAGAA